>CM076455.1:26403681-26766181 GCA_038419695.1 Scomberomorus guttatus
AAGTGTCTGAGAGCTGAATTTGTGTCTGCAATACCTTCCATTTGCTTCATTTCCTAATTAAGACCAACTCATTGTCAAAAGTACATACAACTGGTGGAGTCTTTAAAGTCCATGATATATCTTTTTTTAATGCTAAACTTGAACTTGCAGTGTGGAACTTTTACATATAAATAAATGTTCGTTACATTTAAGCCCTTGCAAAACAAGTTCACACAATGCTGATTAAGCCTATCGCCGACAGATAAATCTCTCTGTATTTCACAGTATACAGAGTTTTTAATCTGGTGTCAAGTTTGACATCCCTGCTCTGGCCAGATGAATGTATGAATGCAGACGTTCGCCGGCTGAGCTGGCTAACTTCCGGTTCGCTCTCTGCTAACTTGAAGGGGGATAAAATAATTTAATTGTGTGGCTGTTCTAGACTTTCCAAATGTTATCAGACCAAATGGATCAAATTCTGATAGTGAAACAAGTCATTTCGCGGGCGTTGTGTGATGCTTGAAACAATTTATCCACTGTTTTACAGCCACAACAGTAGCGACGGAGTAGGCGCTGGCAGAGCCTACAACGTAAGCACGTGTCGACAAAGATCCCGCACTCCAGCCTTTAAACTTTTTTAAAACTACTTTTAATGTTTGATTTAACCTCCTGTACTACCTTTTCCCTTTAGTGTGTTTTTATATTTTTTAAATGTTTGTGTAAAGCATCTTTGAGTATCTTAAAAAGCACTCTATATAATAAAATGTATTATTATTATTATCATTATTATTATTATTGTTATTATTGTTACAAATGGTTATACTGTTCTCTAACACTGATACTGTAGAGTAGTGAATACTTAGAGCCAGTGAAACATTTGCTGTTCTAAAGGGTTCTCTTCTTAAAGAACAATCTCTGCTCTATTTTGTCTTTATAAATGTAGCATCAGCAGTTTATTTATACAAAAAAAAAACATTACAGCATATTTATTTGCTTTAAGTGCATGCAGGCTACATGTAGTGTGTTCATTTTACCAGTATAATTGGCTAATGTCTTATAACCATGTTGATTGGAAAATCTTGTGCATCACCTCCGCTCTTGATTTCACTTAGGCTTGTGACTTAGTGGACTTGTGGTGTAACTGTACAAAAGTTGGAATAAATTAAGATAACATATAAACAAGTGAGAGGTGTGTTGCCCACCAGCATTTAAGCCCTCTAGGTTGCATAAGAACTTTACCAATGAATAATTCATCCACCAGTTGTGTCATTGCAGAGCCAGAACATCTGTTTAACACTGGCAGTGAAAGCTGCAGCCTTATATACTCTCTGGGCAAGGCCCATGCCACGCTTCCAAGCCCTAAATTCACAGTTAGGGAGTCAGTCAGCAGTGGACACTGCGGGCCTATGAAAACCACAGAGTCTTATAATAGCCTGTGGAGGTTCCCTTGTGCCCTTATAGAAATAAAATTTCCACATTTAACAATCTTCCTGGGCGGATTCCTCTCACATCTCTCTCATCTTTCTGTGGGATAAAACATGATGGTTTGAGACTGCTTTAGAAAACAGAATGACTAAACGCCTCTTCATGCACTTGGGAAATTAAATAGACGGCTTTTTGTGCTTATTCAGTACTGCCAAGGGTAACTGTGTTGAGCCCTGGATGTTAAACCAGAGATAAACCAGCAACATAAATTTTCATGTCATGCTAGTAGTAAACTAAATAATAGATCTGTGTTCTAACCTGTCTTCTATCTAAATGTGTCCACAGTGTTAATGTATTTGTTTTTGTTATTTTTGTTCAGGTTCCAAAATGTTTTCGATCAAGCAACCAAACAAGAAGACATATTTGAAAAAGTTGCCAAACCAGTTGCAGACAGGTAACATCTTACTGACATTGTACTTTTTCCGAATGGCAAAATCAATCAAAATAACTTGAAAATTAATGTAATTTCTTAAAACCTTTTGTCAACCCCTTTAAAACTACAGCCTTTTTAAAATCCCATTCACAAATCACAAAATTGAAAAGTTGAGCACCTGTGCCCAGCAGTGCTCATCTCTCCATATTGTGGTCGGGCCACACAGGCTTTAGCCAGCCTTGTTGACAGGAAGTCAGTAAAGCTCAACTTTCTTTAAGATGGAAATGGAGGGTGTCTGTGATTTTTGGCGTGCTTTACATACTTAAACCACTAAGTGCACTGAGCTGGCAGGCAGGATGGCACACTCTGCCATCGTGAGTGTTAGAACATTTTCAAGCCACAACACAGAGCCATTTTATGAGCTGTTGTTTAATATGTCATGTAACGCAAAGGGGACCACATACATTAGACTAACCTGCTGAAAAATCAGCCCCTCGAGATCAGTTATTTGTTAGTACTGTTTAATTTATTAGAAATAGTTCACCAGCTCCTGTTTTAAATGTAAAATGTTAAACATAGTTTAAAGGGTAGTACAGTGGAACCCATGTGTACATAAAATTAGCTTCAAATGGTAAATTCTGTGTTAACCATGACATCAGCAGGATTGTGTCTTAATGATCAAATTCAATTACTTGTTTCTTTACCTCTAAGCTAACTCTACACCCAATGTTCTTTCCATTTCAACAAAGGTCTGACAGCTTTACCCCCTGCCTGTTAGTCTAAATCACGACTGGTTTTGCCAAAAGGGAAAACAGCCAAGAGGAGAGAGAATTTACTTGGAATTTCCTGTGATCAAATGCTGGTTGTGTTGTTGTTATGTGAACAAGGTTCTTCCTCTTCTCCTCGCCAAACTCTGTCCTCCTGGCTCAATTTAGCCCCTCCATCTCATCGTCTCAACATTCCACCCCAGTCTTCTTAGTCACAGTAGGGGCTATTTTTGGAATCCTGCAAGTGCTTTGCATTATCTTTGTTATTAGGAGACATATAAACAACATGGTGAGACGTCTGGATTGGCTGACTAAGAACTTGGATGTATTTGACCTGACTCATACGGGTTCAGTGACTTGGGTATTAGGTTGCCCTCCCCTGCCAACCTTATAACAGTTTCCTCTTTGTTGTAACAGATGGTAAACATAAGGTTAAAAAAGTTTCAGTCATAATCTTGCCATGTCAATTTGAGGGCGGCCATGACCAATCTGTCTCCACTATCAGACATTTCTTAGTCAACTGTCAGCTTCTTGCCCCCTCTGCAAGATGCCTGTTTACATACTGAATGTTCTGAATTCCACAAAGTTTTAACCTTTTAAGTCCAGCCATCAGCTAAAACACAGTGAATGGATAATTCTGCCCGTTCGGCCCCCATTTCCTATTGGAATATGTTGCCTTCAAAGACAATCACAGGAATAGGCTAAGACTTAGGCTTCATATCCTTGCCACAAAGGGTGTTGAAAGAGATTATGAAAGGCACTTATCCATAGACTAAGCTATGTGAAACCCAGTTAGCGTGTTGATAGCCATGTAGCTTATGTTGATATTGACACGGTACCAGTTACAGAAGCACGTCTGGTCACAGTAATCACAAACAGAATCAAATTTGGACTGACAGCATGTTTTTTAGTAAGGGCCCTGTAGTGGGAAAACATTTATTCAGGTTTAGTCAGCAGGAGTCACTTTGAATCGCGGCGTTTTCGCTGTCACCACACCAAAACTCACAGTTTCATGCACGCAGGCCTATCCTCTCAACTAGCAACAGCAACTGTCATGCTGTTGTTTTGGTTAGTAGTCTGTCATACTTGGCGCACTTCAAGTTTAGCCAAAAGCTCTAACGCGTTTACTTGCGCACTAGTCTCTGTCTCTGCTGTGGTGTAACCGAAACCAGTCATTTCAACCTCAACACAGTAGTTTAAAAACAAACCAGCATTAATAGCTCCAGGAGAGGAAGAGCCAGTGTAATGATGTTGGGCTGGCAAGGCAAACCTTTTTATCTGCATTGTAATCCCATTTCACATGGCCGTGAAACCTGCAACCCAAGTTCAAAGAAAAACGGGGTTCTGTTCAGTTTTATCCACAACTGTATTAGCTCAAAAATTTTTGGACACGCTGCTTCTTATAAAAAGAACAAGAAGAACAGCGATCTTCTGGACAACACATTGCCAATCTCCAGGAAAGCTGAGGTGTAAACAGGAACAAGCATTGGGAAACGCCCAAGCCTCAGTGGCAGAATCCAGGCCGCATCATTAGCACTGACTTTAAACTAAACACTGTGCCTGTGTCTTTTCTCCCCGCTGCCAATCACTGCCATGACTCACGCTAGATTAAATGGTCGCCCAATGGCCGTCCAAGTCAGACTAACCAACCACCATTCTCATGAGTGGACATAGTTTTTTATATAAACTGACATGAAGTTTTTTCCCCTACCCTTCTCATGCAGGGTGTGGAACAAGAACAGCACACAGGAAGGGAAACCCACACACTGCTCAAATACTGGGTTGGCAATTCCATTAGAATAAGCGAGAGGTTTAAGTTCGTTTATAATTCATCTTGAAAAATATAGTGTCGAGATATCCTTTTTCTTTGCAATTGGCAACTTGGAGAGCACAGAGTTTATCCTCACCTTTGATCCAGGCTCGGGTGTCAGAGGCCCCTCTGTCATTTTACTATTTCTTCCTGGTTTGTTTCCAAAACTACCTAAAAGAGACTTTTTATGCCAATTTTTTTCTACCTCATATGAGTACCATCAATTCAGATGTTCATTTCATTCAAACAGAACTAGATACCATTGGTTTCCATGGCCCTGTGCACGTGCACTAGGAAAGTTCAGTGCCAAACCAAAATTTACCGGGCCCTGCCTAGTTGAGCGGGTCTGGGCCCTTTCCTTCACTCATACTCCGAGACATTCCTCCCTCAACGGCAGATGTCTGTCGCCATAGCAGTTCTCCACTCACTGCCATCTTTTCCTGTGGATTTAGAGTGTCACATTCAATTCACTCAGGCTTTTGCTGTCTGCTTTGGGGTATACTTGACAGTCTCTTGCACTCTTGCAACTTAAGATGGTGATGTCATAGGAGGCGCATATGGTTACATTAGCATAAAAAACAGATGCATTCTGCATTTTGCAAGTCATCACCTGTTCTTGTCATTGATGCTGGATCTTTAAGAAACAGTAGTTGCTGAATGTTCCTGAAATTTTAAGGGCATTAGCTCTGGATACCATACGTTTGGCTACTTAACTACAGTACCAGTCAAAGGTTTGGACACATTTTCTCATTCAAGTAAATGGCAAGGTGTGACCAAACGTTTGACTGACACTGTATATCTGGGTATTTGCCAATACTCTCACCTTTTGAAAGTAACAATTTGAACAAACCCCTCATAAGGATTGTTGCATTCTTGGAAGTGGAGGAAATCACTCAAGTAAACCAAAGTAAATGTTCACCAAGAGAGCTTGAGTAAAGCAGGGTTACATCAGAGGAAAACTAGATATAACAAATAGATATTTTAACATTGCGAATTTCCTTTACTGATGAGATTACAGTAGATACATGAGCTCATGTTTCCAATGGTCGAACATTGATCTTAGCCTAATGCTCCCACTTTGAAAGGTTTTGTAAATATACAGTAGACCTTTGTGCTTATTAAACATGTTTGCCTTTATATTAATTAATCAATCACAAAGTTCAACTAAACCGCAAAGACCAAGCCCAGAAGGGTTTCTCAGTATCCATTCTGTGTGTGTGTGTGTGTGTGTGTGTCTCTGCAGTGTATTGGCTGGCTATAATGGCACCATTTTTGCCTATGGCCAGACAGGCAGTGGGAAGACCTTTACCATCACAGGTGGGGCCGAGCGCTACAGTGATCGTGGAATTATTCCTCGCACGCTATCTTATCTGTATGAGCGCTTCAGCCAGGTCAGCACATTATTATCATTATTAAATGATTGACAAAGGTCACAAACACTTAGATTTTCATTTTAATGTGCCTAAATCAACTTTTAACATAGTATATTTTTGCTCCACAGGACAGCAGTATAGTGTATACTACCCACATCTCCTACCTGGAGGTCTACAACGAGATAGGATATGACCTTCTGGATTCCCGACATGAAGCGTCTCGACTGGAGGAGCTACCGTCAGTGTTGCTTTTCCTAACTTACTGATGTCTACATCCAGTTACATTTTACAATGTTGACCATTAGGCTAGTCCATCTTAGCGTGTTTTCCTATCCTTGAAGATTATTTTAAAGTTGAAAAGACAGATAACCACTAGTTCCATTATTCTCCTAAGAACTTGTGGGTTTAGCTGAGCCTTATTCCTGAACAGCCATTTGTCAGCCTGGCCTGGAGTCACTGTGTGGTGAAATATGGAGACTCTAGTATTTACCACCCCACTACGAACTGCCAACTGACATAATGAGACTGTGGGACAGCAATGGATGCGGTCAACCTGGTGGCAGACGCTGCCACTGGAGTGGAGAGCAAGAGGGTCATGTGGAGAAATAGTTTTTCATAGCTAGTCGCTGCTGCTGCTGTTAGTCTGGGGGACTTTCTTTTTTGAGTACAGCTACCTCTCTTTCACTCAGTCCTTGTTCTCTTTTGTTGCTTTCCTTTCTGACTTGTCCCTGTTTTTGCAACTGTCTCTTTTTCTCACTGTTCACCCTGTTTCATCCTGCTTCCTTTTTTCTTTGTTTGTTTTTTTTTATTATAAATTCCATGTGTCTGGAGGTTTGTCTGTCTGATCCTATTTCTCCTTTTTTTTTCCCCCTATTTTGTCATACTCAATACTTCATATTCATCTCAAAGTAGACTTCGGACTTCCAGGCGCGACATTGTCTTGGTACATCATTTTGGTGTTTGTCTTGTGTTTCCTTGTACCAGTTCCATTTAAGGCTCTTCTCTCCTTTCGTAGAGGATTCTGCTCAAAGTTTAGATACCCACAAATCACAGTCTTCTGAAAATAGACAGTGCCCGTTGTTAACCATGCTGTGGCCACACTTGCTGATTCAAGGAGAAGCTATGGCACTGACAAATTTCTCTCTTTAACTGTTGGTCTGCTTCTCTCTTTCACTGCCTACCTCTTCTCCTCTTTCTATCATTTTTGCAGTCCTTTTCTTCTTGTTTTACTTTTTCTTCTCTCCATCTGTGCATTATTTCCACCATGCATTCAGCATTCCACCCTCTAAATGACAGGATGGCCCAAAAAAGCCCGTAAAATCTTCTGTACATCTACTATATATCATTTTTTATATTTGTGTAAAAATTTAATAATCAAATTCTATCTGGGGTTGGTGGAGCTGTTTAGGAAAATAAGCCTGCCAGTGCACAGCCCTTTTAATCACATTAAGATTAATACTGTTTTATCAAACAGCCCCAATTACCTACATGTGTTAACATAATTACCTACATGTGTTCTCCAGTCATTCAGCCCTCTTTGACATCTTAATTCAGTAGCCAAACTGTCACAACCCTGGTGGCGTGATGGAAATGATGTGGCAAGATCACAGGAGTCCTTTCAACTTCATCTGTCCAAGCACACTGTGTTTCTGAATGCCTAATGTGGGCAAGAACCAATCACCTGTTTGTTTTTAAAAGCAAGCCCTTTGTGTTATCAAGTTATGAACCCCTGGATGGATACAGCACATGTGTCAAAGTGGGTCACAGCCCACACTGACTTGCAGATGTGGTTTGTTTGGATTTGGAGCTGAGTGAGGCCAAGGCAATAGGAGGGAAATAGATGACATAACTGACATAATTAGTTTCTGGTAATTGCTTCAGTGTTGGATTATTCGGGTTTTGTCTGGATTTGCGCTGCTTTGTCATTTTTTATTCATAATTTCAAGTTCATTTATTATGCTGGAATTTCCTTTTAGCAAAGTTTTTTTTCTTTTCCAGAAAAGTAATGATCATGGAGGACCCAGACCAGAACATCCATCTCAGGAACCTGTCACTGCAGCAGTCAGCAAATGAAGAGGAAGCTCTGAATCTGCTCTTCCTGGGTGACACCAATCGTATGATTGCAGAGGTAAGAAACTGCAGAATGTGGGCTTCCATAGGGATAGCCTACTAACACAAATTAAAGATATGACTGTTTTTTAATTCACACACCAATACATGCGGGAAAAACTTGGCCACTCCCAAGGTAAGTGGCATAAAGGGTTTTTTTTGTCCACAAATGCAATATGCATCCTAAAGGCTACCTTCTAAACTTCTAAAATATTATTTTGGTCCCCTGTGGTCCCTTTTACCATGTTTTTCCCCAGTAAAACCAAGCATTCTCTCTGTAATTTCTGTTTATGTTGTGGTGGTTCTTTTCTACACTCAGACACCCAGACTCCCCACGCCGATGAGACATGTGGTGGGTCAGCTTTTGCTATGCAACCTGAGGTTTGGAGCAAAGAGCTGATGTCACCTTGTTTACTTTTGTTGCTAGTTTGTAAGTAAATAACAGACAGTAAAAGTGAACTGGGTAATCAGGTTTCAGAGACTTGCTTTTCATTTCTGACGAGTATTTCAAAGTCAGTTTTTGATGTGGCTGGGATTCTTCCATGAAACAAAACCAATCCAAAAAAATAGTTATGGGATCTGAGATGGAATTTTTCCAGAGCTTGGAAATGGGTTTAGAAGCTTGTATCCTGTCATGTAACCTTTGTAGTGTTTGTGAAAATGTGTATTCCATAACACATAATGCAAGTATTACACATATTCCACTCAACATTAGCAAAACAATATTACATTTGTCTTTCATTTACCTCAAGGACACACTCCCAGTGTCCATTTCTGTATAACCTCGGGGAATTTTTCAGTGGAAACACATTCTTAGTTGTTACATTAGTGTACTGATCAAGCAGTAGAGGAGTTGCACAGTTCGTCGGGGACTCCCCAGCACAGTCCACCCACACACACGCTTTTGTTAACCCGTCCTCGCTGGGACCTCTTCACAAGAAGATTTCTCTTGAGTCTGAAGCAAACAAAGAACCGTCAACATAGTCAATTTATCACTGCCAGAATCATCCCAGAAGTCCTCGCTCCACATAGACTTCCAATAAAGTTAACAGTAATGCTTTCTTTCTTCTCTTGCTCCCAGCCATGTGGATGAAAGATGACACATCCATTCACGCCACACTCAACAGACCATGAGCTCATTTGCTTTGAGACTTGGCAATCCCCTCAACAGTTTATTGGACAGAAAATAAAATACACCTTCTCAACTCCTCACCCTTCCTTCAATCTCATCAGGAAACATTTCCTCTCATCTGGTCTTTTCTCTGTGTCCCTGTTTCACTTCTCTTCACATGTGGGGATGCAGGGTCTGGACCTCTTCCCCCTCTTTCTACATCCTATCTGCCTCCTTATCTTGCCTTGGGGGGGTGGACTTATCAGGGAGAGCAGGGTGCATCGCACGGTGGTCCGAAACTGCCCACTTAAACTTTTCTCTCCATATTTCAGAGTTTGTGGCACCAGATTGCCCCTTTATGCTGACCTACTGTAGCACTGTGTGTGGTCAGCATGTGGTGCATGTAAGATAAACATGTGGTCAATTGAGAGCACAGGAGAGTAATGGAAATGACTCTGACAAGGTTGTATTGTCGTGCTGCTTTTGCAAGGACATACTTTAATGTGCCAGTATTTAATACACAGTCTGTACTCAACATGCTCTTGTCGTCAGCTTATTGGGTTGTTCCAGGATTAACTAACGAAACCTTTATATGACATTTGGTGATATCAAAAGTTATTATGGTGCAGAGTGTGCACATATCTCAGAACTTACCCAGACAGAGCTGGTGCTCAGTCATGATAAAAACCATGGTAGAAGAGAACAATAACACTCAGAGATAAGAGCCAACAGTCACTTCTAATCTGGCAGCTGCCAGTGTATTTGAAGACATTTAACTGTCATCCGCAAGTGCTGATATCAATTTCCACTGTAGTACATGCATTTACAGCCACTTACTGTATATGGCACTTATTTACGTGGTGCCTGCATTAACATAGAGGCAGTTTCCATCACGGGTAATATGCTGTAATTACTTTTAATGCATTGCATACATTCTGACGTATAGTACAACATGAGATTTTGTCTTAATGTTAAAGGAAAAAATCACACTTGAGCAGGTTACTGTTAAAGCTATCAAAAATATTACCCTGCTTCGTCGTGTGGTGTTTTTTTTTTTTGCTGCAAGCTTGAATTGTATATATAGAGAAGTTACCTGTATATCAGTAGATACATTAAAAGGAAACTAAAAAAATGGAAGGGATTGAAATAGGAAGTACTGAGGAGGAGCAAAATGCACAGATGGTCAAGTTTGACATATTGAGTAAGGTAAATGGGTGATAAATACAGTACAGAGTCTAAAAATGCCTCCTGTGAGTCTGTACAGGCCACTTATCAATAATTATACCAGCATTTGGTTGGTGTTGGTTGGTGTGAACAATAACTGTTGATGACAAAACTCTAAAACTGATTGTTCAGCACAGACACTCCCTAACCTTGACCCTTAGTACAATCATATTAGGTTTGTGACCCCTTTTCAACATCTAAGAGCTGTTTCATATTACTTTAAGGGATACCCTGTGGAGCAAACGTGGACGTGTGCAGAGTGAAGGGAATTTGGACTGAGGAAAGAGATGACAGCGGTGGTTTAAGATAGTGAAAGATCTGTCATGAGCTGTCATGACCCTAACAGGCAGGTGTTGGCACATTTATGCCAACAACAAGTCGGGGTCAGAGCACCTTTTGAAAATGAATGACCTGGAATGTCTATGATGATGTTTTTGAGCAGAGAGAAAAAGTGAGTCATGTCTATAGCTTAGATCAGTGACCATAGACTGTTCCACAAAAGGAAAAAAGAATCTCAGCTTTGATCAGAGGCTAATCCAGGTCAAGATGTCCCATATCATCAGGAAAACCCCTCCTTTCTAATTAAGAGCTGTTATTTACAACCATCTTCATGTGTCTTAAGCTTCCTACAGGCTTTGGCACAAACAAAAGAAAACAAAAAGAAGCCTATAATCAGCACCGTGCCTGTGAATATCCATTTCCTCTGTTTATTCTCTCAGCAAGGACCCCATGAGTAACCCATCCTCCTCTAGTTAATAAAGCTTGTTTGTGCAGAGTGACTCATACTCTATTTTTGTCTCCTCCTGGTCTCAACCTGACTTCTGCTGTTCCAGTGACCATCTGAAAATTAAACCTCAGCTTTTGTGAAGCTGCCACCATGTGTTTACTGCTCATCGGTTACACATGGTGTGGCTTTGATCTTCAAACCAGCAGGAGCAAGAAAAAATAAGAATCAAAGGAAACATGTTTTTTGTTGTTTGAATATGGAAAGTACCGCAGATGGAGAATAGAATTTCCTTTTCCTTTTTTGTGTCCACCACATATGAACCACCGTTTTTAGAAGATTCAGTGCAATGCATGATATTCTTACAACTCTACTCACCTTCCTTCTCTCATCCCCAGACTCCCATGAACCAGGCATCCACACGTTCCCACTGTATTTTTACTGTGCACTTGTGCAGGCGTGAGCCGGGCTCGGCCACCCTGAGACGCTCCAAGCTCCACCTGGTGGACCTGGCTGGATCGGATAGAGTTAGCAAGACTGGTCTGAATGGGCAGCTGCTCACTGAGGCCAAGTACATCAACCTCTCCCTCCACTACTTGGAGCAGGTAGCAGCACTTCTGCAACATATTTAAATTTTTTTAAATTTAAAATATTACATTATACAAACTATTTATTATACAAAATGTATTTGATGTAAATAATTAAGTAATCCATTTTGGCATAGAATACATTTTTCATTTACTGTGTAAGATTTGGCACAGCAGTTTCATAGGTCCCCTCCAGACATGTTTTTAGACATAGAAAATGCTCTGCTTTGAATAATAATGTGTGTATAATATGGGTTTTCCATTAAAAAAAAGTTCAGTCACCTTCTCCTCATTCTCCCTCCCTGAAAAATACATCTATGAATATGCAAATATTTTTCATTTCAAAAGTTTAACTGCTGGACACAAGATGTCTCCTACTTCACTGTAAAGTCCATTCTCAGTGTTTGTGTACTTGAGACTTCAAGCTTCCACATCACACTTGTGCAAGCTGCATATTTGGACACGATCAGCTCCAAACTAGTTGTGATGTCACAAATCATGCTGGTGGGTACATGCGTTGATCTCAGATTTGGTGGATTTCATATACATCATTCTCCACAGTGAAGGTCAAACATTCAAGAGAAGTAATAATAAGCAAAACATAGTTTTGAGTGGAGGGGGACTTTAATGCTTTCCACCATGAGAAAAAAACTGTACAGTTCATCATGATTCATTTTATGTCAGACGTTTGACTTTGATTACTGGCCATCCTGAAGCACTCTGTTGGACTAATTACATGTTCTCTCAAACATTATGTTACAATCAGGCATTTTATAAGCTACCTCCATCTCTGTCTGACATGTTAGCCCTCCCATCTTCTCTCTTCTTCAGGTGATCATAGCATTGTCAGAGAGGAATCGCACCCATATTCCCTACAGGAACTCCATGTTGACCTCTGTTCTGAGGGACAGCCTTGGGGGCAACTGCATGACCACCATGATCGCCACTATGGCAGTTGACAAGAGGAACCTTGATGTAAGGATGTTCGTACAAACCATGTTTAGACACAGTGTTTTGTCAGATTGCAAAAAAGTGAAGAGAAACACGTTTTGGGGGTGTTATAGACTTTGTTAGCTAGCCACTGTGTGTCAGTAAATATAAATACACTCCATAGGGTATATATTGTGTGTGTGTATGTATTTATGGATGTATATAGTTTTGCCTATGTTATTAGAGACTCGGATCACGTGACTGTATCATGTGACTAGTATCATGTACACACGTGGACAAAATTGTTGGTACCCCTCAGTTAATGAAAGAAAAACCCACAATTCTCACTGAAATCATTTGAAATGTACAAAAGTAACCATGAATAAAAATTTATTGAAAATTAAACAATCAAAATCAGCCATTACTTTTGAATTGTTGATTAACATAATTATTTAAAAAAATGAAACTAATGAAACTAATGAAACAGGCCTGGACAAAAATGATGGTACCCATAATTTAATATTTTGTTGCACCACCTTTTGAGGCAATCACTGCAATTAAACGATTTCTATATTTGTCAATGAGCCTTCTAGATCTATCAACAGGTATTTTGGCCCACTCCTCGTGAGCAAACTGCTCCAGTTGTGTCAAGTTTGATGGGTGTCTTCTCCAGATGGCATGTTTCAGCTCCTTCCACAGATGTTCAATGGGATTCAGATCTGGGCTCATAGAAGGCCACTTCAGAATAGTCCAACGCTTTTCTCTTAGCCATTCTTGGGTGTTTTTGGCTGTGTGTTTTGGATCGTTGTCCTGTTGGAAGACCCATGACCTGCGACTGAGACCTAGCTTTCTGACACTAGGCAGCACATTTCTCTCCAGAATGCCTTGATAGTCTTGAGATTTCATTGTACCTCGCACAGATTCAAGACATCCTGTGCCAGATGCAGCAAAGCAGCCCCAAAACATAACTGAGCCTCCTCCATGTTTCACCGTAGGGACAGTGTTCTTTTCTTCATACGCTTGATTTTTGAGTCTATGAACATAGAGTTGATGTGCTTTACCAAAAAGCTCCAGTTTTGTCTCATCTGTCCAAAGGACATTCTCCCAGAAGCTTTGTGGCTTGTCAACATGCATTTTTGCAAATTCCAGTCTCGCTTTTTTATGATTTGCTTTCAACAGTGGTGTCCTCCTTGGTCGTCTCCCATGAAGTCCACTTTGGCTCAAACAACGACGAATGGTGCGATCTGACACTGATGTACCTTGGCCTTGGAGTTCACCTTTAATATCTTTGGAGGTTGTTCTGGGCTCTTTGGTTACAATTCGAACTATCCGTCTCTTCAACTTGTCATCAATTTTCTTCTTGCGGCCACGTCCAGGGAGGTTGGCTACTGTCCCGTGGATCTTAAACTTCTGAATAATATGTGCCACTGTTGTCACAGGAACTTCAAGCTGCTTAGAGATGGTTTTATAGCCTTTACCTTTAAGATGTTTGTCTATAATTTTGTTTCGAATGTCCTGGGACAATTCTCTCCTTTGCTTTCTGTTGTCCATGTTCAGTGTGGTACACACCTTGTCACCAAACAGCACAGTGACTATTTGTCACCCTTTAAATAGGCAGACTGACTGATTATGAGCTTGAAGACACCTGTGATGTCAATTAAAGGACACACCTGAGTTAAACATGTCCCTCTGGTCAAATTATTTTCAATCTTTTATAGGGGTACCATCATTTTTGTCCAGGCCTGTTTCATTAGTTTGTTTTTTTAAATAATTATGTTAATCAACAATTCAAAAGTAATGGCTGATTTTGATTGTTTAATTTTCAATAAATTTTTATTCATGGTTACTTTTGTACATTTCAAATGATTTCAGTGAGAATTGTGGGTTTTTCTTTCATTAACTGAGGGGTACCAACAATTTTGTCCACGTGTGTATATATTTCAGATGGCATCGTGCTTTGTCACTTGAGTCTGATGAAAAGCAGTGGTGCTCAAAACGTCACCTTGGTGCAATAAATAATAATATATATAATATATATAATAAGTGGATGTTGGAGCCCTGCAGTGTGCGAGCTGTTTATTTGTTTATTTCATTAAAAACACCTTCAGGAGTCCATCTCTACGTGTCGCTTTGCTCAGCGTGTAGCTGTCATCAAGAATGAGGCAATATTGAATGAAGAACTGGATCCTGCCCTGGTGAGACAGCCACACACTCACAGTACTTCACCAGTCACTACAAATACCATAGCCTAGCCACACAATTACACCACAGAAACATGACTTAATGTGCTGTTTCATTACGGCCAGACCCTCCCCATAGAATCCAAACCTTAAATTGATCAGCAAATGAGTTGCAGTGAGAATCCAGCTTCAACTAAGTGTAACCCACCATGTGTCCTCTTTAGGTTTCCAATACCAAATTAGTTTTTCCAGCATCAGACAGTCATTCTGAAAGAAGAAATTTTCCACCTTCAACACGTGGATGCCTGTCCATCTTGTGATATTTAGACTGCTCACAGGTCCTGTTTGGATTCTCTCCCCATCTTGTTTACATGCCTCCATTTCTGTTATGGCATATTTTATCCCAATATCTCACAGCCTCTTGAGAAAACATCCAGCTGGAGACTGGTGTGTATATATATCCTTGCACACAAACATGCAAGCAAGCCCAAACTGCACGCATGCAGCCACATACAACAATTCCTGCCCAGATGTTGTAGATATAAGGACACATTGTGACATTTTTAAAATTAGTGTGGGCAGTCTGTTTACTTTCAGTAATCTTATTTAGTATCTATATACAATGATTACATTTTATTTTAGTAACTTAAAGAAGAAGCCACAAAAGGAGATGTAAAGCAGAGATGGTTTTGATGAGAATAAGTCCTTGGATTGTTGTGGTATATGTGGTTCCATAGTCCACTCAGCAATTTTTTACATCTGCCTTTTGTTACATACAGTATATGTATACATCTTAGAATAAGCAATAAAAAAATGATATATTGTTAACAGGTTCCTCCTTCACAATGGTTTCCCTCCTTCACTTTCTCCCTGTAGAATACTTGCCTCACCTTCCCTTAATGTAGTGTGCCAGGAAGCAGACCTGGTAGTTGGTAGTTGAAAAAGCCCCTTGGGGGATATACAGTAGTGAGTCATCACAGCTTCCTCTTCTCCCACCCAGATCTGCCTCGGGATCAACTGCTACTGTATTACTGCTACTGAGACTTGGCTGGCCACTTGCAAACCCTACAAAGGTATTTTTAAGAGAGTCTGCGGCCGGCCCAGTAATTGTGACAGTGTCTGGCTGCTCCCAATTGGGTCCGGCACAGTTACAGCTCCAGGCAAACCCAAACCCCGTGGGCAAATTTCTTGTCTCCGTTTATGGCTCTTTAGTGTGTTTCTCATTTTGTTCGTTGCTCCCGTCTCTCTGTCTCTCCCTCTATCTCCCTCCCTGGGTTACTGAGAAAAAAGCAAAAGCCAGCAGTGCAGTTTGTAGATTAGAATGATGTCATTTATTGTGGTTTGAGGTGACACTCAGCCTCCCGTTTTTTTGCCTGCCCCATCTGAAGGCATACTGTCTATTGGACTTGCCGGCTGTGGTAATTGATTTGAAACCTGGAGTTTGCTTTTCACAATCTTGCAGTCAGTGTTTGGTACATCGTTCAGACCACACACTGCCTCAATGGTCCTATACTGTAGCCTACAGGCTACAAAATGCAATTATTCAAAGCCTGAGCAGCAGGAAACCATGCAGCCAGAGCAGACAAAACACTTAACAAGTCTCTTGTGGACAGGTAAAGAATGAAGTGTTGAAATGACTTGTGATCATAATGAAGTCGGCCACAGTGACCACACCATATAAGGTTGGTTCTGTTGGTTTCCTCTAAGAGCACTAAGGTTAGTCTTAATCCTCCATTTAGCCTATGCTGATCCTGGAAGATACAGTTATCTACATCTTCCAAGATGCTTCTACTACCTCACTATAGCCTTTACAGTATCTGCACAGTCTCTGTGCGCTTAAATTGAGTTGAGCTGCATTGCCATCAAACTTCTCTCTGTAATTCTTAAAGGGTCAAAAAAGTTGATCTAAAGGTGTCGTTATGCAGTTAAGCACAGGCTAATGGGAGGCTGGGTGACCCTTCTGAACCTGGACCTTCCCTTCACTTAAGGATACACACAAGATATTGCTTGAGAAGACAGCTCTGATTGGCGCATACCTGTGAGTCAAACAGAAGCCTGCTTATAGCCCACCAGAGAGACATGTTCGGGAAGCGGGTGTGAAAATTCCTGCGGGTGGTTGATCTCCCTGGGTCCCCTCATATGTCTCCTCTAAGCTGCTTGCATTCATTAAGGCAGAAGGACATTTGTAACTGTAGGGTAGTGGTGTAGTGCAGAGCAGTGCTCCTTGCCTTAGTCTAAATTGCCTTATGGTGCCATGCACAGAACAAAGCCCATGTGTTATCGTTTTGTTGTGGGAAATAAAAGACCTAGTCCATGTTTAGGTGTAGTGGGAAAACATGTCTCTTTCCTATATAAAAAGGGGCCCCATAATTATAGCATGTTTGTGAGTAGCATACTACATAATACGTACGCATTTAAGGTGTAACCTGTAGTTATACTGAAGTGCTTACAGTTTACTATGGGTGGTTTTCTGCACTGGATGGTCAGCAAGTCTCAAAGAAGAAGAGGTTAAATTTAAAGTTAGGACTATTTGTACAATTCAGTTTAATGTTTCTGAGTTAATTCTGTAACATCTTTGTCATAAGAAAGAGTGTAAATGAATTTGAGTCTGAAAAGTTGCTTCTTCCACCACCTAAAAAATCAGCTTGTTGCCAAGTTACACTGACATGGGTTTCCATAGGATATGCTGACATCATCAGTCACATGTTCTTAGTCAGTTTTTATTCAGAGTGTGTGGAAGCCTGCCCTGGTGCTGTGGTACCAGTGTGGACTCAGTACTCTGAAATAGACTGCCACTTATTCCGCTGACCAACAACTGGCGGTCAGCCTTTGAGGATGCAGCTGGGAGTATTACATCAGACCATGGGTTCCAAAAAAGAGATACAGGGAGCGGCTCTGGTGAAGGATGGTCAGCTATGATATCCAATGTTAAAACATATGATATGGGGTGGATTAGGGGTGAAATTTTCATTTAGCTAAGTGGCACCTATCCAAAACCACATTGCAGGTCTGTTTCTTCTCAAGAACATCTTGAGTTTACAATGTCTGACTTGTAGGACTGCTTACCACTTTCCAGGTAGAGGATGTGCCTGCTAGAATTGGCGGTGCATTGCTAAGTTAGATCACTTAGTCTGACCTTTAACCTTGATTTATCTTTCTCTGACCTTTGGCTCCCTAGCAACTTTGTGTCAGGGTGTCACTGTGGCACAGAGTCGCCATTTTCTGTTGTATTTGCTCTCTGCCACTGAGACAGTTTTCAGACTGCTTCAGTATTTTGTGGTGTGGTCAAATCCAGTGGTGATAGTTAAGTGGAATTTATACTGAAGAAAGAAGTTGGTCATGTGAGAAAGAGAACAATTGCCACTTGTTTTTTTTTTTTGGTGGTTTGGTGTGTTGTTTTGTGGTGTGATTTCTGCAGATTTTTTTACTACAACTGGTCTGGCTTCCTTCCAACACACACAACATCCATTGATTTTGGTGTTGGCCTATTTGCCCTACCATTAACATGTAATTACATGTCTGTTTAGATACAATTCAGAAAGGGCCATTCTCTTCTTGAATGAATTCCTCCTTTTTTCCTGCAGAGAACTCAAGCTGTAGGTTTAATTAGGCTCATCAGCCAACATCGACTGTCTGTTAGATAGGGTCTCCTGTCACATTTAATGTCACAGTTCTCAGAAAAGAGACCCAAGAGCACGACTCAGGAGGCAGATGTAAAAGTAAAGAGTCTTTACTTAGAAAAAAAACAAGGATACAAAAATCCAAGCAGGCAAAGTACAAAGGGTCGGGCTGAGGCAGAATCCAAAAAACACAGGCAAGGTCCAAAACACGATCAGGATCAAAACAGGCAGGAAAGGAACAGAGTGCTGGAAAGCTAAGGCACATGGCACAAAGTCAATCTGGCAGAGAGCAATTGGAAACGGACTGTAGGGAGCAGGTTAGGTGACACTACTAGCGGGAAAGGCAGGCGGGTGGGAGTGGCATGGTCTGAAATGACAGCAGAATTAGAACATGTATGCACAAACAACTGAACTGAATGAATGAAAGGATGAATGAACAGACTGAAATGCAGAGGGCTTTCTTTGACCGGTTTAATGTGGGAGATGTTGTGGGGTTAATGGGCCAATGAATCAGGGAGCCATCTTTTGGGACTCTAACCTTAAAGGTATGTCCCGAGTGGAGAGCCAAACTCGCTGACCGGGTGTGCTGTGGAGCAGCTCCAGTTGGCCGCTCTTTGATACCTCTCAGAGGTCCGGAGAAGAGAGGAGCGGTCACAGTGTTTGACGAATGCCTGGACAGAGGGGACACTGGCCTCTCTTTTCTGTTCCAGAGAGTGTGGCTTGATAACCTCGGGAGCACTAGAAGGGGGACAGACCAGTGGCAGAGGTGTTGTTGGTGTATTCGACCCACAACAGCTGCTTGGCCCAGGAGGAAGGAGCATGAGTGGCAACGCACCACCGGGCTATTTCCATCTCCTGGTTCTTCTGTTCAGTTTGGCTGTTGGACTGCGGATGGAGCCCTGAGGACAGGCTGGCCGAAGCCCCCAGCAACCTGCAAAATTACTTCCAGAAACAGGAGGTGAACTGGGGCCCCCAGTCAGAAACAATGTCTCTGGGGAGGCCATGCGGGTGGAAAATATGGTATAACAATAGTTCAGCTGTCTCTTTGGCAGGGGGGAGCTTGGGCAGAGGAATAAAGTGTGCAGATTTGGAAAAGTTGTCAACAACAAGGGTTGATGAGGTACTGGCAGGGGTTGGAGGAGAGCCACAGGGCTTTGGTGGGAAGACTTGTGTTGGGAGCAAATGGGACAAGCAGCCACAAACTCCTCCATGGAGGACCACCAGAATCGCTGACAGAGGAGGGCCAGGGTGCACTGCACCCCAGGGTGACAGGCCAGATGAGAGGAGTTCCCCCTCTGGAGGACCTGGGAGCAAAAATTATTTGGGACAAATAGGTGGTCATCTGGACAGTTACTGGGTGCAGGAAAATCAGAACAAGACCATACCTGTCAATGTCCCAGATCAGAGGATCTCCTCCGTCTCTGCAGGGTTCTCCTCCTTCTGGAACTGGTGAGAGAGGGCATCAGGTTTGACATTCTTGGAACCTGGGTGGTAGGAGAGAGTGAAACATAAGCAATTAAAAAAACAAAGCCCACCAGGCTTGGCAGGAATTCATCCATTTGGCGGTGCATATATATTCTAGATTTTTATGATCAGTCCAAACCACAAAGGGAAGTTCCACCCCCTCAAGCCTGCTTGACTGGCTCTGTGGCAACAGAAGAATAGACAGGTGCATGGGAAACTGGGCTGGAATCTCTCCCCCTTTCTCTCATATGGTTATCAATACGTATAGTCAGTTCAATAAGAGCATCTAGCTCGCTGGGCAATTCTTGAGCAGCTAGTTCATCTTTGATCTTATCAGACAAGCCATGGTAAAAGGCATCATACAGAGAGGGAGAGTTCCACCTACTTTCTGCCACGATTCTCCGTAACAGCTGTATGATCAACTTCCTTAATTCCGCTGAAAATGTCTCAGCAGTGGAGCATGCTGATGACTGCTTTTCCCACTCGGTGGTTCCCCACAGTTTGGCTCGGTCAGAAAGCAAGGAGATAATGTAGGCTACCTTGGAGTGTTCAGTGGGGAAGTTAGATGGCTGGAGTTCAAAGGCCAAGGAGCACTGAATCAAAAAAAGACTGGCAGCTCCCGGGCTCACCGGAGTAGCGTTCTGGGGGAGACACACGAGGCTGTGGAGAAACAACATGGCAGGGACAAGGAGGAGCCGCAGCAGCTGAAAGTGGTTGAGGTTGAGATGGAGCAACCAGCTGCTGAGTCCACTCCTGGAACTGGTCATGTTGGATGGAGAGATCTTGTAACTTACCCATCACCGAGGTGAGTTGCTGCTTATGGCGATGAAGAGCAACCGCCTTACCAACAGCTCATTACTCACCGAGGATGAGTCGGCTGGGTCCATGGTGGCCAGATTGTACTGTCACAGTTCTCAGAAAAGAGACCCAAGAGCATGACTGAGGAGGCAGATGTAAAAGTAAAGAGTCTTTACTCAGAAAAAACACAGATATGAAAATCCAAGCAGGAAAACAAAGTACGTCGGGCCGGGCTGAGGCAGAATCCAAAAAACACAGGCAAGGTCCAAAACATGATCAGGATCAAAACAGGCAGGCAAGGAACAGAGTGCTGGAAAGCTAAGGCACATGGCACAAAGACAATCTGGCAGACAGCATTTGGAAACGGAACAGGTGAGCAGGTGAGTGGGGAGGAGGAACAGGTCAGGTAATACTACTGGCGGGAAAGGCAGGCAGGTGGGAGTGGCACGGTCTGAAATGACCGCAGAATTAGAACATGTATGCACAAACAACTGAACTGAATGAATGAAAGGATGAATGAACAGACTCAAATTCAGAACCATGACATTTAATCATATTGTATCAAGTTCAAGCTCTGGCACACTACACTAACCATGGCTTCAATAATGCAGAATAAGGGACTTACATGCTGCTTACCATCAAAATAAGGGCACAAGTGGGCTCACCTTTAACCTCAAGCTCCCAGTGTGGACCAGGAGATTTAGGATTTAATCCCATTGGCAAGCTCTGTTCCATCAACATCAAAGAATGAAATATGAAAAACACTGTTAGTGATGTAGATAACTGAGGGCTTGCCTTTAGAGGTGATTTAACGCAAATAATTTTAAGTGACATTTTTATTTACAACCTGGCACTACTTGTTTTAGTAAGTCAATCAAACTCAGCTTCAGCTGATCAGTCAGTCAGCCTGAATTGTACATATCTCATAGTCAATGGAGCATTAAAACGCACAGCAAAGCCAAGACACCAGTTTGATAGAGCTCTGTCCCATCAGAAGAGCTATTATTGTCAGGATCTAATGCCACTTCATCTATGTTCTGAACTCACTAATCCTTTGGGTGCTGGGTAGGTAGACGCCTGCTAATCCGTCCCTAGACTGACACAGGGTCAGTTAGACTGACCTCTCTAGGCACAGCACCACACACTTATCTCCAAAGATTAAAGGTTATATGTCACAGAGACTGGGGCCTGGACACTGTTTTTGGTGGATTGTTCTTTAATGCCTTAAATAGCTTGTTGTCATATATTCTGCCTGCCTGTGCTCAGCAGGTAGAGAATGGAATACCTTGGATACACCGATTAGGAAATGTATTGCTGTCAGTATTAATCAGTGGAAAAATGCTTTAGGCTGTTTATAAAAACAACATCCCAATCCCGTCATATCATCTCTCCTCTGATCAT
This sequence comes from Scomberomorus guttatus, assembly GCA_038419695.1. Classification (NCBI taxonomy): domain Eukaryota; kingdom Metazoa; phylum Chordata; class Actinopteri; order Scombriformes; family Scombridae; genus Scomberomorus; species Scomberomorus guttatus. The sequence continues at coordinate 26,425,617 of CM076455.1, forward strand.
CGTTTTTGACATTAATATGCATTCTTGCATTTATGCAAAGATGGCTATCTAAGTACTTACTTAAGAAGCTATGTCTGGGCTTGGTGAGATATTTTGCTTTTTTTATATATACAGTAACTGGAGCCGGACAGTGGTTACTAACAACCAGCCCGTTGGCTCAGTGTGCACGGCCTTAACCAAACACGTGCGGACAGACAGGAACAGAAGGTTTTATGTGTTCTTTTTTTGCCACCGTAGCTGTTTAATGCTATTTTATGTTTTGCTTCCTGCATTTTCTCACTGGAGCATCCAGTTGTCTGGAATCACTTAAGTTTGTCCTCAAAATGCATCAGCAAGATAAGCCGCAAGATCATTTTCAGAAGGATTGTCTCAGCGGCTGGCAGCAGCGAAATAGCCTCTGACTGCATGTGCTTGTGTGTGTGTGTCTTTGTTTTGAACTGTATGTGAAAATGTGTTTAAAGGCATACTATGTAGGATATTCCTAAAAACAATGTATAGACTCAAACAAAAATAATCCCTCTCAATCATCACCCACTAGAAGTGTGTGGCAGTGTATTTCTCTGTAGAGACCCTGCTCTCTGCCTGTATTTTCTTATTTTCTCATTATTTTTCTATGTTCAGGACGTTTCTGGGCGTCAACCTTTGGACAGTGGGTGTGTAGCCCCCAGCCAATAACAGTGTGCAGGGTTTGAGGGCGGGGCTGAGCTACACACACACACACACACATACCTACGTGCAGAGCAGAGAGGCCGCAGCGGACAGGATGAATTGTGCGCTTTGGCTGCATTCGCACCAAATCTGACAATGCAGCACTTTCCCGCAGGGTTGTGCAGAGGTGTGGGCGTGTTTATTTGTGTTTTAGAACATAACCGCCACGAAACAATCAATCAAACAAACCATTATTTCTCTGATTCACTGCTTTGTTCTCACCACGGCTGCTCACTGTCTTCATTCACTCTCTACCTCGCTCAACCACCGCTGCTCTCTCTCTCCCTCTTTCTCTCATGCTCTCAGCTCACTCTGGTGTCGTTGAGCTGGGGAGGAGGGGCCAACTTTTAATGTTGTGTTTACAAACAGCAACTGACAAATCCTGCATAGTATACCTTTAAGTGTTCATTTTTACATTGCGTGTATGTGCACATACGGTAAAACCTCTTAACCTGCTTTTTTGTATGTGTTGCAGCTAATAGCGCGACTAAAGAGGGAGATCCAATCTCTGAAAGAAGAGCTGGCCATGGTGACAGGACAGCAGAGAGATGACCGGCTAACTGTGGAGGAGATCCAGAAGTATGTCACCTTGTGTTCCTTGATTCCTCATCTCTTCTAATCAGTCATTTCCCTCATGTAACATAGATATTATGGCTTGTGATGCTTTCTCCAGATTTACAGATGACACAAGGCAACAAACTCACTGAAAGTCCTGATTAGATACTCTGTAATGTGTGTATGTGACCTTGCTGAGCCAGTCATCTCAGGGCAGGGAGGATGGGAATACTGCTGCGCTGACCCTGTCGGCCCTCTAAGATGTTTACAGTGTGCCTCAGACTTTTTTCTGGACACTAATTTGTATTTTTAATGCTAATAACCCAGAGATTCTTGAGCAAATATGTTTCATGATTTATAAGTATTTGGGGTTTGCCGAAAGTGCCTACATAACTTATGCTGTTGGTTCATTCACTGAGGCTTAACCAGATCTAATGCAGTTTCCCAGGACTCTGCTCCAGCCAGCACTGCTTTATTTCTGCTGCTATGCTCAAATGGCAGAGGGACCCATCCAGTCAGGGCCAGAGTTCAGGCCAGAGGTTCCATCCAGGACTTGGCACATCGCCGCTCCAGTGCTGATGTATTTACCGCTCTTTGGCCCCCACAGTCCGCCTTTTTATTATTTCCCCTCTACGCGGGTGATTATCCTTGATTTCCCCCAGTTTGTGGTCAAACTCACACTGGGAACCTTTAATGATGTCTGTTGTGACCACATTCACTGGACATGCTGACTTTTTTGTTGCTGTTTCCTCTCCAGTTTATGCCCTTGACTCATCCGCAGTGCTGAGTGATGGCACATGTCCTGGCTTATTTGTTTGTACATATATCTTCAGGCATGCAAATTTTTGTCTTTCCAGAATTCTGTTGTTCTGCTGCCCTCACTGCCTTGTCGTGTCATTATCAATCCGTTTCCATACAAGCTGAAGTAAATCTTTGGTCTTTTTTTCTAAGTACAATATTAACTTGTTCATTTGCGACATCGCCTCACACCTTGGACAACTATTTGGAAATTATCAAATTCTGGTGTTTGAAAGATTGTTTTTTCTCTTACAAAATATTGTACATGGCATTGAAGGGCATTCTCCAAAATCAAAAGTTTGTATCATAAAACCGCTGATGTCTTGCAGGGCCCTGAAACAAGACCGCTGCGTTTGTTTTAAGTCCTTCGTCATGTAAACCTAGCGTGTTTCTACACTGAACATGTTACAGTGGAAAATGAAGACTGCACGTTGTCGTGCCTACATTGGATCCGTCTGGATGGTTGCCTCCTGGTCTTTTCCAGTGGCCGTTTCCAGAGCTTGAAGAACCAATGTTTGGACTATCATCTAGTGATAGTTTATCAACAGGCCGGCCCAGTGGAGTTGGAACACACGTTTAAGTAAATAGTTTTCTTTGACCAGACCCACATTTTAAACATTAGAAGCACTCCTCAAATATAGATCTTAACTGTTTGAGTGCCTGTTGAGCCGGTGCTGAGTGTGATGGAGAAGGACTATAACATGGAATGTGGTATTGGTTTAAGCTATGGTAGGTTATTAGAAGGTCTGTGTGTGTGTGTCTGTGTGTGTGTGTGTGATTAGGTTGGAAGAGTTAGTCAAGGCCTTTCTGGATGACCCGGATTCAGATGTGACACTGTCATTGGGACCAGACATGAGAAAAATCCAGCACTGTTTCTCCCTGCTGAAGGTAATGTATTTACAGTAGTCTCTATCTGTACAGTATCTACAGGCATGTCTCTTTTTATATACAGATGGGTGAAAAATTAATGGAAAAACCGGTACAGGTCTGAATGTTTGACCCCTACAGTGAGGGGATCCGGAGGCTCTGTTATGCTGTAGGGGGCATTTTGCTGCCATGGTTTGGGTCAACTTGTCCCTTTAGAGGGAAGGGTCACTGCAAATCAATACAAAGTTGTTCTGAGTGATCACCTTTATCCTATGATGAAACTTTTCTATCCTGATGGGAGTGGTCTTTTCCAGGATGACAATGCCCCCATCCATAGGGTACGAGGGGTCACTGAATGGTTTGATGAATAAGAAAATGATGTGAATCATATGCTGTGGCCTTCACAGTCACCAGATCTCAACCCAATTGAACACCTATGGGAGATTTTGGACCAATGTGTTAGACAGCGCTCTCCACCACCATCATCAAAACACCAAATGAATATCTGAGAATATCTTTGGGAAGAACGGTGTCCATCCCTCCAGTAGAGTTCAGAGACTTGTAGAATCAATGCCAAGACGCATTGAAGCAGTTCTGGCAGCACGTGGTGACCCAACACCTTGCTAAGACACTTTATGTTGGTTTTTCCTTTAATTTGTCACCCGTCTGTATGTGTCTGTTCTCTCTATCCAGCCATCATTTCTATTATTTGTTTTTCTTCTCCTTCTCCTTTCCATGACAAGATCTGTCACCCATGCTAACATCTGCTGCATGTCTGACAACATTTTCAGCTCAGGTCACTCAAGTTCATTTAAAATCAAGTTATATTTCTGAGTTAATGCTGAGTTTCATCTACAGTTACTATAACAGTGCATGACTGGAAGACAAAAAAATAAACCCCCTGATCAGCCACTTTCCCTAAATAGCTTTCCTTACTGACCTCTCCTGTGAGATACCAACCAAAGTTTCTTGTTTTTTGTTTTGAAGATGGTTAATACCTGTTGGTATTGTAGATGGTTAGTTTCTCATCCAACTGCATAGATAGAATTTTATCACATATTTTTGCCACTGACAGGCTCAGATTGTTATTATAAGTGTCTGACAGCAAAAGTAAAAACAGGAACTAACTGCATGTAGCAGCACTATGGCTAACTGCATAGGGATCTATATCTGGGTGCAGCTTGGTGGCTAATCAAACCATGCAGATATTCACCTGCATGTACGAGGCTATGACACTTTCACTGCAGTTAGACTGTATGGAAACTAAAAAAACTTAAGTGCAGTGGTAGATTATCCCATGGACTGTTATGAAGACAATCATGAGTCATTTCACTGGCCAACTGTATTTATTTGAGCACAGAGAGGAAACGACTGAAAGAAGAAAAATGAAGAATGGAGGCAAAAAGGCAACAGGACCTTCAGGAAGGACCACATACAGTAAAGATTACCTCAGAGAAACTGCAGGTGTTCCTGCAGTCACTGCTCTCCTGACGAGTGAAGAGGAAAACTTTTTCTGCAGAGTGGGACCTGTTGCTGCCAGACTCGGAAAATCTAGTAGTGTCCACGGATGAGTAATCACTGTTGTGTAACTACTACAAATGGATTTGCGTTTATCAACATTGTTGTCCTGGAGACTGTTTCACCTTCACAGAATGAATTGGATGAAAAGAGCGAATGTTGTGTCTGACCAAATGTTCAGCTCTATACCGTAAGAAAAAATGTGATTTCAACATGTAACTGTGTGAGAAATTACAGTATATAAGAGGTCACCCACATCCGTGCATGCCAGTTTGTTTACATTTCATAATGGTTGGACTGTAAGGAAACTAAAAAGTTAGCCATAATGCTGCTACAGGCAAGTAGTTCCTGTGTTTACTTGTGTTGTCAGACACTTATAATAACAATCTGAGCCTGTCAGTGGCAAAAACAAGTAATTTTAGTGGACGTACTTTGACAGGCGCGATTGCCCCCAAGGATTACATTGCAGGACGTTTCACGGCTGTTGGCTGAAGCACTCTCGCTCAATACTGGACCAATTTCAAAAATGTTTGTCTCCATTAGTCACTTAGACACAAAATGATGGGAAAAGAGGGTCCAGGTTGAAAAATACAGAAAATTCCCTTTAAGTCTAGACATTTGGTGTTTTCCAGTTATTTGCCATCTAATTAGATGCAAGGTGTAATGTTGACATACAAACACTAATGTGTGTGTTTGTGTTTGCACGGCAGCTAAAAAACTAAAACAAGACATACCTACACAACACAAAGGACTGCTTTCTCCAGTATGTCGGTGCAGTTTGTCTGTAATAAAATGGTAACACAAATCAGGGCTGGAATGATTAGTTGATTGATTGATTAGTTGATGAATGGAAAATGGTAATTTTGAAAATCAATTTATCAGTCACGTACATTTCTTAAGCAGATGTTCCAAACATTTTCTGTTTCCAGTTTGTCAAATGTGAGAATTTGCTGCGTGTCTCTGTTTCACAATTTTCTGACATTTTATAGATAAAGTGATCATTTTTTTATTTGAAAAAATAATAGATAGATGAATTGATAATGTAAAGAATCTCTAGTGTCCGCCATAATATATATACAATTCTTCAATGAAGCTTGTATAGTAATCTGTTTATACTCTGTTACTTTTCATATTTTCATGTACCCATCATAATAAAACACACAAGGTTTAGACAAAATAGTAAACACTGTATGTGTTACATTAAAAAGATCATTTTTTTCTTGGTTAGTAAAGATTTTTTTTGTTTGTATTTGGGAACTGATACTTAGACTGAAGTAACCACCTGGATGAGTTGTTGCAATTAAGTCAAGTTTGTGTTTCCTGTATTTTTTTTTTTTTTTTTTTTTTTATAGTTGTGGTGTTTGGACATCATTCTAGTTTTGGGTCTGTACCCAATCAACTGACAATTTGTCATGGAGACTGCTGTGCAAAAAGTTTGCAATTGTATGTTGTTTACAAAATGTTAGGAGAAAACACTTATTCTTAAAAATGTTGTTTTGGAGAAAGAATGGTTATAGAACTTATTGAACATTTCTCAAACAGCAGCTGTCGGCCCACTGCGGCTAAATGAGCACAGGGAAAACACTGCAGTGCTCACTCTGTTCCTGGGCTCTCGTTTGGTTGGGGTTGGAGCAGCCACCAGAAGCAGTTCCAGATCCCACTTGAATGTCTGTTTATCTCTCCTTCAGTTTGTTATGATCCGCAAACTCTATCTCCTGTTCAGTTTACATTCCTCTGAGCATCACCCCAGTCACACTCCAGTGATTCTGTAGCAATTTAGATCTGGTTTGAATTTGATTTCTTTCTTTGTTCTTTTTGGTGGCTAGCTCTTTCATGCTCAACTCTCTGCTTGTCCTTGTTTCAAGATGGTGTTCTGACACCACAGTGCGTGTCTGCAGCCTTAGATTTACAGCGTGACCAGCACTATATGTTGTCACACTCCAGTGATGACATGGAATAGAAAGGTTATTTTACAAACCTCAGCCCAAACTCCAGTATCGTCTTCAGTGTGCTTCCGTATATATCCCAAAAACCTTCCAGGACCAGACTGAACCCTCTCCTGTACTTTTCTCTTCTATTGTATCTTCTCCATGTGGGAAAAACTCCAATCTTTTAACATGTTTCCCACCTGTCTGTAAAGCTGGAATATCATTGAAATTTTAGAGTTATATTGCAGACAGGGAAAAGGAGGGAACTTAAGTAATGTTCAGGGAATATCATGGAATTTAGAGGAGCATCACTTTCCAGGATAATACCACAATGTATTTTCCAGCTTGTTTACATTCATGACAATTAGATGGTTGTTTATACTGCGGATGTATTTCTGAACAGCAGAATGAGGGAAGTAGGCTGCTTTCTCTCATAGAACCTCTATCAGCTCAAAACAACTTCTACTGTTGTCATGGAGATGTCTTTTTTTTACATCCTGTTTTAAGGCATATACAGTAACTACACGTCACTTACTGTAAATACATCATTTGACTGAATGCAGCTCTCAGCAGTCAGTTTGGACAACCAGGTTTTCTATCCAGAAAAAAAAAATCTTTCTTTTCTTGTTTTTTGTACAGATAATGATCCTGGACAAGCAGGGTGGAGGAAACAGGTGCAGTGATGGACAGGCGTCACCAGCAGCAATAGCGAAGGAGGGAGAAATTCAAGACAATCACCACAGTGCAGCAGAAGTAACTAAATTAAAGGAGATGCTGACGCAACGTGATAATGAGATCAGTATCCTTTGACATGGTGGAGCCAAATTAATTTAGCTCCAATTAAAGGACTATATTGAGTTTTTGTGAGTTTAGTCTAGAGGTGAAATTAGACAATATGAGATGAGATGTCTGTGTGATTTAGTGTACATTAGGTTATATAATTGTAGGTCATTCACCCTTTTCTAAACCAAATATAATGTTTTTTTCTATGGTTTATAGATTCATACCTTGCTTAACAAAAAGAATAAGTCTGTTATTGATCATCAGGCTAAAGAGCATGAACAGTCTGGATCACTTTCTGTTTGTCTAGCAGGAAGAGAGATTCCTGCCACAGAACTAACATTACTGTTGTTAAACTTAATGACAATTTTACCATTCCCCTAAACAAGTCTGTAAGGTTTAGATAAAATACATATAAAATAATACAAATACAAATAATACATAACATTCAAAGTGCTCTTTTTTGTCTAAGATAATGCTAGAGTCCCCAGCCATTATTCTGGATGCTCAAATATTATACAGCAAACACATACTGTATATATAGCAAACAGAGAGGATTTTAGTGCCAATACTTTCATGGCATTCTTGTGTGGTCTATAAAACATCAGATGAACAATGAAAAATGTTAATCACAACATCCTAGAGCACATGGTGATGTCTTCAAATGTCTTGTTTTGTCTTGGCAGTAACGATTAATCAATTAAGTGTTCTTTACTAATCATCACCTCACCAAAAATGCAATGTAATGTGAATGATTGAGCAATTAATCGTTGCAGCACTACATTTTTGATAAGGTGATGGGTCAAACATGCCAAACGTTGATATAGGCTAGTGCTTTAGATGTTTTTGCCCTCCTGTGCTTACTCAGACAGTGTGACAAAACTTTGTCGACAGTGTTATTTCCAGAACAGCTTCACCTGCTCCTGTTGAAGCATTGATTTGCTAAACCTGTTCTGTTCCAGGTTGGTTCACATCTAACTTATTGTCTAGTGCATAGCACAATATAGTGTACCGCTGGGTGCACAGGTGGTGTAGGGGTAAAGTTCCTGTCCACCACCGCAGAGACCCTTGATTGATTCCCTGTAGCAGTAGCTTAGGGTAGCTTAGACGAGGGTTCCAGTGCTTTTTACTGCACCAGTGATTTCATGGCACACAATGTATCAAAGGGGAAGCACACTGCAGTCTATATCCTCCCCAGATGAACAGTGGAGTTAACAGAGACAAGGACTACAGTGTATAGGGACTTGGCATTCCAAATTGAGAGCAAATAGGGAAAAATCCCCAAAAATAAATTGGGTAAGGTAGGTTTCAACATAAACTTGTGTGTCTGTGTCCAGCCTCACAGTTTAATCACAGATACTGTTGATAGTAAAATCTTCATTAGCAGAAAGCTATTCATCCTAAAGTAAACCTGCCTGTGTTATTGCAGGGTTGGATTACAGAGCCTCTACAAACACATGAATTATGAAATGTAAGTAGTCTTGCATTCATCACCAGTCCCCCAAAATACACATGCAATGTTGTTTTAATGTGTATGCTCAGATATATCTTCATCTAATGACTGCAGTTAATCATAATTACAATTAATCATAATTATGGTATTTGCGTTTGAATATGATATTTCTAATGGCTTTATGGGATTATTCTTCCCTCAACCCATCTTGCTGTGGCTTGTCATTAGATCACAGCACATTAGTCGGAAAATTGAGATGTCTGCATGATTATCTTGCCACAAATCCTCAGCTCTCCAAAATAAATAGAATATTATCATGCAGATATCTGACCGTAGAATTTCTTGGACCAAGTACGTGTAATAGAAATGTAACGATACTTTGCGAGACAGTAAATTTGCAAAACAAATATGTTACAATTCAAATCGGTGAGATGAAAAATGAATTCTGACACTCTTTTTAAACAGCAAAGAGTGCTATCTGCTTTTGGCTTCGCAGCATTTTAGCTTTCTTAAGTCAGAAAGTGAAAAATGTGAGAAGATAACAGACAAGACAAAAACAGTGTGCAAATATTTCAAGAGAATGATGAACTACCCAAATAGCACAAGCAACATGGTGCAGCATATAAAACGGCACCATAGTGAGAAGCTCCGGTCACCACTGCCTGAGCGAAAAAAATTATTAAAAGGCCAAACCATGCTGATAAGGGGATTTGTAACCCCACTTGCCTAAATGAGTGCAAGAGCCAAAAAGATTACGAGGTACATTGGCGTGTTCATGGCAAGAGATATGAGGGGTTTTTCCGTAGTTGACAATGAAGGATTTCGGCTATCGGTCAACACATTGGAGGCCAAATACTGCATTCCATCACGCCTGCACTTAAGTCAGTCTGTAATGCCAGCGCTTTACAAGGAAACAAAATCAAAGGTGGTTCAGACCCTCAGAGAAGCAGATAGCATATCAATTATTACAGACAGCTGGACCTTCAGGGCTACCCAGAGTTATCTCACAATCACAACCTATGTGATCACCAGTGAGTGGGAGAAGACAAGTTTCGATAGCGGGGCATTGTGAATGTCCAGAGATCTCAGCCTCTGTCTGAAAATGTAGACATCCTGATATTCCTTTAAAAAAACATGTAAATTCCAAGCTAGGAACATAGGCCAAGTCTTAGTTTGTACATTTTAAGAGATTTTATTTATTTGTATTATTCATTTATTTATTTGATTTGGGATTTGTTTTAAAATTCAATTTAGTTTTTTTTTTTTATTAAGACAAAAGATATTTTCAGTTTCACTTTTACAGAGAAATGGAAATATGCTTTGTTTTGCATAGTTTAAACCCTACCTCAGAAATAAAAAAAGATTCTTTAATTTGATGAAGAAAAGATAAGAGAAAATATATTTTGTAGATTTGTCTGAGAAATAGAAGAATCTTTTTTTAGTCATAATTTGTCTTCAATCTCAGTTTGTTAAAAAAATCGTGAGAACATCATATCGTGAACCCAGTATTGTGAATTGTATCGAATCGTCAGTCGAGTGTATCGTTACATCCCTAACGTGTACCGTGAAATCCTTTAGATTTTCCCTCTCAAAATGACATACACTAGTTTTCACATGATGCAATTGAATTGCCAAAATTGCTATTGTGCAAAGCACATATTTTGGCCAGTGCTTTACCAACCATGTTGCCTTTATGTTTTTTCATTGTGAAGTTTGTATATAAAGTTACAGTAGCCTAAACTGTCAGTCCCTCAGCCAGGGTGGTCTGTCTGCAGCGTGTAACACTATAGTTTGGGTTGATCAACCCTGTAGGGGTGACATCATTTCCAGCCAGAGCCCTAATAACGATCTAGATTCAGACCATCTCTACAACGTAAGCTTGTATCCGCTAGCTAATCCCCATGCTTTCCATGTCTGTGTAACCGCCCCACCTCCTCAAGTCTACCCTGCTAAAACAGTTACTGGGAGCCATGGATTCCCGTGCTACAGCCCCACTGTTCCCAGACTGACGCTGAGTCCTCACAGGCTTAATTATGAGAGAGTTCCCTGTAAAACAAAAGGGTGTATCCCTACCCACTGCCCCTGTGTGCTCCCATGCATGGGTGACTCTCCTTGGGAGTGGGGCACCTGGTAACGCTTAGCTGGCTCTGCTAGAGTGATGACACATCCACCACTAGCATGATGATAGAGCAACAAGGAGAACTAACAAACACTGCTGACTTTTAAGAGTAACATAGCACAAGCATTTGTTTGTAATGCTATGTGAAAATGTCAGGGAGAACTTAGAATTTTCCAAATTTTGTCACTGTGGTAAAATGTTGTTATACTAGCTAAGTTTTGTGATAAAAATGCTCCTGTCCTTTCAATCTACAGTACATTTCAAAGTAGAGCTGTGATGGAAAAATGCTTCCCATCCCTTCTAATTATGACATCCAACTATATTTGACCAAATAAAACTCTTTTCTTTTGGTTTGACCACTTCCTCACCCACAGGAAGTTAGAAAATCGATCCTGAAAGGCAAATACTATGATGAGTAAACATATTGTGGAAAACATTAATTTGGTAGCTGCTTGTGTTAAACAAGTTACTGTTTAGCAGCGAACTCTTGAACTCTTGGTCTTAGATGTTCTCACCAACACTTGAGTATGCACATTTTCCCCACATGATTTCTGGGTATTGAAACTCAGATGTTTCAGTCCTCACTGCCATTTGGAACATCAAACATGAGCTTCCATAGCGCAACTTTGAAGTAAAAATAATTTGATTTAGATTTGTGTTGTTTTTATTTGTTTGTTTTTCTCAGGCAGATCATACAGTACCATGAACACAGCCAAACTAACCATGCTACTTATTGTATATACTCATACTGTTAAGTACCTGAGACAACAAGCACCTGCAAATTTTGGCTTAGGATTTTTGGCTATAGTATTTGAATTATTAATACTTACCACAGGAATATTTTTTATATCTTATTGCACATGCATGTACCATACAGAGGCTTGACAACAGTAAGCTGTTAATTGATTGAATTTTCCAATTGAAGTGGAACGGGGATATACAATTGTCTGATGGCAGTGGTCCAGGGTCATAAAGTGGAAAAAAACTCAATTTTTAGGTACAAAAGATAAATAGTAGTACTCACAACTAGCAGATTATTTTCAGTTTTATTTTCTCTTGGCTCACTTGTGCTGGTGAATGTATCCAAGAAGGATTTAGCTAATACTAAATCATAACTGCAACAGTGATAAGGTGCAGAAGTTAACATTGTATTTATTGCACTTGTAAGGGTTTCCTGGATTCCCTTAACAACTCTGGCCATTGTTCAGTATGATTCAGAATTCCCCATAATCAAAATAATACCATAAAATGTATTGCTCAAAGACACTACAGTCTCCTCTACCTCGACTTGAAAAAAACCCCTGGGCCTGATAGCTGTAATAGTTTATGTACTGTGTTAGTGATATTATTTTTAAGAAGATGTCATCTCTATGGAGGTGATAGAGATGGCAGTTTAGGTCAGCCAGAGAAATATATGGACATCCACTCCAAATTTGGTACAGACATTTGTGGTTCCCAGACAGTGGATCCTTGTGACTTTGGTGATCCACTGACTTTTCATGTAGTTTCATGAGCAGGTTGATATTTTCTGCTTTATTGGTCAGGAAAGGCTGGGGATAAAATAGGTTAGTAAGTATGGGAACCTTGCTTTGGGTTGTTCTATTATTGTAGTGCTCACCTGAAAAAAGTTAAATATCCTCAATTATTTTAAGGAAGGGAATTCTACTCCAACTTTCCAACACATTTAATGCTTTTAGCCCTTGTGAACTGTCATGATATGAAAGTTGCATTTGAATATCTCTGGGACTCAACAAGCTAATCATCATTACTGGTCCTATTATAGTGGTCATGACTACGCAAATGTTTTCTCTAGTAGAACAATCAATGCAGAACTGGAGGTTTCATTGTTTTCTCGTTTACAGTCACTTGATTGTTACTTTGTGAGTCAGCCATGTAGCTCATCCAGACTAGGTTTTTTGACAACTTTTCACCTATAAATCAACTTACATTTTCTTCCAGCTGCAAACCTCTTTTTAATATATGGAAATTGGTTCTCATTAAATTAAATTGCCCAAATGGTTTTTACAGACTAAAAATGTTAAAATGTAGTGTTTCCAAAGGTTGATTAAATGTTTTTAAATCATTTCTCTTTCAAAATGAATTGGCAAACACAGTTTCTATTACGTCCTCAGGGGGCGTTTACAGCAGAGCCCCGAGCGTAGCCCTGAAATAAGTTTTAAAAACACACATTTACCAACCGAAGTGTCTTACATGTTGGCTCTGACACTGGCAGGAGCACCAACCTGCGGATACAAAGAGACACTACGGCATTTTACCAGCCTGCACGGCAGCTAGCAGTTAGTTAGCATGGCTTGCATCATTAGCATAGCCCATGCCGTGCTGTTTGTAGCCCATAGACTATAAAAATTAGGCGTAGCCACGGTGTTTCCGGTTTAACAGCACTGTGCTGGGCAGGTGACAGGTGTGTTAACAGTGTTTGTGTGCTCTGAAAGACATCACAGTGTTGACAGACTGTTAGCCTAGCATGCTAATCCTACATAAACATATGGATGAGACCATATGTTTCACCCATAGTGAAATAAAGGCAGAACATGAGGGAAGAGATCTTCCTTCTTTAACTTTGACCAAAGCTTCATTCAACTGACCCTGAACTCTGATCTGTTAAGTATCCAAACCAACTGTGTTTTTTTTTCATGAGGCACATTATAGAGCATACATATTTGAAGTCATTCACAAAAAAAATGTTTTTTGGGGGCATCAGTGACATTGATTAGTCAGTCCATGTGCATTTCTGTCATTTACTTTAGTAATTTTTTGTCCTATGATCACCTCTGTAAAGCCCAGTGCCGATGCACTGGGCTTTACAGATGTGATCATGTCCTTGTCAGGGTCTGTTTAATGTGTGCGTGTTGACAAGCTCAGCCTCAGGGAGAGTTGAGGACTACAAGATATGGCACACATGTCTGAGTATTTTTTTTTTGTTCCCAGACCTGTGATGGTGGTCACTTCAAGTTTTAACACAAGCTGCACCAAATAATTGCAAATTTGATTTCAAAGCTCTACAGAGGCTTGATGTATGCTTGTTTAATGTTTCAGTGCATCTTAGAGGTGGTGCAACATGTGTAATCACTTTGTAAATCACCATATAAATAGCATGGGCACTCTTATTATCTTAAGTTAATATTACAATGCCTGAATTGTCCATTACACCCCAATATGAATGTAAATTAGAAACAGATGTGTTTTGCTATTCTTGGAGCCCCATCAGTAAAGAGGCTACTGTACAAATTGTTCAGTTACTCCTGAGGGTGTTGCTAGAGAAAAGATCATGAGGGTCATTCAAGTTATGAGTGTTCATCCACTCAAGAGTGTGAATGTGTTCAGCAAATGTCATGGAAATCTGACTATCAAATATCACATAGGCAAAGTTGACATCTTGACCTGTGGGTGGCGAAGGGGGTTTACCAGAAACATTAGGATTTCACCTCTGCAGAACAGGAATACACTCCCAATTTCATGTTAATCCAGCCAGTGCATGACAAGATATTCTGTAATGGATTACTTTTTAAGTGGAAATTTGGAGCTGATAGTGGCTCTAGACAAAAGGTCAAGACAAAAATGACGCTCCTATCCATTTCTTCCAAAACCATTCCAAATCACTGTTGAACTAAACTAAAAGCATTGGCTGATCTTGCACCATTATGGTCAAGGATTGGTTAGGTTTAGGCACAAAAACAACTTGGTTAGGGTATGGTTTAGGTTTAAATATTTACCTGGTTCAGGTTGGGGTACCATCATGGCCATTGTTAAAAGAAACCAACGTTGACTTTCGAAAGGGAACAGGGACAGAACAGTGGTCTCCACCCCGACCTCTTCCCTCTGTGGACTTTGTGGCTCCATACCAATGTTAAACTCTGTCTTCCATTTCTCATGAAGGACAAGATTCAGAATTCATACAGCCGCGAGAAGGCTTTGTCACTTGAACATAAATATATATTGTTATTGGGCATTTTGCTGAAAAGACTAATGTTGTTGTTTGTCTTGGGAGGACAGTCTTGGTGGTTGTCAAGATTTCTTGCTCCGAGCCAAAGTGTTGGAAGCACAGATGGTCAGACTGGCACTGACTGATCGGCCAACATCAGTGTGGGGAAAAACATGGTAATGAATAGAGACCAGAAGCCTTCTCTTGACCAGAAGAAACTGGTTCAGATTCCTTTGATTAGAAGATACTAGTAGATTTGCTATTAGTGGCTTCACTCCAAAGATAGAGTAATAGTGTCTGTCTCTCTTAAGTACCCGTACTGCTCAAACCTTCCTCCAATACTGCAATTGTAATCTAGCATCTTAAAAGGAGGACAAAAAGTTCTTTGTTAAATTTTTGTAACTTGAAATTGGGGCAGTTTGTGGCACCACTGAGATTGGCATTGCACCTTTGCCAGCTGTGGTAATTTTAAAGGCATTTTCTTTATTTCCTGTGATGTCTGTTTTATAGGACAGCATAATAGAGAGTGACAAGAAAGATGAGAAGGAGAGATTGAATGCACATCATGAGCTGAGTTCGACCACAGCATTTTGAGCACATGGCATGTGAAGCAGCCCACAGATCTGTCGTGCAACCCCCAAGAGAAATTTTCATCATATACTAGAAGTCTACGGTGGTGTTCAGCGTAAATGAAGATATCAGATGCCAGGGATCTCAATAATGGAAAAACCTGGTGAACAACAGTCTGAAGTAATGACTTGTGTGAAACAATGACATAGGACCCACAGAAACAGTCATATTTCTCTGTAAAAGTTGGCCTCTATAGGTCATTTGGAATTGTGTCGGGTTTAGATTTTGGCAGTTTTGAGAGGACTGCATGGTCGGTTTCATTGGAAACTGTAATTGGAGATGCGGTTCCTTCATGTTATTGTTCCCACTGACATTCCCTTTGTATTGTCTGACAGGAATATAAATTAACTTATCTAGCTCCTTCAAAAATACGTCCATTCATCATCCAAAATAATGACATTCTGACTTTTTTTTTTCTTTGAACATCTTAAATTATCTGCTGACCACCACAGTTTCAGTCTGGCCACAGCTAGACGTCTGCTAATCTCATGGTAGGAACATGCTTGAGGAACAGACTAATGTGTCGACTCTAAATTATGGGTTGTGATTAGGCCATCAAACACACTTCCATTTATAGTGGAAAAGCAGGCAGATAGGGCAGGAGCTGAATGAATATTTTATGAGACTGCAATGTTTTATTCATATAGGTAATGTATACAAAGATCAAAACTAAAGGTTGGAAGCACACTTACTAGAGGAATAACTTAGGAAAGCTTTAGCTTTTCACCTGCTAACCCATGACAAGCTTTGATGTCTTGCTTTCTGTTGACATCTTGGCAATTTACTATAAAATGTCTTGAGCATGTTTTTCTTTACACAGTTTTCCCATGCAATTCTAGTTCATACAATTACAATTTTCCCTCTGTCAGCAGTTCTGATTGCAAAAAACTGTCAGTAGTCTATTTTCTCACCAGTAGTGGTAACAGCAGTGTGCTCCTGTCACTTTACACTTCTACAAGTGGTGTGCTGAAGCGTAGCAACCAGGCGTCAATTTGATAATCAAATTTGAAAGCACCCAACGAATCTATGCTCTGCTGTATGCATTATTTTTTTGTTAAAAATATGTGAGGCCAGCTGAAAGCAGTTTGAGCAGGAGGCAGATGATCAAATACAAAATAGTGCTGCAATGTTGGAAGCAAAGTGCAGTATGTGGAGCAAAGGAAACAATTATAGTAAATTGTCCTAATGCATAGAGACATTGCATATGGAGAAGTGGAACGTGTCATGGCAGCAAAAGTGTGAACAGGATCTAAGCGGCAGTGCTTGCCTTTCAGCCTCCTCGTGTAGCCACTCAATTACTCTCTGTCACACTCACACAAGAACACCCAGACATACGGACACATCTACACTTGGACTCAAGTAGACAAACACATACATACAACCTCATCAGTGGGAGAAGATTTTGTGGAATCTTGGCAGGGTCTCCGCAGTCTCTCTGGCTCCTCTTCTCTCCACTGATTCATCCCAGACCATGACATCTCCCCAAGCCTGTAAGGTCAGACGCTCAGCACATGTCAGCCCTCTGCCATTATTAAAAGCCCTCAATGTAGTCCTGCTGCCTTTAGGAAATCACTATGGATGCTGCTCTTTTACTGTATATTGTCAGTTTTGTACTACCTTTCATAATATTATTTTTAAAAATGTTTGGTAGAATAGTCTTGCTGTCCTCATATCCTGGAAGATATTTCCAGCGGCATTCAGGTTCACAATGTTCATTTGTCCATTAAATTCTGAGTCACTCTGAGTCGCAATTGAGTGAGAGATATCTCTTCAGTCTCCTTTCTACCCAAAGTAAAGACAAGTATAGTCTTTAACTCAGTGCCTATAGGTATCTTGGTTCAGATGTTGAAGAAGGAGAAAAAAAGGGCCCAGGATGCTGCTGCACAGCTCGCTAACATCACCAAAGGCCAGGGCCTGGCCTCCCAGAGTGCCTCGAGTTTGTCAACAGTGCCACTGTTGAGGGAGGGAAGCAAGGACACCATCTCTGCTGACCATGGAGGACACGCTATACAATACATGAAAAAAGGTACTTTAAGAAGCTTTATTCTCTTTTTGCGTACATCTGTGTGCACTAAAAGCAAGACAAATTGCAGTCTAAACTGGACGGTGACATAGTTTGGAGGTGTGATGTTGCTTTTTGCATTTTCATGGCTCTATTACTCAAAACCTTTCCAGACAGCATTTTAGCTTAACCTAGCAATTTATGGCCACGTAATGAGGCTGTTGCATTATAAGGTTGGTTCACCCAAATCATGAAAAACATATTTTCTCAGTTACATCTAGTGGTATCTATCCATGTAGATGGTTTTGGTTTCATTTGCCCAGGTTTTGAAATATCTGCCTTTGCATGTTTAATTTTTGAATGTGATTTTTTGCTGTGAGCTCCTCAATGGACATCCTAGTCCACTGTATTGGGGGATGGCAAAAATCTTAGAAACAGATATCCCGAAACCGAAATAATCTGCATGGCTAGATACCATGTTTTATTCAATATTTTTTAATAATTTGAGTGAACCAACCCTTTAAGAATGCACTATTTAAGAAGCATGGTGGGTCAGTGGTTTTCAGACACTTTCATTTTGTTTCATCCCACCCCAAAACACATACAGGTAGGTATAAGATAATATTCTATTGCTTTTGACGAAGACCTTAGCCTCAGAAAAAGAGTTGGTCCTCTGCACTGCACTGTGGCTGCTCACTGCTACTAAATAATAAAAACGGCTCAAATGCATCCCATTAATAAAGTATTTTATAAATTGAATAAAATTTTCACAGATGTAGACTCCATTAAACCTGATAGTCAGTCTTTCTGAGCTGGAAGAGGCAATGAATTTGTGATAAATTAGGCAATAAGAGTACAGACAGGTGATCTCCCTTCATTGGAATGTGGGCAGCTCGTTGTGGTCATGCTGATTTTCAGTGTGCCTGTTGAGGTTGCCTTTGGGGCATGACAAATCCTTGATTTCTGGATTTTACAGCATAGTGAAGAGCCTGACATCCCAGAGCTCCCAACACTGCCTTATTTCTAAACAATGTCATCAGTGGGATTGCATTTATTTAGGAGTTTCCTTTTGGAGGTCACTGAAGTGGCCCAGTGTAGTTGTGTCCGCAAAGCAACATTAGACAGTGCAGTATATTAAACCTGTAATTTGTTGCTGATGACTTTAAAACCTATAATACTTACTGGAACATGAAGCAGAGACCAAGGGCCAAGAATGTTTCAATGTAAACACAAGAGACACTATTCAGACCTGACCGGGATAACAAACCTGGATCCACTACATTTGAGAAAATGTCAGTTCTTCTTAGAGGCAGCATGTCCATGTCAAACCCAAAATGGTCTGCCAAACAACTTACTTTTTATATTCTTTTTTCTAATACAAGAATCTATCTCATATAAGGAAACATGCTGGAGGATATTTACAATGTTTTTGTTGGCAAATACATCCATGGAAATCTGGCAAATACGATTTAATTGAATAGAAGTCTGTTTTATGTAGTTCCAGTATCTGGCAGATTACTCTACTGAATTTAGTGTCATCACAGTGTTGCAGTTGATGAGGTTATCTCCCTGTAGTTTTGCTGTGCCATGTCTCTTCTAAAAGTTTAGATTATAATGTCAAAGAGCCAGAGATAGCAAAGCAAGTAGCAGAGACTTCAGACTGTATATTCTCAGATTGTCAGTGTACTTTGAACCTTTTTAAACATGAACTTAATTTAGATGCAACAGGAATGTGGAGGTTGCTGAAAGTCAAGTCAATCAAGCTTTGAGATATGCTCCCTAGCCAGCGGCAACATTTATTCGGCCTTAAGTGTGATGATAAACCTGAGCTCTTATAACGAGCTCAGTCATAGCCATCGGGCACAGGAGTATGAGCCAGTAACTCATCAAACTGAGCCCATGCTCCTGTCTGTGCTAACCACAGCTCCCTCATCCTCATCGAAATTTTTGCGTAATGGTGCCCAGTGCGGTAATAAGGCCAGCAAAGGGGTAATTGCAAACAGGGTCTCTGAAAGAAGAGCCTATTAAAAACAAAACAAACACATGTTTGAACTCAGTCCAGCCAGAATTAGTAAGCAAATCAGTCATTAAGGGAAGGGACAATGAAGAGCAGCGTGATGGATGGCTGGAGAGCAGTGGTTTATGAAATCACTGATAAATGATATGCCATATATAGTATATTAGTCTCTTAGATGGTATGTGATCTAAAATGGAACAAGTCTTTTTCTGATTTCATGAGACATGATGACTTCTATGGCATCCACTTCCATCTGTTTCTGCTGCTCTCCAACCACAAACACCAAAAGCTCAGACACTCATTATCACTATTTGATAAAGCTGTCTTTATATGTTTTTATATATTGCAGCTGTGCACAGATACACTCCTTGCATGTAAATATTAACTTAATACATCACAACACTACTATATTATGATCTTAGTGATTTTATGATTGTGTGTGCTTTATGTTTACAGCACATTTAGTATTGAGATTATTACAGTGATCACCTTATGGCCTTCATCACCAGAAACATAAATACCTACAGTGTTTGAGTTGATCAGATTTCTTGAAGGCACTCCACATCTAAATAATCCAGCTGTTTCATAATCAAATAAGATCATACAAAGGTCATCCTTGTCAGACTCACAAACACAAGTCTTTGTGAAGAATCATCTGGGCTCTTACCATAATAATTGAGTCTGCGTAAAAATCTCACACAAAGTTACTTTTGGCAACAACACTCAAAAAGTAAGCAATACTGCCTTCAAATGACATTTTCATGGCTGTTCCTTTTCATATTGAGTGATACATTATTACATGTAATGACAAAAAAAACAGTTAATCAGGTGGAAAATGGCCCTTTAGATGATTTTGACACTGGGATGATGACTGTCTACATCATGATCCACAGACCCTCTTTGTACACCCACTCAGCCAAGGAATCCTTACTTACCGTTCATTACTGTGCTTTAATTTATCACAACAGCATGTGCAGTGGGCTCCACTCAGCTACAGCACATATAATTCCAATATATGTTATGTTATAAATCTCAGGACTCCATTTTTTTCACAAAAGCCATCAAATCACTGGCTGTCACATTAGTATGAAATCCTGATTTTCTAAGGAATTTTTCAGCACTTAAGCCAAAAGTAGCAGGCAAAGGCACATGCTCCAACTACATGTCTGTGATATTAGAAAGTTTGTCAACTGTTCTATAAATTTTGGGACAGTCTTAGAGAATATGGATTATTATTTGGGATATTTGAGACTTGGTCCAGTGGAGTTGTATTGTATTGATGTTTTTCTTTAACCTTAACCTTTAACCTTAAGGGTGAAATATTTCCCCAGATCATCTTCCCGTTTACTCTTGAGAGAATTCAAAGACCTTTTGTTATATAAACACATGGGAGTATATTCATCCTTAAAGAATGAATCAAGCAAGGAAGCTGATATCTATTCAGAAAACTGCTCATAATTTGAGAATACAACTTTGTAATGTTGCAGTCTAAAGAAATGATATTTTAAAAATAACTTTTTAAGTTGATCAAATGAAAGTAAATAAACCAATCCTGTGTTTGTGTAAGGTCCTAACTGATGTATTTGTGGTGGCATTGGGTGGAACTTGCCTGAAAGAGATGTTCAGGGTCTACAGTTAAGGTATTAAATTTATATGGACACAGCTGAAAATTATCATAGTGACATCAGTTTACTTTTCTGTATTTTTAACTTGTAACCAAACCAAAGTTTGACCAAAACCTTACAGTAGTTTCAAGATCTATGACAGAAATGTTTGGATGGATGGATCTTTCTGCCAACATACCACTTTTACACATCCTGACTCATTGACCCACAAAGTGAATGAAACATTCAGTGGTGCCTCACATTTGCCTTCTTCAGTTTTTCAATTCTGTCTTTTTTTCTTTTCCCACATTCAAAAAATATAAAGCAAACACTTCAGAATTGTAGTTATATTGTTTGTGCTACACGGTAAATTTCTCAAAATTGACATTGACAAACAGTAAGTAGTTATGACTGGACTGGATTTCGTTGTTAGGTCATATTGTACAATAGGTTCCTGAGAAAAATGCAAGATAATCAGCTTCACTAATTCCGACGTTACATCACTCTTAAAACCAGACTATAGGTACTTTTTCCAGCAATATTGGTCCTGTATTTTATTATCCCTTTTGTTGTGGAGAAGTTGCAAACTTCTCAAACATTCCCAGATACAGCAGTCCCTTGCTAGCAGTTACATGTCCACTCTGGAATGTTCATCCACTTTTCTCACACTTCATGAGAAATTTCTGTCTTTTTCCGCTCTGTTTGCAACCAACACTGTGAGCAGAACAAGCGTCCAACTACATCAGCTGTTAACCAGCAGGGAGAGCTTGATGTTGTCCAGAGAGGCTCTGAACTGTGGGAAGCACAAGCTTTTAAGAACACATTGAGCAGTTCCAGGAGGATCAGAGAAGACACCTCTCACATTTTAACATCTCTCACTTTCACAACGTGGAATCCTGGAGCACACCTGGTGTCAGGGATTTATCAAAGCACCATTTAATACTGCAGTGTCAAATGTTTTTGCGAGAGGCCATTACATTCTGTTACATATCAGATTTTTCTTATATACACTAAATGTGCAAACTATTAGGAAAACACAGTTGACACGGTTGTTTTATACAATACACAGCATGATATATCACATATTTCACATCTGGAGTGCCTATTTTCCATGACCCACTTGGAGACTCATAACCAAACTATATGCGCATTAGATCATTGTTCTTTACTCTGTCCTAATTCAAAACAAATGCACCACACTTATCCTTTCCGCATGCTCGATGGGTCACTGGATGTTTATGTATGTTTTAATTTGGGTTTAATCTGAGGGTCCGGGTGCTGCAGCCAGCGGCCTCTATGGTTACGGTGAGGGTAATTGCTGTCCCCTGAAGATTAACTGTAAATGTAATGATGATGACCTTTCCATGGAAACCATTCGTGCTGATTGAATGGCATATAATCGACTCTTTCCAAAATACATCCTTCTCCACTGGGCTCTTAGCTTTGCCAGCAGAGTATAACATGGACATCAGGGAGGTTATTGCTTTCTTATGATGACCACTGTGTCCGTGGAAGCAGTCTGCGCATATTACAAGATTGTTATTTCCTTAAATAACTAGGTTTTTACTTTGTGCATTGTGAATTGAAAACTGGCCTACTCCACATCTGAGATGCCTTTCTGGTTAATTTATTGTCTTCTCTCACAGGTACAGATGTACAGTGACTTCTTCCTTCTTTTTATAGTGTAAAATGATGGCTAATGGTTGGACAAGGTGTTCCTGTTGTAATTCAGGCTGGTGATGACTTGTATTAAGCTTACGAGGGCTGAAAGGAGACTTGAGACGTCAAGACTCTTACTGTAAATCCTGCTAGCATGTAATGAGACGCTGATGATTCTACCAGGCCATCCAGACATTTCTGTGATCTAAGCAGAAGAATAAGACAATAAGGACATCTCAAAAGGTCAAATACTGCTGTAGAAACACAATGTACCCAGAAATACGGGTCCTTTTCTATCAAGTAAATAAGCTCTAACTCCTTCTGCAAACAGTTAACAGTGGATGTCAGACATTTTTCTTCTTCTAATAAATTGATGGAACAGTAGAGTCATACTTCACTTTGTTGGTATTTCATTTCTAAAATTTGTTGAAACAGCAACAACAGTCACAACACATTCCTCCCCTGTAGAACTTCTGTGGTTTGTCAGCACTTGCGGCACGGAAAAGAAGAATTAGGAAAGTTGGCCTAAGGTCCACGTGATCTCATTACCCCACAAATTATGTTAGTACAACATAATATGATGTCATATCACTCTTAGATATGCCTGGAATGTTGCTTTTTACAAGAGTCGAACGGAGTGCATTTCCCTCAAGAAACCCTCAAACTGATTTGTTGAGGTTGGCTCTTGCAACATATGCCTGTGAGATGCCTGCTGGTTTCAATCAGGATGTTCCAAAAATAAAGAAACAAAATTCCTCACTGTCCTACAATTAATCTCATGTGAGTTACTGTCCTGTGTATGTCTTTGGTTAGAACAGCTTTGTCACAAGAGTCCACACATTTTAACAAGGGTGGAATTTATTGGAAGTCATTGTGAAGCTTTGGGTTTTCCATGGAACAGGAAATCTTGCAAAATAACGCTGCTCTGTATTTTATTATACGATTAGGTAATACAAAGTCCAGTGCAGTGTGCATACAAGGAAAAAATGTTGGTTTGCCGAAAACACAAAACCTGTTTTCTCTGTTATCTGTACAATTACTTCACTGGAAATGTAATTTGTCAGGTTGACAGAGAGCTTTGACATATCTGCAATAGCTTCTTTTCATGCATGTTTTTAAGTCTGAAAAGTAAGAAACAACAACGAAGACTGATTGTGCTACACGCAGCAGTTCTGAATAATTACCTGCCAACATGATTCAGTGTCTATACAGTTTGTATTTTCAGTCTATAGAGGCTCTGGTATTGTGCTTGCTAGCTCGCTGTAATGAGACACATAATGCATACACCAACATTAATAATATTATTAAAAACCCCTGAGCTTTTCCTGCCCAGACAACTTAAAAAGTATGCTGTGAGAAAGGTCTATACTGTTTTTTTTAAATTCTGCAGCATGGAAAGTCATTGTTCTTTACAACAATGTCCTGCCAATTGACTTATTGAAGATACTTCTCTATAGTAAAGGATACAGTGTTGCCTTACACAGTTGACGTAATGTCTTTCGTTTTCACACACTGTGAATATTTAGTCATTGGCAAATGTTGTAATTGGCAATAATATCAGATGTTCACAGGTAAAACAAAAACAAAAGATCATAATCAGTGTGAACCTTTGTGCTTTTTTGTGAGAGTATTTGAAGCAGATGTATAGATAAAAATGATCATCAAACTATATTACAAGCCCATAAAAACAGTCAGCAGGATGTTATGTCCACAATTATATAGTTTCCTTACATGTGGCAAGTTGCCAAAGTTGGAAGGAGGGGAGTATCCGCATTGTAACGCTGACATGTTCAGAATTGCTGTTTATATTTGTGTTTATGTCCTCTGAGTGGCAGGCTAATAGTCCTTCAGTTTTGTAATTAGTAAAAGGCAGGAGGTCAACAATATCAGTGGGGCTCTAGCTCGCATCTGGCTTCCAGATTGGAGATGGGTACCTGTGGATGTGGGAAAGTGGTATAGCTCAAGTCTCACTGAGACTGTTCAAATCTACACAGCAAGACCTGACACAATGTTCCATAATGAGTATATTTATTTCAGTAGCATGGCACGCATGCATCTTGTTAGGATGAGAGTCTGTACGGTAGATTTGATTTAGCAAATGTTTTCATCATGGACGTGGTGATATGTACAGTGGTGCAGTGGTACTCACAGGGTTTTTACTTTCCTCTCAGGTCCACAGCTGTCTGTGGGAAAGCAAGAGGCCTTTGAGACCTTCATCAAGGACCATGAAGACTATCTGACCATAGAAGACAACAAGAGCCTCCTAAAACAGAGGTAGTGACCAGAAGGTTGTTGAATAGATAATCAAGATGATAAACTCACATCCTTTTTTTGCCCATAATTCAATCCTGATTACATCTGGTGTTTATTTTTAGCTGTCACTCAGTGCTATTCTATCATAAATCACAGATGGAGCATGTGAGTGGTTGTTTGAAAACCTCTTACAGATCACACACAAACATATGTACACTACACATGCATGCACTCATACTGTATATACAGCAACACAGCATCCTCATTTGTTGGCTAGCACCATGAAATCTTGATTTTTCTGTCCCATCATCTGTTGTACCTCAGAAAAAAACTGCCTTTCATCAAATACATTTTTGTACTGCAATATTTTTTCTATGATTCAGATGATTAAGTTAAAAACAAAATGGAAGTTAAAGCACAACTGTGCTGTATCTTATCTATTAAGAAGTACTTACAGTAGGCCATGGTTAATTTTCATTTGTATTAAAAGCACCTGCATGAGCTGCTAGGTTCTATAAATGTATTGGTTTTGTCTGGATTTAGAAAAACTTTCAAAAACATTTGGCAACCTACTGTGTATCTAGTAAATGGTTGCTGCCAACAGAGATACGGTGTTTAATACACCTTTTTACAAAATATTACATTTTAGATTCATGAAAAATAAAAAATATCTTCTGTATCAGGCATGCTTAGTGTTATTTTACCACCATCAGTCTTTTTTTTGCTACAACAGCTGATTAACACCTACATCCTTTTGAACAGGTCAGCTGAGGCCAGAAGGCTTGGGGAGCAACTGCATGAAGCCAGAAACAAAATCAGTAAGTTGTTTCAACAGATGGAAGCTGCCTCCCTGAAATTACATTACATTTAGGAGCTGTGAAAACGTTAAATTCTACATTTCAGTGTCATCATTATCCTGATGGCAAACAAAGACTGTGGCGCATGCCCTGAGGAAACCTGATAAGTTACCCTTCTGTTAACGTTCCCCGAGTCCCAAGAGACACCAGCCTACCTGCCTGGAAAACATTAATGAACAGATCACTGTCGGGGTTCCGTTTCCCCGGAGTGTAGAAATGTCGTTCAGCACATTCCTGATATTTTCCAGGACCAAGAGGCGTTCTGATTTCCACCCACCTAGTCTTCCAACCTGTGCTTTTTTACTAGCCTGTCTCAGGCTGTTTTATGACAACGCTGTAAGCACACTCCTGTGTTCTTCTGGGTAATGTCCCTGACAGGTAGCCTGACTGTGCCAAAATGAGGCCTTGGCACAAACCCGCTTCAGTCAATACTGAATGATTACAAAGTTAACCTCCAAGAAACCCACCGCAGCTTTTGTCTGTTGTTTCTCTGGTGTTGTTCATGCATGCATGTAATGCTGTGTGTCAGTGCTTTGACACCGTGGTTAGTCAGTTGGCATGTTTATAGCTTATTTGATTACTTAAGATGTGAAAAGGTCTTAGTTGTAAATGAGTGCACTTTGATTTGAAGTAACATCACAAGTGACTTTACACAATAATGTATCATAATCGGTTGTCACTGACACAACACCACATATAGATGATTTCACTGCACTTTGGCGAATTTTCCAGCAAACTCAAAGTAGCTAAAAATGTATTATTAGGTCTCAGTCTGGTTTGCATTTACTATTGCAAGCTACATTTATGAATTTCCCTGGACTGTGTGTGTTTGTGGCTCATTTCACATGCCGCTGAAATGGATAGGTTTGCCTCACACCAGTGCCTGGCATCATTTCTCCCTCAGATCACGCCTGGCGGTTTGGTAGCTTTCGGCTGTTACCCTCACACATGCCAGCGTACACTTATCACCCTTGGAATTTGGTTTTGTTTCAGCATTAAGTCCGCGAGGTGCTGACACAGCCGTATGTCAGACGTGTCATGCATCATGCGGGAATCATCCGTGACAGCATGTAGAATATTAACTCTTCAAATGCGTTCTGCAGGCATCATCACTGTGTGGGGAGAGAGTGAGGAAACTGGTTTAGGACTAAATTAACATTTTTTGATGTTATTTGTGCGCTAAAGTTTTGAAGAGATTTAGCATCCAAATTCTTCAATGTATTCAAATTTGGAAAAATACCCAGAGAACATCTTGATGCTGTCAAATATTATTACATTGTTAGATGCATGGAGCTGCATTCTTCCTAGATGAGAGACAGTGTTTTTAGTGGAAGGTGGTTGCCTCTTCTGGCTGGAAAGTGATGCCATAATATTTAGCTCAGTGTGTTTCCTTGCCATCTTGGAAGCCCTGCTTGGAAACTTTACACTACCTGTGTCTCATGGTTAGTGTAGAACATGGAAACAGCTAGCATAATATAGACAAAAGCTTTGTGCTGCTTTTTCTGATGGATGTACCCAGCGTGAGGGTCAGTAGCAGGGGAGAAAGGGAGAGGCGGCAGCCCGTGGAGACATTGGTGTCTAAACAGTTCCCTGGTTTACAGTATTGTTCTTGGCCACCACATACAGCCTTGGAATCCAATCCCACTGGAGGAGCGTATACGTTCCGAGCCCTTAGGTCCAAAAAGTGCAAGGATATATATTTATTCAGAGGGATCAGCGATGCACATCTTCTACAGCATGAAAGGTGTATGGCAGCTGGAAATGAGCACGATCTCTTGATTTCTCTGCCAGATGTGGGGGGATTTATGCAGTTCAGTCCAAGATGGAGCATCTGGTATCTGCTTTGGTATCCTACTTTCATCCTCTGCTCACCTTTGCTGTAGTGATCCAAAGATTGAAGGTTTTTGATACAGATTGCAAATAAAGTCTGTTGTAGGAGACTTAAATGTATGTCGTTACTTAGATTGTTCCAAAGAGCTATAGAAGGAGTATTGCAGGAATAATGCAATGTGATTACTGCATTGCATGTGTGTTCTTTTTAACCATCGACCACTAGATTTTACACGGCTGTTGCTATCATTTACTTATTATCAGCTGCTAAGTTATGGCCTTAGACAACACTGTCTCATTAAACACAGCTGTCCAATAAAAACACAGAATGTGTGACTAACTCTCAATTTTGTATCAACAACCTTTATATGTTCCCTTTCATATATTTTTGATACACAGTTCTTTTAGTGGTAGTTCATTAGTCAGATAATATTTGAGCACTAACAACTTTTTGTCCAGGATTTTCATATTACTTTGTGCGCTGACCTAATGACGCATTCATTCCTCATATACACTTGAATCAACACCCGCTCAGATATTGAGAAGCTGGATAGCATGTATGCTCCTTGGATCTTGATCTCACTGTGGTATTTGTGCGGCATATCACATTTAACCTCCAGGCCACAAAAATCACCAAATATTTATTAAGGCTTGTAGCTTGAAACCGGTCCTTTACGACGACGGCATGTCTCCTGACAAAGTAGGGGGAAACCCTGCATGGTTTTGAAGAGGTTGTGGTGTTGAGCCCACAGTCTTGTCCTGGAAGGGGGACAGGAGGACTAAAGTATAATGAAGTATTGCAGTGAGCACACCGCACACCACTATTACTTGACACGTATGCAAATTCATCTTTTGTGGAATTTTTCTTGTCAGTGACGGTCAGGAATACTGTTTAAACTGCTTCAACAGGCTCTCCAAACCAAACACTCTGTAATGTTCGACTCTTCAATCATCACTGACATCTATACTTTCTAGTAGTATAGCCAACACACCCAATTTAAGACTGCTTGAGCAGAATATTGCAGAACAGAGTGCATCTACATTGTTATCTAGGACTGTTACAGTACATCACTTAGTCATAAAGTACATCCATTTATCGCACCGTGACCCTGACAAATATAGATAGCCACCACGTGTAACTGCCTGGCCTTGGGGTTTTAAAAGCTTCTGTACACGCCATGACTGATGTAAACCACACGCATAATGCTGGCCCCCATGTGCTCTTCATGTTGCCGTTTTCACCCTGTCAACATGGCACACTTATGGCATAAATATTTCTTAATCCTTTCATGTTCTTATGAAAGAAGGAGACTATACATCAGTAGGTTGTGGGTCATGTTTGAGAGAGTTGTGTCTGTTAGAGAAGACTTGGGCGTCCCATCTGACCACAATGTGAAGCCACAGGGCGTCTCAGCTCATCTACATTCTCAGCTACACTAACAACTGACTTAGTATGAAAAACACTTTGTGAGGGATTCTCCAACCCCCTTTCATACCTCAAAGGCATTAGGAAAAACTCTGTCATCATGGGTACAATATGTCCCTGCATGTCATTTGTAACGTTTCACATCATCCATTCATGTCTCCACTGTCTACCATAACCCCAAACAGTGGTCTATTAAAGAAAAAAAGTGTACTGAGAAATGAGCTGTTCTGTTTGCTGCATGGGCAGATTGCAAACAGTTTCAAAGCATTCCTCAGTGGATAATAATAATAATGTTGTTACACTTTGTTAATCCCTGGATCTCTATAAGGGATTCAGCTCTACTCAGGGACAGTTTGCCTTATATGATTTCAGTATCTTCATCTTTTCTTTGATGAAGCAATTGCTCTAATCCAACTGTTTTATGGCACCTTGAGAGGTGTTGCATGAAAAGGTAGCCCCCTCCCCCATCCACCCACTCACTCCACACACAGCCCATATTCTGTGAAGCGATACTTCATCTGGATTTCTCATTTTTGGTTTTTGGAGCTCGGCTTTTAGATTGGCGGCAGGATCGTATTACAGAAAGCGCACCGTCTACATGTGTATGAGACCTGAGGGACTGTAATGGAAACTCGCCACAGAAGATACTGCCATTCAATGTCTCTTTTATCTTTCACTCTTCCTCTATGCTCACTTACTTGACTCGCTATCTGACACTTTAGCCAGTTCTTTTGATGCGACTCCTTTTGTTTTCTTATAGTAATAGTATCCGTGAATGTTCACATACAACCTGGTGCGATCATTTACTGTAGATAGAAAATGGTCAAAATATGATGTACAATATGTTTTAGTCCATTTACTTTACAGTTGTCCTTTGCCACTGAAGCATTGCTTCACAAATTCAATATCTTCAATAGGGCAATTAACTACTTCAATTAGGGGACAGAGACAGAGAAAACAAAGGAGCAGACACAAATTACTTACCCATATGTTAAGCCGGTGTTACTGCCACAAGAGAGGCAGTGACCCAAAAGCCTCCCTCTTGGTGCTTCCTGGCTCACTTGAGTCACAAGAGTTCATTCTGAGGACTGTGGAAGGAAGCGTGTAATTCAGCAGCATTGTCCTGTTTTGCAATATTCTGTAAATAATGAAAAGTTCATCTGTGCAAGAACACAGACATTCACCCCTTTACTTAATCTGATGGCAATTTAACATCATGTCTGAATAAACACCCCAGTTACTTTTACATAAAAGTCACAACAGCTTTTCTTTCTAAGTCAGACAAGTTACATTTCTAACACGGCATAAGTCTGAATTCTGTCAGATTAATATAAAGACCACAGCAGGAAATCATGTAGAGATAGAGAGAGAGAGAGAGAGAGAGTAATGTTTCACCTTCTGAGATCACTGTAATAAATGTATCATTTCTATCTTCATCTCTGGTGTACAAAGAAAGTAAAATATGTTTAATAAACCATAAAACACAGTGACAGAGACCATTTCTTGTTTCAGAACAGTCTATAAGAACTTTTTTCCACTTTACATGCGGCAGGGGAGCAAATAAGAATAGTCCTGACATTTCCATATTTTTCCAGCTTTTTCCATAAATGTCCTATCATGTCTGAATAAAGCTGTAGGAACATTAACATAAAAGACACTAATGTCTGAAGGACAAAAACCCATCACTTTAACAGATGGATGAACCCAGCAATATTCCATATTCCATGTCTGAAAATGGATTTTAAATCAAATAATTAACCATTTGTTTGTATAAAGACAAAAGATGTGTTAAATGTACACCCCTGTGTACTGTGATCACAGTTTTGTACAATTCATGAACATGAATCAGACACAAATATCTTGATATCTTGACACATGTCTGTCGATGCTGGTAACCTTTTATCTCTCTGCCACCTAACAACAGTGTAATACATGCTATGGCTGCTAACATGGAAATGAGTTAATGAAACTAAATGAAACCTCTAAACCAAGATGATTAAGCCTGTTTTGTTGCTACACAGAATTGTCTTGATGTATTGTAAATGAGTGGACTGGTAGTGCAGTAATTTCTTGTCTGTGTGATGCTTGAGTGGCTCCTGTGGGAAAATATATGAATGACTGATGCTGTATGAAAGACGTAGTGTTTTGAAGTTGTTTGGATACACTGTTGGGCAGAACGCACTGTGTCAAAACCATTTTGCACAACTAGGATTCGAAAAATAAATGATCTTACTGGATCAAGGTTACAGTCATGTACAGTCATTTGTTTCAAGGGCTTTAAGAGCCACAAGGTCTTTTTTTCATTTGCCTAACAATTAGAACAACAGATCTCCTTATTTACTGCCTGCAGTAATGATGGCTCTGCTAGTACATCTTCAGTCATACATCAAATGTTGATGAATGTCTGAACAGGAACAAACTGATTGCTTGTACTGGTGGTACTCACTTTGCCAAGGACTTAGTCACATCACATTACACAAGCATGAAGGGCTTTGTGTAACCCACCACTAACACAGAAAAATGTTGTTTTATTTATAGCAGAGAATGCTTCTTAGCATTGTGTCAGTCGATTCCACTGCAGAAAACTATGTACAAAACAACTGAACTCAAAGAGAAACAATTACAGTAAAGCACTGAGGTCACACTCTCAATGTTATTCACCAACCAAATGTACTCACTCCCTCATGGCACCTCTTGTCTTGTGTATCCAGTATCTCAGTGACATGCGTGTGTTGGGATTACTTTGGCAGCGCTTCGAGGGGTTCATTGCGTTCCCACTGGATCCTGCGCTGTGGTTTGTTTCATGATGGAGCGCCCTCAGGAACACTATTCTGTCAACGAAAATGTAAAACCATTAAGGCAATTCATCACCATATACCCTCTGACGTGTGCCTCACCAGAATTGTTTATTTTGTCAGAAAAACTATTTAGACTGTTGGAAGACTTTTTCAGTCGTATAGATTAGTGTTTTGAAATTTGAACTTTAAATGTCCTAAAATGTGCATGCTCAAGTATTTGATGAAATAGAAAATAAATAAAAGATGGTTTCAAGTTGTATCGGGTGCTGTGGTGGAGTGTTATATATATGTGACAGAAGATGAGCGTCTTTTTAAACATGTATTGATAAATATATAGTTAAAAGATGTACTTTCAGTGTATATTTCTTGGTTTAAAAATCTAATTTTCTCTTCCTCTCACTTTCTCAGATGAGTTGAAGAAGCAGTTAGAGAGGCGGCGGAGGCAGAGGGCAGCTCGTGGTAAGTTTGGAATAGATAGTCTTATAGCAAAATTGTAACCATGTAGTGTCAAAGAGCTGCATCATTTCTAACTCCATATCCCCTTACCAGCAGGTAGGCAATATGCATAGACATACATTTAAAGCAATGCAATGCATCATCAGTGCAGAAATCTCCACATATCTGTGAATCCAAGTTTACACTCTGATTTTAAATTCAGTGTTGGCTTCTCAGTTACTGAAAGGATGAACAAAGCTGTCAGAAAACCCTTTATCATTTTGATATTGAACTTTGTACAGAATGGTGTGGTAAACATTGTGAACACATTGTGGGTGCTCTTGAACTCTTTGTGCAGCAGTGCCATCTTCAAAGCCTGAAAGCTTAGAGATCAGAAACTGGGGGGCACAACCCTTAGACTCCTTCATTTACTGTTTTCTGACTGTTTTGATCATTGACATAAATGCTCTCATGAGGAAATCTGGTTGTAAAGCACACAAACATCTCCCTCCAGCCCAGGCGCCAAAGGTTTTTCTTCTTATTTTAAGTCCTGCATCAGTGAACACTTCACAGCAGCCTGGCTTCTATGATCCAGGGCCAACTTTTAAAGAGTTGCCTTTGAAGGAAATGCACTCACGTGTACACAACACACGCTTACTAGCTTCTGGACTTGAAACAAAAAGCAAGAAAACATTACGACTGTATTTGTGATTACAGCTACAGTATTTCCACATTTTTATGTCTTTAAAACCGGTGTAACTCTGCTGTAGGTGTAATTGGAAATCACACAGAGGTCGAGGAGGAGGTGGACCCTGTGGAAGAAAACCTGCGTGAACACATTGAGCAAGAAAAAAAGCTGTGAGTGTAGTAAAAACGCATTTTAATGTATTACCGTACCAAATATTTTCATAGTTTCTCCCAAGACCCTAGTTAGATTGATTGGACACAGCAGATGCTGTGTGGTGTGGACAAAAGATGAATTTGGTGCTGCTAATATCTCCCGTCAGTTATAAGAGCACCGTTGGCCGTCTGAAAGCGTTGAGGACAGAGATTGAGCACCTGCAGCTGTTGCTGGAGAGGGCAAAGGTCAAACTCCAGAAGGACTTCCATAAGTGGTGGAGCCAGGAGGCTTCCAGTGTGCAGGTGACTGACCTTACCTCTCTCTACCTATCTATGTGACAACACCACATAAAGCCTCTGTGAGCATGACGTAATGGCTGGGATAGCGTGTCAAAGAAATGTTCCTGACATTAGTCAGGACTTGTCCATTCATTTTTGTCTTTGTATTTATGAATGTTTCCTTCTCTGTGTTTTCTGAATATTGGCCTCTATGGACACGTAACAATGTGTGTAAGTCGATATGCATGTGTCTCTGACTTTGGAGGCTTTTATGGCACCAGTGTGACCCTTGCAGCCTCTGCTCAACATCATGCAGAATGGGCCCTGGTGGGAAGATCTGTAGGAGGCAAATACACGGAAACACATTTTTACAGAATTGCATGTGACCCAAACAAGGGCCTGCAGAGCAGCTTAGAGGCAAGACAGGAACAGCATCAGTGCATATTCTCAGCAGTTACAGTCTTAACAAGGACAACATGTTCATGAGGTTTCTCAGCAACACAGTGGGGGAGAAGAAGCGAGTCAGTGTTTATTCCAGTCCTAAATAATATTTTGTGTTTGTGCTTAAAAGCTTAGTGAGACTTGTGCAGTATGGTGAAAGATAATGTTTGTGAAACCTTTGAGGAAAAGATGACTCGAAAATTCCCAGATTATTACAGAGAGGTCTTGCACACTTTGCTTGGCATTGATGGCTGTTGAGCTCCTTTTCGAAACCAGACGGAAAGAATACGTTAAGCAACAACATCTGACCAGCAGACGCTGCTGGCTTCCACTCTTTGGTTTTGATCTTATGAATGCAGCAAGGTTTGGGAATTTATCACTGAATGACAAAGAGGAAGTCTGACAGACTATGCTGCATGTGCAGGAAACAGGCCGTTTTCCTCGCCAGTAGATATTCAACAGCTTTGTTCAAGCATTTATTGTTCTGTTTTTGGAAAACAGCACACATGTGATTGATGAAACATTGAGTGAGAAGTATGACAGAACACGAGGACACAAAATACCTGAGGTCCTCTGTTCCCTCCAACTATAAGATGCATATGGCCACCTTGTGTTCAACTGTCATCAGCGTGGGTTGGTGTTCTCACTCAGAAAAATTTCATTCATTTCTCAATGATTGTGACTAGGAGTCTGAGTCAGAGGCCACAGCCAGATGTCAAGCAGGGTCAGCACGTGGAACCTTGCAGCCGTCTTTACCTAGTACTCCAGACTTTGGGTGAGTCATGTAAAAACTGACCAACTGCTTTCTGTTTGTCCTTCCATTCATCCCTCCAGCAGATGTGAATGCACACGTACTGCATAGTATTAGAAGTGTGCACCCTTACTTTAAGCTATGTCATTTTGAGCCGAATGGTAACATACAGAAATCAGCCACGTTACAAGGAGAAACACCTTTCCTTCACTGACTCATTTCTGCTCAGTTTATTAATGCTATTTTTACCATTTCACCATCTGTGCTTGAATAGCACTTGATTAATGTCCAAAAACCTGCATGTCCTCAGTGGCTGTTTCCATGGAGCAAATATTGAACAAATGTTGAAAGATAATGTCATTGTGTTTTTTCACCTCGCAATCATGCTGATATTTGCTGTTACAACAACCAGGACTGATGTGAATGCAGTCTGTAACAGCTATGATCAGCTGTGATATTATCACTCTGGGGGATGTGGTTCACATTATCATTTGCCATTCAGCCATGACATCAGGTCTGCCGTGACAAAGCTTTGATGACAATATTGTATCAAATTGACAGAAACAATGGCCTCAATGAATGAATGAAGTTTTTATTTTTGTGTCATACATATAACTATGTCCAGCCTGCATGGGCCTACAGACACCACAAAGTCTCACTCATGCAAGCCAGGACCAGAGTGCTGCGTATACGTCCAAACAACAGAGACACTCCAAAAATAGAGAAGCGACTTAAACAACTTTCACAATCAAATCCTCAGACCATCATTGTCTACAACAAAATTCATTTATTTTATAAATTATATTTAACTTACAAAAACACATACTATAATAGTGGAGAAATGGAGAGTAAATAATAATTAAATAGTCCATCTTGTCTTCTTTTCAAACACAGCAATTCCAATTTTTGATCATCTGTACACCAGAATATTTCAGGGTTTTGTCGAGACATTTCATGGAAAATTCATCATAATTTGTACAGTACAAAAGAAAATCACAGAGCTCAATATTTGTCCAGGCTGTGTTTAGACCTTCACCACTCAGACTAAAGTATAAATGCATCAAATGTTTGAGTGCAAACTACTTGTTGGCATGGTTGCTCCCTCGTGTGGTTCAAACAGACACATACATGTGATCTTACTGAAAAACAAAGAGGGAGTGACACCTGAGTGCCATTCAGATACCTCTGAGATGTAAAGTACTGTACTTCTTTTGTGGATCAGTCCATATCAATGTAATTCCATATAGATATCATGTTGTGTTGCACCCACAGAACAAGGTACAGGTAATGAAAAGCTTTTTCTAACTCATCATACAGCGCACCTGGTCTGAGCAGTACTGTGAGAAACTACCCAACAGGCCGAGACCCAGACCCAGACTGTCCCACGTCCTCTGCTCAAGACCTCAGGTCAGCCAAGCTTCACTGAACTCTCACTGGCTTATTTATACTGGATGACACAATTTGTCCTCTTCCTCTTAAAATTATAATTATTAAATTTCCTTGTATTTCAGAAGCTTCATCCCCAAAAGCGTACCCCCTTTAACTGCTGCACCAGCCTGGCATGATAAGCCCACAGACAGGAGGGTGACTGACATCACTCCTTTATCAGAGTGGAGGTACATGAAGGGCTGACCTGGTTTGTTCCAAAGGGCACCCAAACTCTTTTTTAAATGTTTGTGAATTTGAGAAAATTAATTTAAGGTGATTTAAAGTTTTCAAAAACATAATGTATGGAATTGATGGAGGGCTTTGAAATAACAGCACCTAAATTCATCAAATTCACAGCACTCTAGACTTCTCTCCATTCATATATTGAGCACATTCAGCATGTTGAGGAAAAGCCTGTGATTGAGATCGTAATGCATAATTTTACTGGGATCTCTTTAAATGAATTTTTTGATTTTTTGATTAACCAAGATCTTGAAAAATCAATAAAATGTCTTGAATTCTGTGTCTAAGTTAGTTTAGGAACCGTGTGTGTTTACCACTGCGTACATTTTTCAAGTGTGTGTCTAAATGCAAACAATACAGTGGCGTATCCCATATGTGTGCAGTAGCCTTTTAGTCTATACATGCAGCCTACTTGTAGTTTTCATAGCTGCAGGGTGTTTTCACTCTACTTATGAACGTGGCCATAAATTTTTATCCCTTTGTGAAGTAATGTCTCCAAACTCTATTAACAAATCAAAGACCTGCTGCTGAAACAACCTTTTTACAGCCACACTAAAACACTCGGTGCATAACATATATGCTTTTGTTCGTCTCCAGCAGCCACTTGTAGCAACAGAGATGCTATTGTTTTATACAGCGGGCTGCATGATGTATAAGGCTTGTAGCTTATTTCCTCTAAGCTTTTGGATCCAGAACAGTTAAAACAGCAGCGGTGTTCAATTGGTTTCAACAGTGAGACAGAAAGAGGGAAATTTGGCTTTTAAGCGTACACCTCTCCAAACATACACACTCAAAGCAAAGGATTACTGAATTTATGCTGTAAATGAAAGCAATCAAAAAGTCCTTATTGCGTCACAGTAAGCGTGTGTACATTTCAGGAACCTTTCCACCACCGCGCTCTCATCCTCTTCTCTTCTACTGACTGGTGACCAGCAGACCGACGCAGACATCATGGCCTTTGTCAGAGCCAGGCAAAACCTCCTCAACAGGACAGGTAACACGTGCACAAAGCAAGAAACTAACCTTTCACACAATATACATTTTGCATTCAACACTGCCCTCGTGTGGTGTGATGCCTTACGCCACATTAGGACCATAAACGTTTTGAGCTTTTGAGAGTTATATTGAATCTATATACATCACATTCTATATGTACTTTACACCTACTGTAGAAACTAGATATAACACTAGATAATCTAACAATTACAAGTTGGCAGCAGTGCATGATTATCAGGAACTTCTTGTGAGCAAGATCACATGATTCAGACAGTGTTTTTCACACAAACACCCTCAGCAACCTTTAACTGCCCATCTTTTGCTCTCTCTCTCTCTCTCTCTCTCTTTCTCTCTTTCTCACACACACACGCACACACACGTTCTGTCTCTTTTTCTCTCTCCTCTCCTGTGACCCTTGTGTAGCTGCTTACTTTGGCAGAAAGTAAAGTGGACTCGGCTGTCTTGTGGTTTGCCACTAGATATCCAGAACAGCTGAGGTCATGTGAACAGACAGACCGATGGCCAAATGAGCAGAGACACCAGACAGAAAAACAGTCAGGCTGAGGAAGACATTTGCCCTCTGAAATCTTTCTTGCTTGCTTGTTATCCTTTCTTCCTTTCTTTCTTTCTTCCTTCCTTTCTTTCTTTCTTTCTTTCTTTCTTTGCTGTCTTTTTTTCTTCCTCCTCTCTAGGTAAGGAAGACTCATTTCATGGCTCTTTAACTTGGCACTCCTAAGCTGGATAGCGACTGTGTTTTGACAGGAAAGCCCCTCTCCTTGGTTGTTTGGTAACCCCTGAATGGTGCTATCCCTCCTATCAAAACAGCTTTTAAGTCACTAGTGCATGCTGGGAAGTGTAGGGAACCTGGCAAAAAGAAACGGACAGCACATTTTCAGAGAGGAGGCTGTTATTGTAGTTAAAATCATTGTTAATAAAGAATTTTTTTGAATTCCTAAGACCAACAAATATATTGAAGCCTAAAGGACAGATTTTTGGGCATTGTCTGTTATTTCCCAAGTACTTTCAAATGGATGTCCAATCTGCCTGTGTTTTTATGATTTCAGGCCCACCTCAGCAATAACATGAGGTTCTGTGGGAGCATGTGAATCATCGTCTGACTGCTTGAGCAACCTCCACATCTGTGAGGTGATAAAATGAATCCTGAAGACATGCATTAGACATCCCTGAGTATTGATGGACAATGGAGATGTGAGAAGAAATGCAGGGTCTTGCAACTGAAACCCTCTGCCAAACATATGGCACACATCCTGAATGATTCTCACAAGCATACACACACTTGTTGACCTCCTGGAGATGCAACAGCACAGTATAAATCACAGACCGTGCCGGCCATTTGATCTGAACAAATGTTGTCTCAAGATATCAGAGGAAGGAGGGGACAATAGGAAACCAGCTGGCTCCAGTATGTGTTTAAAGATGTAATGAATCATGACTTTTTAAATGGTTACAGGAAGTTTCAACATTCATAATGACAAATGCATTTCATATTTCTGACTGCTTTCACTTGATTCTAAGTGTAACACATGTAGTGTTAAATATTGTAAATAGAAGTATGTAATATATGTACAGTAGTTTACCTGTTTATTTCTCAGATTCTGTTAAAAAGTAGTATTGCTCTTTAAATCTGTACAAAACATTGAGTCAATAATAAAGCTGTATATGAAAGATAATGAGCCATAATGCTCACCAGATGTGAGATGTTATAATGCGTATTACTGCTGCACTTTACAGTTATTAGCCTAAGTTGTTCCCGAGTTCTATTATCATCAGTAAAGTATCATAGCTCTTCTTTCCCACTTACTCCCTTGCAAATGGCAATTGTAGTAAAGTGGTTCCTGTGGCAAATGTTCTATGGAACTCAACTGGAAAATTATGCAGGAAAATTGACTTCCTTAAGTGACTCCTTACAAATTTCAGCCATGAAGGGTAAAGGACGACTAAAACCATTGGCTGCGTCAATAGTTAAAATATTGCAAATACGGTCTATTAGTAGTCAAATGTATTCCTCATTATACCAGTACTGGTGTACTGGAAGTCCACCCATAGTTATACTGCAAAGGCTCTACCTGAAATGTGCAGGTATTATACAGGTAAAATTATTGTGCAGCAGTTTAACTAATAGATCATCTGGTCCTTAAAATATTCATCCATGCCCACTGATATTCAGGGACACGGGAAGCCTATCCCATCCCATCATGCACTGGGAAAAAAGGCAGGGAAATACCCAAGACAGGCCTCCAGGCTGTACAAAGCTTCTTTAAGAGTCAGTATTTGAATTTCAAATTGGGTTACGAACATTTCTTTGCCTGGAGTATTGATTATTGACTATTGAACTTGAATAATCATTTAAAGAGGCTTGTAGTCAATTATATTAGTAAGATTCTATTTGGTAGTTCAGTGCAGATAAGAGACACTGAGTTTAATGTCAGCGCTGAACTGCCTGACTCACACTGTAGTTTTTTTAATGGCTTACAGTAAGTCTGTAGTGTGACTGTTTACTTTGATGTTTTTCTGATTTGATGTTATGCAAAGTTACCTCTGAGAGTCTGGCAGGCAGGTCTGATTAACTCACAGTTTGTACTACTTGTCCTAACATTTATCTACATCAACACACATTCCAATCTACCAAACAATGAATCAGTCCCATCCCACTGTCTCCTGACAAAGCTCCTTACATTGACTTGATCCGTCAATGTCAGCTGGTAATCAAAATCTAGCCATCCAGTCACCTCAGAGCCATTGCTGCAAACCAAGCAAAGCACAAGACAACCTGTGAACATTGGAACAACCTGTTTGCATGGCTTGGCGCCAATTTGTTTGACAGATGACGAAGCAGCTGCACAATTTGCATCCAGGCAGACTTGCCTTGGAGAAAGAGCCTTCTTTGGCCAAGTCATGATAGCTGTTATTTCTCTGTCATATCAGTGACTTCCTTCATGACGTGTGCATTTAAAGGGGACATATTATGCACATTTACAGGTCTATATTTATATTCTGGGGCTCTACTGGAATATCTTTGCATGATTCAAGCATTAACTTAGCAGTGTAGGACTGATGATTATAACTGTAGTTGTTGGCATCTACTCAAATGTCTATAATTTCTTTTTTTTTTTTACATGCTTTCAGGCATTTTTTAACCGTCCAGATTTATAAACACAGAAGCCATAGAAGTCCATTAGCTTCTCTCTTGAGACTTCTTTCAGCTCTTTGGTTTATGGCCCACAATCAAGTAGTGCTCTCTACACCTCTCCAAAATGTCATCTCTTTCCTCTTCATCTGACCATAAACATGACCGGCTCCTGAATTTGGGGAAAACGTCTGATGATTGTTCTAGCAGACTTCTTGGGGTTAGAAAAATTGAGCTTTTAGACTGATGTTTAATTTTAAAGTGTCCATACTTAATGAAATTAAATTTATCTCCTTTGACATATCTGAAGTTGTGGCACCAATCTGTATTATTTTAATGGAAAATTCTGCAACATTCGTCAATTCAGGAATCCAATAATTTGCGGTTGATTCTCCTCAGGTTTCCAATTAACTGTCAGGGAATACAATTAGTCCCCACAACGCAGAATCCTACTGAAAGGCTCTGGCAGAGGCCCTCCACAATTGTGGGCGCTTGAGCAACTAACAGCAGTCAGGTAAAATATTAACTTTTGTTCTGCTGACAAGATGCTGCCACCGCTTCCTTATTAGTGGAAACAGTTGAAAGTGTATTTGTGTGTCCAGATGTCACCCTAATGGAGGAGAGTAGGTTGATCGTTACCCAAGCAACCCATGAATCAATGCCCAACATCTACGGTACTTTGACCAATCAGAGTGAGAGCATTAAGTGGAGATGTTTTGCCTTTGGAGAGTTATCCAGTTGTATGAGTGACGATGCAGCTTTACGAAAGATCAACTCTTATTGATGACTGAAAACTGACTCTCAGTTACTTCAAATATAGTTTTTGTCTGATCTTTGACCATTTCCTTTTCACACCTGCAACTATGGTAGCTGTTTTGAGGGAATTATACATGAGATCTGCGTATTTCATCAACATTAGTCCTTTCTAAGGTGAATAACCTCTTTTTGAGTTTGAGCGTCAGCACGTGTGTCCATTGTGCGTTGGGGGAGTTTGATGGCGAGGTTCCAGTTGGTCCGGGTCAAATTGAGCTGGACAGCACTTTTGGCTCTGGCCCACTTCACGTACCTGCTGATTGGGGCTACCATCTTCCAGATACTGGAGCGAGAGGCCGAGAGCAATAACCGAAATCACTTCCAACTGGAAAAGTTGAATTTCTTGGCTAATTACACCTGCCTGGACGGACCGGCCTTGGAAAAGTTTGTTCAGGTTTGCCTTCACTTTGTTCCTGTCTGTTAAGCTGCTGTAGATCAATTCATGTTTGATATGTAAATGCAGTGTAGAGTTATTGAAGTGTAACAACTGAATGTTCATAATTTATAATGTAATATGAGTTTTTGATATATTTGCCCTACAGTAATTTGTTGACTCTTGCTTATGTTCATAATGATACAGTAACATATGCAGAAATGATTAGCCTGTGTTTGTCAGTGCGGTCATCAGTGACCTGGTTGACAAAAGGCCCCGGTTGTATACAAGTCTGCAAGTATTGATGATGAAAATGGCTTATCAAATACTGTGAGACAGAGAAATTAAAAGATCAATTTTATGATTAGGCAAAGTACATACTATTAAAGGGCATTACAGTAGGCTGACCTAATAAATCAATAAGTGTGTCATGATCCAAAATATCTCAAATATGACCCATCTGCATCCTTTTTTTAAATGTCCAAATTTTTATTTATTCAATTATTTATTTGCAGGTGATTTTAGATGCCTGGGAAAAGGGAGTGAATCCCTCAGGCAACTCAACCAACCCCAGTAACTGGGATTTCAGCAGCTCCTTCTTTTTTGCAGGCACAGTAGTCACAACTATAGGTGAGCCTTGTAATAAATTAGTCGTTTTAACTGTTCGCTTTGGGCCGCCTGTATCTCTAACTGGTAAATCCTCCTTTGGTCCGCAGGCTATGGCAATCTGTCCCCCAGCACTGTGTCTGGTCAGGTGTTCTGTGTGTTTTATGCACTGTGTGGGATCCCACTGAACCTGGCCTTCCTCAAACAGCTGGGCAAGTGTCTCACCATCCACCTGGGTCGACTAGAGAGGGGAATGGTCTCAGTTGTTCCACACAAGGTACAGGATGGAAGATAAGACAGATTTATGGTCATTTTAAGGTAAGGCATGGATGTCACCTAAATGTAGATTTTGCTGCATTCCTTTCCCAGCAAACAGTTGAAGTGTTGGCAGTGAGCTCATTCTTCATCACGGGCAGTCTGCTGTTTCTAGTCATCCCTCCTCTGATGTTCAGTTATGTGGAAGGCTGGACGTTTGGCGAAGGCTTCTATTTCACCTTCATTACCCTCAGCACCATTGGTTTTGGAGATTATGTGGTGGGTGAGTAGAGAGAG
The DNA here is from genome assembly GCA_038419695.1 of Scomberomorus guttatus. NCBI lineage: Eukaryota > Metazoa > Chordata > Actinopteri > Scombriformes > Scombridae > Scomberomorus > Scomberomorus guttatus. Next base: position 26,468,267 of record CM076455.1, read on the forward strand.
CAAACAAGCACTAATATGGTGGAAGGGCCCAGGAGGTCTTCTCTGTCAGAATAAAACTATTTATATGTTGTATTTTTACATATAAAGCAAAAAGTAAAAAAATAAAATTGTATTCTGTTTCAACCAAACATTTCTGGTATTATTGACTTAATATGTTCTAATCCTTGTAGGGACTGACCCAGGCAAGAAGTACATCTCTCTGTACCGCAGCCTTGCGGGTATATGGATCATCTTTGCCTTGGCTTGGCTTGCTCTTATCCTCAACATAGGAGCCAGAATAATGGAGCACGCGATTGGCCTGACTCATCCAGGCTTCAAGAAACAAGAGGAGGAAGAGGACGTGTCATCCAGTAAACTGGAGGACACCTCAAAGATCTGACTACAGATGGGATTATCTGCATGTAATATAGATTAGGTAGAATGCATTTAGTGCGATTATTTTATGGTACATATTGTGATTGTGAACAAATGTACCAGCTATTTATCTGTTACTGTAGCAAAAACTGTTTTTTTATGATATTTTGCCCTGTGCTGTGATGCTTAGGCTGGAAAAACATTACAGGTTCTTGTTTGAAAATTCTACCTCAGTTAATAAGCCAAAGAATCGATCAGGGTCAAAGTCTCAAAAAGAAAACGTGTTTAGTCAGGTAATGCATCAGGTAGGAACCTTGTAATGTTTTTCCACCCTGAGATAAAATGTAGAACTCTGAAATGAACTGCTGAACTACACATTTTGTACTCTTGTTTATTGTAGTATGTTACCTGACTGCATTATTAGAACATTTTAACACAGAGGACGTTGTAAGATCAGAGTTATTATTTCTGCTGTCTAATGTGTGAGCATGCATGCATGCTCATGTGAGTCCACATCTGTGTTTGTGTACTGATGGTAAACTCCAGTGAATTGAGCACAGAGGGCTATCTTAAACAAACACATTAATCAAGATGGTGATGTGAGGTGACCTGAGAGTGCATTACACACAGGACTGATCCCAGAGAGGCAGCTGTAATAAAGGAGGATGGCTTCTGTCTGTCACGCTTTCTTTAGTGTGTTACTGTTAACTGTCAATGTCCCTCTTATCCCAGTAAGTAAGACAACTGTCCTGAAGGATGAAATGCAAACATAATTGGACTGAAATATAGTCTGATGTATAATGTGTATGCTCTTTGGTTTGTGGACTAGTGGAGTGCAGTGGTGCCACAAAAACTACTTGACTTGACCCCTGCAAGAACTACTTTCCTGTATCCCTCTCAACCTCTATCAACTCTAAGGGCAGAAACCTACAAATTTGTCCTTACCCATCACCTGCAGCTCAACCTCTGCTGGCATCTCTCCCTCTGCTCATTTTGCTTCACCAGATTTGCATGATAGGCCACTGGAGTGATTGAAACAGTAGTGCGGGTGGAGGTTCATTTGCCTGCAAAGCATGGAAACATGAGAAGCCAAGCAGGTAAACCCCAACTCATCGCTGTCTCCAGCTGCTGAAGTTGAGACGCTGAGCTTGCCTGGATCTACGAAAGTTCTACCAGGGAATCAAGATGGTAATAAAAGAAATGCTAAATTTAGCCAAGGTGCCCTCCATTCTCATGCTCGGGCTGGTTTATGTGACCTACGTGCTGATCGGCGGTGTGGTTTTCTGGAAGTTGGAAGGAGATCTTGGGCAAAAGGACATCAGTCATCTACTGTTGAACAAAGAGAGGCTGCTGACGACGTACACCTGTCTGAACCAAGAGGGCCTGGTGGCAGTGGCTCAGGTGAGGCACAGAGACATGAAACATCAAAAGAAGCAGGTTAATCAATAGAACAGAACTCCATATTCCCTCCTCACTTTTTGTCCCAGAGTGAGGAGGAAACATGTCAAGTGTTTTAATATAGCAACACAGTTATAGATATCTGAACATTACACTGACAGCCATTTGTTTTCTCTTGCAAGGGACATTCTAACATGCAAATCTAAAGGGCAGCATTTCACACTAACGCTGCTTCTAGCTGCTGCAGTATAGTTGTATAAGTCAACCTGTGGGTTTTACTGAGAGATCACTTTATTTATATTGTTTTGTTGTTTTCTCATTCTGTTAATGGAGAACTGTCACCATCCTCATTAAAATACTTACAGCATACTTCAACAGACTGACACCATTATGTAGTGATAAATGTTTTTCATGAATTGGATCACTATGAGCTTACAGCAACGCAGATTATAAAGACTGTATATTGTGCTTAATACCCCCAGGAACCTCAGAGGTTGGTGTTAATGTAGCTACTGATTTATTTCCAACTGGCAGACATTTATTCAATTTTGCACTGTTTCATTGTTTGTTTACTCATATGTAGTGACCAACGCAGCCACAAAATACATTCAAGATTCATACTTAGCCGTTTTTTTTACACTGTGTTATTTAATCTTCATTCAAAGAAATCACTCATGTCATCAACAACAGTAATAGGATAAACATTCAACAGGTGGCACCATTCAGCAAATCAGGTTTGTCAGAAAAGAACAATAAGCTATTCTGCCGCTGACAAAAGCTCCAAGACAAAGAGAGCCGTTTCTAATCTCATATAGAGCTGGAATGAAAAACAAAAGAAACAATAAGACCTATTTGGAATCTTGAATGATGTTTATGTGGCAGAGAGACAACTTCCTCCATGCAAATACCAGTTTCAGCAGCCTTTCAAGATTGCACATTCTGTTTTGCCTGTGTGTCTTGCCCTGACTTGATTTACACAGCAGCAAAGTTGTACAATCCTCTCCCCGGAAAGTACAGAGTTATGTTGCACTCTGTACAGCCAGAAAAACAATATGTCAGTAAGTCTGACTGAGTTAGAGAGAAATCAAGGTGGTGTGAAGATATAAAAGCTGGAAGAGTCAAAAATAAGAGCGTCAGAATAAAGATTTCAATTAATCTCCTGTCTGTAACCTTTTACAGTTAGCTAACACTTACTACACCTGTTGGGGATTAGGAAGTATTGCATCATAACTGATAAATGTAAAGACTTAGATAACAAGGCCACAGGTCTTAGGCCTAATTTCACACATGGATGATGAGCTCAAGACCTTTATGTAACAGACTGTGTCAACATATTGACTCAGTGCTGAGAAGGGTTTTCTCAGACAGCCGTACTGTATTGACCTGGAATGGCCTCAAAGTGCCCAAATACCCCTAAAGGATTTGGACCAATATATACAGGGGTCACATAACTGTGAGTCATGATGTCTGACCCAACTCTCTTTACAGAAATAGTTTGAGTCTGAAATTGAGTTTGAACACAAAGAGTTTAAGCTTTTTAGCCCAGTTTGTGATTTTAATTTGTTTTTCAGGTTGTTCAAGATGCATCAAAGGTGGGCCTGAGTTTGAAAGGCAACTACACAACAGATGGCTTCTGGAAATTCACCAGCTCAGCTGTGTTTGCTGCCACTGTGGTCACAACTATAGGTTAGACATTACAAGATCAATTCCAAGAGATCTGGTTGTGAAACCTGAACACTTGTGACTTGATCTGGTTTTTAACCTCGTTAATGACCCATTTGACCAGTATTCTTTTTTTTTTTTTTTTTTGGAGGAATCACTGAACCAGTATTCCAGTATTTTAATATTCATATATTATATTGTATTTAAGATGTGCCAAAAATGGTATATATCCAGTGTCAGTGTAAATAGGCCTCTCAATTCCACTAGAATAGAAGAATAGAATAGAATGTCTTGTATTTTCATTGCACAGCAGGACAACAAGATTGAAGGTGCAACTTCCTGAAAGGTGCTAGATAAGAACAGAATATACTGTAAATGTGAAGCAGTGGATGACTAGGTCTAAAATAAGAGATGAAATATATTCATCAGATATTAAATACATAGCTCATCAATTTAAAATATTTCTCCCTAAATTAAATAATTAATTATTTTAAAGATTTCTGAGTAGCAATTTGCAGGTGAGATTTTTTAGGAATGGATTACACAGCAGTTTTTTTTTAAAGACACTAGTCACTCAACAACCTTAGTGACCATGGTCAACTATGTTGATTGGGGATTATCAATCAGACCTGAAGCCTTCAGTATGTCTGCTCCCACCTTGATCTCGAATATCTATTATCTAATCAAAACAATTTGATTGGTAAAGCTCTTAGAGGGTTATACACTTAATGAGTGGCTCGTCTACCCATATCATGATGACTAACAGGCAGTTATATATTTTCATGCATATTAATATAATTCATTGCTTGTGTAATTTTGTTACATTTAATCTTTGTAGAAACCCATAACAATGAAGTGAGGTGGGTGGGTTTGCAGCTCTTTAAAAAGTGGGGTGACTCACTCGACATATTCAATGGTAGCTGAAATGAAGAATAAATGAAATAAACCACTCACTGATCCCTTCAGGCATGTTTAAAGACATTGAAAAAAAGTATTAAAAAATAATGTCAAACTCTGCACATACATCATTCTGCAGTGAAGCTCAAACATCCAACTGGAAAAAAAACTAATTGTTGACACATTTTTTGCAGGTTATGGGAACATGAGTCCCAGCTCTACAGCTGGACAGATCTTCTGTGTGTTCTTCGCACTATTTGGCATCCCACTCAACATGGTGGTGCTCAACAGGGTGGGCAAGTACATGCTTGCTATAGATAGGAACATCTCTGACTTCCTCGAGGGGAAGACCGGCCGAAGGGTGAGGAGATCTTTAATCACCTGCTCTAATATCTAAGTATGGTTAATAGTCAAATCACTCGAGCTCATGTTCACCAAGTCTGGAGGAGATTTTTCATCTCTGTTCCCTCCCACATCTCACTGCAGAGGTGTAACCGCTTCTTTGTCCATCTGGTGTCTTACCTGACTGGAGCAGTTCTCTTCTTCGTTGTGCCCATGATCGTGTTCCAACTGCATGAGGGCTGGACCTACTCTCAGACCATCTACTACTGCTTCATCACCCTCAGCACCATTGGCTTTGGAGACTTTGTGGCAGGTACAGCACAGTAATAATCACCCTGAAGTATCCCTAAAAACAAACACACCGTAGTGCTGATTGTGGTCAGGACCATATACAAGTATTTTCTTATAAGCTGCTTCACTGCAATTTGTGTTTTATTACCTTATTTAATAGTTTTTTGTCAGTGCACTATAATTTAGCATTTACTAAGTCTTTCCTTTACAGACAGCAATCCAGACAAAGAATACCCAGAGTGGTACAGCGTCCTCATTGCATCGTGGATCTTCTTCGGCCTGGCCTGGCTGGCCCTCCTTATCAACCACTCCATCGACATCCTGGAGCGGCTCAACACCCACTTGAAACTGTGGTGGGGCGGACACAAGGAGGAGGAAAAACCTGGCAGTGCAGAGTGTGACAACCCTGAAACGCAGGTGGAGAAGGAGGATGAGATAAAGAAGCCCCCGATAACTCCGTAAACTACAAAATAAGCTGAGGATTGACCTAGGTATAGATGTAGAACAGGACCTGGGAAACAAGCATACATTATGGAATATGGCAAAGCCATGGCAAGATGTGTGTGTGCGTATGTGTGTATGTAATAAAACTGTGAATGTTGAGAGGCTGTGATGATTCAATGGTTTGTCATTTTAATCCCTCTCTCCTTGCGTGCTACTGAAAATATTGACTTGTTTTTGTTGAGTCATGTTTGTTTGACAGCGTGCAACATCCACATGCTGTTTAGTGGATTTCCCAAACTGTAAACAAGTGACTCTTCATTCCAGCACTTGTAATTCTACCTGGTTAAAAAAGGCCTTTGAGATTAAAGTATAGAGAAGGATGCTGGGTCAACACTTACTTTGCCCCATGTATCTGTCCATGGGTTAGTGAGTGGTTAGTGGAAAATTGCAGTCTGTCAGTCTGTCAGTCGCTCTTTGACCTCTGAGTGTTGTTACCTGACCACAAACCAAGTCATTTACTAACTCAGTGGCATTTTGCAACTGAGCGTCTGAGCAGCAAAATGACCCATGCATCAGGTGTTTTATCTGCAATCAAAACCACGGTAAATAAAAAATACATGTAAATAATGTGATTAATTTTGCATAATATAATACTTAAATGACACATTGTATTGCCACCATACAGGGCATTGTTAAAGCTTTTATTGATTATCAATATATTGGAAGGGGGAGTTGATTAGTTGATTTCTCAGTTTTTGAAATACTGTGAAATAGTTTAAAGTATTGTTCTGACTCTCATTGTTGACCACACCTTTACCCCACTATTAAAATGCTAACAACTCTAATATCTAAATTGCTTTTTAGTGGACTGGAAAAACTTCCACACAAAGTGGACAAATCAGAAACCTGAGTGATCAATTTAATTGGATTCTAGTAAATATTTCATTTTGCTTTGAAGTTTATGTAATTAAGAAATGTTCTGATTCTGTGCAGATCTTGAATGTCTCCTGCAGATTCATGTTAATGTAATTAATTTACATTTATCACTTTACATTTATGTCCTACAGTATGAAGAGCTTTTAGCAGCATGTGCTACTTATCCATGCTGAAATTAGCTCTGCGTCCACTAGATGGTGTTACTGCGCTACAAAAATGAACCAAACCAAACTCAAAGCAGCAAATACCAGCTGTATACGCAATATTGTTGTAATTATATAGAATAATTTTATTCCTCAGTCCTCACAATGTAATGTGAGGACTGTGATGTCAATGCTGATGTCACTGTAATTCCCACACTTCAGAGGAGAATATTATGTCCAAGTCAACTTGCAATGTGTGAAAATACAAACAAACCCAAAGCCAATCTTTTGCTTTATTTCTTGTACTTTTTGCATGTTTAAATAAATGTGTACAGTAATAATTTCATAGTTTAGTTTTTTCTGTCTACTTCTTTTGACAATTGCCCACACAAGGATATGACAATACAGGACATAGACGGACTCAGAGGTGCAAATGCCTCTCATGGCTCATATATCACCGAGCAAGTCAGGAAACACTGAGGAGGAGTGAACGATAAAGACAGACGGCGAGCAGCAGGGACGACAGAATGGAAAATGAGAGATGGATAGCAAGACAAAAGAACTGAATTTGGTGAAAAAAAAATTGGTGGGCGATATTTGAAGGAATGTGCAAAATTCCAAACAGCAGAAAAAGAGCAGCAAAGGGGGATTTCTGCTTTTTTCTTTGTATGGATAGCGGGAAGTATGAAGGGGAAATAGAGTGAGTGTGACAGGACTGTGACCGTTGTACAACAAAACGCCACATACCTGTTTGGCCACGGTTCAATGAGGACTCAGTATGTGTGAGGAGACCAGTGCCTCTCACTTATCCTGCATATTGTCCACAGTGAGACAAGATTCTGAAACTGAGCCATCAAACTTGTGTACATTGGATATTGGCCACATCACCATTATCTGTCTTCGTTTGGGTTACACAAGGGAAATCATCTCAAAGCAAAAGTACAGAAGTAATTGAAATCAAACTTAAGTGACTATTTTATTAGGACCAATACTGGTACCCAATACAAGTGTGAGAGAACTCGTAAGAAACTTAGCTGCAGTGTTCTAAAGTAACTCAATATACATTAGGTTGTAGTGGCACATGGGCACGTAAACCTTTGCCACCCAAGTTTTCATCCCATCTTACACTAGCAGTCAGCATCAACATTTTCATTACATAACATTGATCATGATCTCTTTCTTACCTTGACCACATGGTTTTAGTTGCCCAACATTAGAGGATTGTAGTCTAAATCTTTTCTTAATCTCAACAAGGATAGCGCTCCATTGTTGTCTAAAAACTGTTAAAAACACATCAATTAGCCACACCGCTGCACTGGGTGACGTGTTCCCTCATTACCATGAACACACACAAAATACTCACTAGAGCACCAAATGTGGATTCATCCACAGCTGAAAGTAGTCCCCAACAAATACACTATTTCCTCCTGTTAAAGTAACATTTGCTAAAACCTACAGTGACCAGCCTTTCTAGTAAATGACAGAGCCTTTTTTTAATGTAACAATATATACATCTTCAGTAGTAATGTACAGGTTTGGGCTGAATGCCACAAGCAGGGTAGGGAAGTCAGAAAGACACTAACTAATGTAATGTTGGTTAAGGTCTTTTTGTTAAATACAAAATAATGCCATTACGTCATTAAACAAAGGAGTACTTTGTTGTCTTTTCATCAGTTTCTTTCAATAATACTTTGAAAGGAAGAAAATTCTACATCCTCTGTGTAGATTCGTTTCCATTACTAGGATTTGTCCTCTAGAGCCAGAACCACAAACTTCTCTGAATGAGAGGGAAAACCAACAATTAGTCAGTGTTAGAAAATGGCAAAACATCAGTGAACAGTGTTTGCAGGTTTATCAAAATGTGTCTTTGAATTTGCATAACAAACCACATGTAACACACAGTGCAAACTCTAGAATATTTGAAATATGTAGGTGTGTTTGCTTGTTGGATTCTCATGTAACTGTCTGCATGTGCAGCTGCATACTGTACAGTTGGCACTTACACAGAGAGCTGCAGCTGCTAACTTTACAGCTGCCATTGCTTGTGTGATATAATTTCATTTGACGTAGACTGACAGTTGTTTGACAGTTAATAAAAAAAACATATCCAGTATTTGTAAGAAGCCCTTGCAAGTCGTACATGTGTGCCGTAGCGACATATATACACATTAACCCAAAAACATGTTCCACAGACACACACCAAATGACACAAATCCTCATATGAACATACAAGTACACAAAGGGTCTGTGCATCACATCTGCATACGCACTGTAGGCAAGTCACATGAAATGCATCTCGACTGACCTATTGGTCATGCGGATGTGCTTTAGAAGTAACCTATTTACTGTACTGTCTGACCTCGCATGCCAATTCAGAGATCAGTTTTAAAGGATGTTGGTTTTTAAATAAGAGACCAAAATCAACAAAAGAGCACTTTAGATGGCAGAGCATATTTCTTCTGCTAAGGCTTTCAGCACATCTTCTGTTTAAACAGGAAACATGCCAGACAGCCAAAGCTTTGTGCAGACTTCACATATGATTGAGCCTTTAATGTTAGACAAATATTATACTATATGCTTTAGTGTTAGTGGCCTAAGCCTGTGCCTTTATCTGTCAGTTACCTCATTTGCTCTCCATTGCTCGCCATAGAGTGCAAATGAGGTACCATAATCACAACGGGTGATATCAAGGCCCTGTGTTATTATAAACTAAAACCATGTGGGATTAGCATTAAATCTTTATTGGGCTTTTTTGTTGTTCATGGTATAGAAAGCAATTATTTGCCACTAATGATAGAATTGGCTTCTTTAAGCCAAACTTAAATAAACTGCTGCTTAGACTGTCATGGTTCATGCAACCTGTACAATGTACGGAACCTAAGAGGTACACAGGAAGTGACGTGTACTCTACAGGAAATCTAAACCTACAGTAGCTCTGGTGCTTCTGACAGTTTTGAATGGAAAAATGACATTACAGTCCTGAAGTCTCTGATCAGCAGGTTTATGGGATTGGTGCACCAATTTTTTCTCTTCACATCAAAAATGATTTTTTAGCCAACAGAACAAAGGTATTTAAGACTTTTTTGACTAGACTATTTGTGGTACATATTCAAGGTGACAGAATACAAATCTAGCCATCTCTTGATTTCTACCCCACAAGGCAATAACAAAACCAAAATAATGCATCATTTCCTCCATACCATCATTACAAAAACAACATTTTTGATCATTATCTAATCCCCATCTGAAAAGCATTTGTCTTGTTGGAATATCAGGTATGTCTCCATAGAAGCAGGATATCATAAAGAATTTCAATTAAACCATATTGTTTTAAAAATAAATTATACAAGTATGAATTGCATAAGTATGAAAACAATCAAACCAGTCGTAATCTTTTACAGCAGGAGGAGATAGTAATTTTCCTCCAGTCATTTAACCCTTTGTTTCCATGTGTAAGGGACTGGCCTGAGCAATTTATAACATCCAAATTCTGAACAAAGTGCAGCATATATGTCACAAAATGCTTCATGGGAATATAAAATTCATATAAATTTTTTTCCAAACACTAGGTGAACCATCTACCAAAATCTTAGAATTGAACCATATAATTTGTTGCAAAATCCAACTTCTACTGAATTTGGTGGGAAATGAGTGAGAAATTAAGCCTCGCTTTTATCATGGCCTTGAAGAAATTACACAGTTTAACAATAAATGAGTATTACAAAAGAATTTTGAGGAACTCCAGTGTGGTCAGGACATTTGAGGTCATATTTCTAAACTTCTGTATTTTACATGCGGTTTACAAATTCTTGGGTCTGAGGTTGTGAGTAATGACAGAGATGTGGTTACCTGCAGTCAGAATTAAAATATTTTGTCTCTGTTTCACATTAAGGTTTTGTCAGCAACACCCAGTTTCATCACAACATTGCTGTGGTTATTAATCATTGTCGATCTGCTGTGATCAGTCTGCTGAAAGGGAAACAGCTTGACTGAGATAACTGTGGGAGATAAAGCTAAACTAGGGCTGCAATCAACAATATAACTGTTATAAAGCACTAATGCTTCTGTGATAGGTCTAAATTTGTTAATGATAAAAAACTGTTTTAATGCGGGTCAGGGACGTTTTACTGACATAATTATTAGTGAGTTAAAGGCATGTACAGATACAGTGCTGACTAAATATCGTCAATAACCATAATCTTAGCAGCCATATTTATTACACTTATCTTTGCTCTATTTCATTCCATCACTTTTCGTCTTTCACATTTGGTTCTAGTATTAGTCAACTGATATGTTTGCCTTATGCGTGTCCCTCTCCATCCCACTCATTGGACCTGAACTCCCTGATCTGAGCCAATGGGAGGACAACATGCACATCCTGCCTCTAAACTCCTGTGTGCATTATTTTTTCTGCCTCCTTCTGAATCAGCTGTCGTTCTGTGACACAGTTAGCGCTCTGTGCTAACCCTCTTTAACCTCCCCCAGCCCTGAGTCACACCTGAACTTTTAACCTCTGTGTCTGTGCGCTTTTTTGAACCTGACTGATTGACTGGCTTTCTTGTTGACTTTCCCTTATGATGCATCAACTGGGCTTCACATGAATCCTAACAATTACTGTAATCAGTTGAGTGAACAGATAGGTTTGTGCTGAGTTGACAACACTAAGCATGTGCTGCCACAAACTGGAATGCAAAGATGAAGCCAGAGAGGATAGCATGAGGGCAGATAAGCTCCTAGCCAAACAGAACAAATGGCTTTGCATGAGCTGAACAAAGGAGAGAAATCACCTCTGAAGTCTAACATTTCCTTCACTTGCATCACTCTAAACTACACAATTTCCAGTCCTCTTCACCATCCTCTGTCAGGTCACCTGCAGCTATGATGTACTATGAAATGCAAGTGAGTGTCTGTAGGTTGTCAGGAGGCAGACTGAAACATGAGTTTGTGTGCTGAGTCACTGAAAAGGGGGGCGTGTGCCTACCTGCATGTGTTTGTCTGGTGGGGGTCGCTGACATGCATCAGCACCTCTCTGCTCATCTGTGGTTTTGTCTTTACCCTTACGTCAGCGTGCCTACATAAAGATAGGCCTATAAGCAAAACATGCAATGATGAATATAGGAGTGCAATGTTTGCCAAAAAAGGGCACCACCTAACAAACACACGGGACCAAGCAGCAAGGTCACACTCAAACTGTGTAACTAACAACAGAGCAGCACAGACAGATAATGATCCCAGACCACATTGACCTGCCCAAACACTGCAAAAGTTCACCTTCCCCTCAGTACTCAATTTCAGTGCACCCATGCCAAAACATGTCTATATGTATACATGATGAGGTCAAAGCCATGCAGCATATAACTGTCCACTCCCAGCTGTTTACACCAACAGAAAGTGAGTCTGTGGGCACTTTTACGCACCACTATGTATCATACAGTATTTAGACACAGCTTTTCTTTTGATTTACCCCATGATCTTCTAATCAAATTTTATGCTCCATTTGATTTTACCAAACCATGTAGACTACACCATAAAACATAAAAATTTGTGTTCCATAACCATTATCTTTATATGAAATCTTAGCAGAGAAGAGTATACTTTTCAAGGCCTTTAATGTTTGAGCATGAATCAAATGTTCTGCAAATGTTAACAGTCTACTAGCCATGCTAGCAGCTCTGTGAAGCTTCACTAAGGCCCAGAAGTGCTTTGAGCTAAATGTTAACGTGCTCACAATGACAATGCTAACATGCTGATGTATAGCAGGTTCTTAAGAGTGTTAGCATGTTAACATTTGCTAATTTTAACACTAAACACAAAGTACAGCTGATGGGAATTTGGTGATGAACCACCTGCCTTTTTATGTTTTATATTTCTGGATTTTGGACTGTTGATCAGAAAAACAAGACATTTAATAGAGTTGACTCATTGATTAGGAAGGAATAATTAACAGATTAATCGATAATTGTTACTGTAGTTGCGGGCTGTATTGGACAAATAAAAATTTTGGTGATAATGCTAAATGAAAAGTGATGGTTGTTCCAATTCATCATTTGGGGGACATCAATGTCTATATTACATTTCATAGCAATTCACTCAGTTTCAGTCAAAACCACAAATGTCAAGGAGGGAAAAAAGATCATCTTCTGGGAACCATGAATGTCTGTACAGACTTTTGTGCCAATCCATTTTGTAGATGTTAAGTAGATGCTAACCTTCACTGAATAAGTGAAAACAAATTTGAACTGCTGTATTAAAAGTTAGGGGATCAAAGTCAGTAGGATACATCCTCTGGGCACCATTGATATCTGTATCAAATTCCATAGCAATACATCTAATAATGTTGAGACATTTCACTAAAAAAAACAAAAATGTGAACTTCATGGTGACACTAGAGGAAAAGTCATGGGATCACCATAATTACTATGATTTATCCACTGGTGACCATGAATTTCAATGACAAATTTCATGACAATCCATCAAATAGTTGTTGAGATATTTCAGTCTGGACCAAAATGGTGGACCAACTGACTGACTGGCATTGCCATCAATACAGTCAAACCACTAGCATGGTTGAAAATTATCTCTAGAGAAGAGACTCTTTCTACAGTCTATGCACAACATATTTGCATTGTGAAGAAAGAATGTAGTTATTGTCCCTGCACTGCATTGTAATCAATTTCTATCAAACATTAACATTTTGCATTAGTCAGTAAGGAGTAAAAAATCTCTAGGGCTACCACTCCCACTAGAAACCTGTTTTTGACTATAGCAGACTATAATTTGTAGATTACAGAACATAAAAGTTGACCTATTGGGCAACAACTATAAATTTCAACATTTCTGATTTAATTAAGCTGAAACAGTGGTTTGTTTACACACTTGCTGATAACCCAGACAACTACAAAGATTCAGTGTCACTTAGGGGCTCTGTGGCGTGGTCACTGAAAGTCACTTATGTGTTAAGTGTGTCTGTCTGACTTTGTCTTTGTCTTAAGGTGAACCTTTAAGCATGTTTGCATGTCTGTGTTTGAGGACATAGAGTGCATAATAGATTATAGATTAGTGATAACCTGAGCTGCAATCCACAGTGTAAACACAATTAGACACAATTAGTTATATTATATGATTACACCTTCAGATAAAACATACTAAACTTACTTTAACTAACTTTAGCTTTGACTTTTAACTGACCTGTCATGAACTGTACCTCAGCAATCCTGACTGCACACAAGTGGGTGTATTCTTGTTGACAGTCCACACAGCTGAGGTGTATCTGTCACAGTGCATAGCTCTGGCATCTAAACATGTTTTTCTTGCTACCTGAGATGTGGTCATTGACTTCGGGGTCCTCTTTACTGCTAAACATACAGATTTGCATTTAAAAAAACCCAACCTAAAACCATAACTTTTGATATCTCAAGATGACAGTGATCCAACACTGTCATCTTGAGTACTACAAAACATCTCAAGTTTTGTACTTTAACTGTGAGTAATACTGAGCCAACCCTAAAACCACTATAACTGAAAGTCAGTCAGCAGGTTGCAAAGCACATGGCTCAGTATAGGCTGACTGTTCCACGAGGTTTCTTAAATAAAAATACTTTTGAAAAGACAAGAAAATCTTGACCTTGTGATGGTATGAACTCCATGCACAGGCGTTTTGCAGTGCGCACCACAAAGTAACTTCACACCAGCTGGCAAATCCTTATGTAATTGTCAAACCATGTTGTAAACCCAAGGAAAATTGAGGTCCCATCCCCCCCACTGGTTACTAAGAACAATCAAAAACCCATATGATTGATTAAAAGGTTTTATTAGTGAGGGTTTATTGTTATAACACTTACAGTTTTATTGAGCCTGGTGGTAAATGTTATAGCAGCTGAATGAACTAGCGAGCGGGGCTGAAAGAAATAATAGTTTACAGAAGATACAGTGTTGTTTTTTGATGAGTTACAATACAGTTACTGTGAGCCTAAACAATTATAAAACTACAGTTTCTCTCCTCACCAGCACTGAACTCATGTCCCATTAACTATTTCATGCCCTGGATATGTCCTTACAATAACAAGCTTTTTTTCTTTTTCAAAACCTTCCAATCAAAAGATGAAGGCCTGTGTGACTAAGATACTTAAAAGATATAGACAAGATACAGTATATGTTTAAAGGGTGTGTTCCTCAGACTGCTGGCTCACATGTTTATGCCTGTTACAGAGTAAAGGGCAAAGATTTACATATACTGAATTACAGTAACTGTTCTTAAGATTGTAAACTTGTGACTGATGTCATATGAGACTGTAATAAAATGCTTGCTGCATTTAAAACTTACAGTTGAATGAAAGTTTTGTATCAGCTTTTCATGACCTATACAAAGCTGTTATTAATGCATGGAAAATGTATTTGTAGCATTATACAATAAGGTTTGGAGAGCATTTCATAAGTCCAAGAGGTCAGAGATTTCCCTTGATCTGTACAGAAGCATGTAACCCTTACATTAAGGTGAAACCTGAAATCGGAGTGAAACAGTTTTGTTGACAAAGTTATATTTATTTCCGAGCAATTAATGTGCGATCTTGTTACTTAGTGATATACTTGATGGTAGTCAATGATAAAGTTCCTGATAATGAAAGTAAACTTTGAACTTCTGATATGACGTGTGTTTTGATTTTGTGAGCTTGTTCCTGGATGTTTGTGCTTCTCATACACTGGAAAACCTCATCTTTGTTTCAGGGAAAAGGTGGTCAGTAAATGTACCACAAAGTCAGAGATTGTACCACCAGCCAATAGCATGCCATTGCTCATCCCCCATTTCCTCTTTGGCTTATACCCTCTCTGCAGCCCAGACATGCCTCTGCATGAGCTTAGAACAGCAACATTAACAACCTGTGGTGTTTACTCAGCAGCTCTGCTTAACTGTTTCAACCTTCACCAGCCAGCCTTTTGGAGGGAATACACAAAACTTCAGGCAATAAACCCATTAATCAAATTTAGGAATAACTAGCTAAATGAAACTTGAAAAGACTTGTCACTGGTGACCTTGTGATGATAAAGGAAATACTCAGATGGGTCAATATTGATGTTTGAAAAGTATAGTCCAGAGCAGAACCTTATCCTTATCCACTTTCCTTAGAAACGCATTAGTTATATTATTTTTCCATTGCACTTTGCTGGGAATAGTGGCACAGCCAGGTATGCTGGTAAATCTATCAGTACTTCGTACACTGACCTTTCATTCTCTGTTCTGTAATCACAACACTTGTCCTTCAGTTTACCAGAATTTAGGGATATAAGGGCATAAACTTGGAGCCATGAGACCATTCACATTTTAACATTAATTCAAAATCATATGAACTGCAACTTTTTTGGTATTTGACTTCATAAACCTTTGAGGACCTCCATTTGTAGTGTTTGAAATCTGTTCCTAGTTGCTGGGCAGTGCACTACATTTACCCTCCACAGTTAACTTTAGTTTCTGAATTCTGAGAGAGAAATTCATGCATGAACATGTTGCCCTCAAAAAATTCCCAAAATGAAATTTAAAAAGTTGTGTCCATGGCATGTACACTACTGTCTGCAGTGCAGTGAATCATATTTGACAGATGGAAATTTTACATTTGTGCAACACAACACAACAGATTTTAATTAAGTAAAAGTACCACAATAAACAAATACTCCATTACAAGTAAAAATCTTGCATTTAAAAAGTGAAAGTACTAATAGCAAAATGTACTTAAAGTATCAAAAGTAAAAGTGCCCATTATGCAATGTTGATCTGAAAAGTAACTAGTTGTGAAATAAATGTAGTGGAGTAAAAAGTATCATATTTTCCTCTGAAATGTGGTGGAGTACCTTAAGGTTGTACTAAAGCACAGTACTTGAGTAAGTGGCATCTCTTTATTAGACTCTCCATGCCTGGAACCCAAGCTGAGATAAGCTGAGACATTTCAATATGTTTAATATGTAGCATTCAACATCTCTACAATATGTATCATGGGGAAAGTGACATAGTTCAGATGACATCTGTATGAGCTCACTTCCATGTTAGGAAAAGGCGGGTTGGGTGGTTGGCTGGAAAGTTAGTTACATGGCAGAAAGTCACAAAAGTATCAAAGCAGCAGAGACCCCTGCTCGCTTCCCATTTCATCTGACAAAATTGGGTATTTTTAGCGAGACGTTGGGACATTTGCAGCCATTTTTCTATTTTAATCCAAACCATGATCTTTCCCTAACCCTAACCAATTGATTTTTGTGCCTAAATCTAACCAGACCATAATCACAGCGTTGTCACATCATAAAACATAGTTATTCAACTGATACCAGCCATTGAATGCAGCATTAAATGACACACGAAAAGCTTAAAATTTTATTTTAGCAACTGGGTTGATTGGTCCACAGTGCAAAATGTATTAGTTTCACAATAACGAATCTAAATTTGTGAGAAACCTAATTTTTTTTGGCCTAATCTTTTTGTAGTCAGATATTAAATATATAATTGTTAAATGGGTGAAAATGAATTTTAACCATGTTTTGCCCAAATTTGACAGCGCCGCCAGTTGTTGACTATACTCACATAATAGCTGAGGTCAAGAGCTCTCTATAACAGTTGGTCACATGTCTGCAGCCCCTTTTGTTACTGAATTATAAGCCTTCAAACATGTACCGAGGTCGAGGTTCAAAGGTCAGTATTTCAAAGCAGGAGCCATGTAGAATCTTCATACTAACATATGTTACTCTCCAGGTTGAGACCTTTCCAATGATGTCTTTGGTTTAGCTCTACGACTAAGTTTTAATTTTTTCATTTCATGGACACAAACCATCCCAGGCCTAGTTTCAGAGAGCACTTTGAAGGCCCAATGTATAAATATATAAAATGAAGCTTTTTGTTTGTTTGTTTGTTTTATCTTTTTTTAGTGGAAATAGTGACCAAAATGAGAGATTACAATACTGCTGACAATCTAGGGCATTACTACAGGCTTGGAGGAAGGCCTGAAGTGCTTGCATAGACTACCATTTACACAACCTTGGAGATTTTTATCTTTATGATTATTGATTTGGGGATTTTATGTCAGCATGACATAGCACATTAAATAAGAATCTGTTTTATTAGCCAATACAAGCATACAAAGAATGTGTCCAAAAAACCAACACAAAAGAATAAAAATAGACAAAATTTGGTAATATTAATAATGAAATTAAGTAATATTAAAATTCAATTGAAATTTTAAAATCTTTACAGAATGGAATAGAAATAGTTTTGAAAGAGGATATAAAACTTAAAATGAAGTATTGACTGTACAAAGGAAATATGAACTGTGCTATGGACAAAGAAATGAAGTGTGTGAAATATATGAAGGTGACAAGTCAAAAATGAAATGTGACGTGTGCATAAATAATTAGATTATGTAACAGTGGAGGTTGAATGCAATAAACAATCTAAAGTCCAGTTTGATGAAACATATGAATGTGACAAGTGCAGTTATTAAATGAGGGATGTGAAATGTAAAGTCCAGTTAGATAACCTCGTCTTCATCCTGTTTATATGAGCATGGTACACACATACACAAACACACACGTTCAAGTGCTTTATTGGATGATGAGGATCAATATTAATTGAGGAAGTCTCTGTTTTAAGAAAGATGATTTCATATTAAATATCCTCAGCCACATATTCATGGAAATATATAATTAAATGAGCAACTTCACATGTTACAATCACAGGCTATAAAAAGCCTTTTCTTAACAGAGATAGTAGCGTTGGGATTGGGGTTGCGGCTGACCGCCGGTAATTTGAAATGGAATGAAGCCCACTGAAGGCAGACGACCCAAAACAGTAGTTGAACACGCTGCATCCGCCCACAACACAATGCTCTCCCATAACCTACTGCTAACAAAACCTGACAAAAAAAACGTTGTTTCTCAGAATTGAAGGAGAAATAATTAAAACTGATGGCCTTAATGTAAAATATTGCATTTTCCACTGAGAATAAAAAGACTGGCAGACAGAAACGTGATGTGGGCGCAGGCCAATAGAAAAGAATAGGCACAAAAAATAATGTTGGCATCTCACAAATTTAGATCCATTATTGTGAAACTAATACATTTTGCGCTGTGGACCAATGTAGCTATTATATATTTTGATGTGAGACTGAGTTACATTATCAGGGTTATTTTTGCAGACTTTAGAGAGCTCCTCCAGAGCAGAGCCACAGAAGACATTACACAACTGTTTTCACAGGCTTATTAGTACTGCTCATGATGAGTTAACTGATGTGTAAAATGAGTGGAGTGCTCCTCTAAGATCTGCTAAAAAGCATTTATTTACAGTAGACTAGCAGATCATGAATATCTATAGGCCTCGAGCCCCTGTCTCCTCTCTTGTGCAGCCACCTAGTACTTTCATGCTGATTATACCATTGTTTCTATTGTGATACCCAAAAACAAGTCTACAGAAGAAACTAATCTTAATGAGCAGCCCTCATTTCTCAGTCAGGATGAACTGGTTTGTCAAAATAATATTAAATAGGGACTTTCTCACCATATCTGACTATAACTTATGATGAATTCTGTACCAGACCATCATACTGTATACAATTTTACAACCTAAGTTCTGTTGAAACAGAACCAGAATTGCCTTCATTGTCCTGATCAAAGGCCTCATGGCAGAGGGATTATGTTGCATAGTTGCACAATAGCAGAGCCCAGAGGCATAAAACTGGCAAAGAGCTTGTTTTTATGCAGGATGAAGGATAATAATCTGTAAGCATGAGCGTTGGTTTCACTATTCCTACAGTGTACAATGACTCACTGGTGACAAAACATATGAAAGGTATCCTCAGGTAGTCTGAAAAAGTCCGGTGAGTTGAATTATCATAGTGAGCTTAGTCTCATATGGAGCGTGGGATCTTTTACAGCATCCAGGATTTGCATGCACCTCCACAGTGCAATAACTCACAGAAACCTTGATAGGGAAATCAGTGCAGCACCTTACCTTGAGGCTATCTGTGATTCACATTTCATTCAGTGGACTTGTTTTATACTAATCTGCCCTCTAGCATTTTTTAAAAATAAGCCTACTCAGCTAGTAACACAGGTTTTTTAGCATATCCGTAATGATTATAATTTACGTTGGGGTGTATGGGGTGAACAAAGTTTAAATATCAAATATCCTATGCTAAATAAGTAGCTATTTGAATAGCTGGAGGTGATGATTGTGAGATAATGAACTATTCCAACATATTAGTTTCTGTGTTTTCTTCTTTTTAGTGCATGAGTACTTTAAGGAAAGACACAATGCAAATAAAAGAGACTGCTTATATTATTAAACTTGAGAAACTTAAGATTATTATTTTCATTCACCCACAAAAACAGTATTGGCGTGGTTAGTCCTCCGATGTTCATGTTTGGGAACACATAAAGATGCATGCTCAAAGAGAGAAACACATATCAGCCAGAAGCAAATTAGCTGGCTGATTGTGCAGGTTTCCTTCCCACCCAGAAGCTCGGGGAAAAAAACCACAACACAAACATAAAACAATGGGACTAGGAAGCAGTTCTTCAGTCATTTCACATGGTCAAATCATTGTACACACCTACACAGGCTAAAAATAATCCTTTCCAAAGGGATGGCACACAATATTATTTAAGAAACAGGAAGAACGTACTATAAACAGTTCAGACATTTCAGTGATTAAGCGAAAACTGAATGGATATTTAAATATTGGAATTCATCAGTGGAATCAGAAGCGCATTTTGTCATGAAATGTACTACTGCAACTATTATTCATTGTCACAACAGTAATAATAAGATTGTGTAATATTATTGCTGCCTGTGGGAAGATCAGAGGTCACGGCCTACTTCTGAACTACACTACTGTAACTGTCTTGCTCAAGGATACTTTTGCAAGGCTTTCCAACATGTTGACCGTAACTAACCTAGTTGAGTAATAGTCTGTTAAATAAACTTGACATCCCGCTGCCCCCAAAGTGCTGCAAATATATACAGATGCAAACAACAACTGGAAGAATCTCTCTCTGTCTCTCCTCTCACAAAACCACCTCAATATTAACTGATCCGTTTTTCTAAAGTGAAACATATGACCAAATGTTCCATGACTGATTTCTGCATTGTGAACTGGAGATTCTTGTTTTCGTGGAGATAGACGTTGTAACATGCTAAGTAGCTACCATACTGTATGCCAGCTCATACTATCCAGCTTTTACCTTGTGTGTTTACTATCATCTTCTCATCTGTTTGAACAAATGGGATACGCCCAAAACAGCTTTTTCCACTTTTTGTTTGAGGTCCGTCTTTAAATGTGTACTCTCCTACATTGTTGCTACAAGCCCGGCTTTCACTTTTGCTGCAAGTGAACAGTGTATCAATGCTATAATTGTGTCTAGTATGAAAGTGTGCTACCTATGATAGTAACTAAACTGAATGGGTCACACCTTCCAGCTTCAAGATAAAAATCTACATGCAACAAATAAGGCAGTGATGCCAAAAAGAGAGATAACAATAACAAAATGACCTTGGTTTTGATCAAAATCATTTTTCCAAAAGACCTCTATAAACCTTGATCTGTTAATACAGGTTTCAGTATTCTGCGTAAAAGTCAAGGATGCTCTTTTTGTAGCAGATCAGGGCTTTCCAAGATTCTGTCCTCATTTGAGACTTTTGCTCACTAAATGAAACATGTGTTAATGCATCCAAAGTGGATACTGTGTTATCTGATGGGGCTCTTCCGGTTGTCTTATCTAGCCGGCCTGAAACTCCGGAAGTCCCTTTGCATCCCAAAGGGCTTTTCACAAGACCACCATGACAGCCTTCACCAGCTCTACTGTATGCAGTATCTCTGAACATCTGCCAATGTTTGGCCCTACACTGACATATGCTGACAGCCCAAAGGGACCAATGGAGCGACATTTATGAAAGATTCATCACTGTAGATTTATGGAAAAACAATAGTGACATCAGCAGGCGTTCTTTCTCTCCACTTTTATAGCAACATGTGGACAAATAAAACTTACACTCCTTAAGATTGCTAAGTGATCTAAATCTGCTTCACATGGCAGAAACTGCATAACACCATGTGACAGCATGGAATGTTTTTCTTTCTGATCTATTAAAAGCACAATAAAATAATATCATAAACCAATATTGCATAACTGTGTTATTTCCAGTTGTTTTTCTCTGTTGAGACTGACATGTGAATTTATCATATAGCTAAGAAAGGTCAAGTTTCCCATCGGGTGTTGATACTACAAAGGAGGTATAACTGTTATGTAAGAACTTGCGCATGTCAGGACACTGTTTGGCATGCTGCACTGTGTCACTGCTCATCCTGATCTCTGTCCCCACTACAAAGACAGCGGCAGATCTGCCTGCCAGTGCCCCTGAAACCAGCACACATTTAAAAAGTGCATGCTTTTGCACAACTCTATAAGAGCTTTTTTTTTTTTTTATCTGTTCACGCTACACTGCATTTTGATATTGAAACAGCGGGTCATATTTTCATTTTAAAGGAAAAGTTTGACATTTTGGGAAATATGCTTATTTGCTTTCTTGCTGAGAGTTAGATGGATCCAGCAGGTGGTTTGTGTAAAGACTGGAAAAGCTGCCAAAATATCCAATCTTGCAATACCATATCTGCCTGTGGTGACTACAGCATTTGATAAATACAGAATTTCATTCATTAAAAAAAACATTGCCTCTGAATATAATCAAGCCAGCAATTACTTTTCATCACAACGTTATTAATTCTTAATATATAATCCGCCAAATAAGCCTTAAAAAAAGGGGTGAATTGTCATTTTTCCACTTTCCACTTTTTGAAGGGATAACACTGTTCCTGTCATATCATATATGCATGTTTTCACAAGTTTGATATATATGCAGATCATTTGAGTCACAGCTTGGGTTGAAATGAACTTCATAAAACTGCAAGGGCCTGGAGTGAAAAATAAAATGTCAGATTCAAGCTCTGTGAAACCTGCAAAACTACTGTAAATGGACCTGAATGACTTAGGCATCTTCTTTATGCCTATATTGTGTATTATAGAGCGTAGTTTCAAACTAAGCCCTTGTGATGCACCCATGTATCATACTAGATTATGATTGATGATATCACTGATCTTTATTTACTTCTTCAGCAGGCGGTTGGATGGTCCGCAAAGCCAGCACAGCCTGCAGAAACATGAAAGGAGGATCTTGTCATGAACACAATTATTGTTTTGAAGCTAACCTAAATAGTTTAATGAAAGAAGATCTTGTGTGTACAATTAGTTAGACTGTGCTGGCAGGTTAATGTAGGCTACTTCTGACTCACTAACAATGTAATGTCAAAGGTGTTCTTTGGCATGATAAAAGTGTTTTTTGCTGTGGGATGTCCAAATACAGGACAAACAAAATCTAAGCATGTTTTCACATCTTTCATTGCTCTGCTCTGTTAAAAGAACAGGTTAACACTTGCATTACCACAACCTGCACAGAGCTGTATAACTGCACAGTCAGTTCTGTTTCACTAGCCGTAACTTGTTGCTTTGAACATAACACTGACTTTTATACAGCTCCACATACATTTTAAACATAGGTGATGCAGAAAATTGGCCTTTAATGTAATTACGTCGGCCATTTGTTATGACAGGAAGCTTAACTTAACACTGTAAAAACTTAAAATGATTTGCAGTTGTTACAGAAGGAAGCAAAGCACAAGAGAAATGTGTGGGATGCAATTTCCTAAAAATGCACCACTGGAGTTTAACTTTGACTTAACTTGTTCTTGCGCTGCAGGAGCATAAAATAATTAAAAAAAAAAGAAAAAAAAGAAAACACACATACACACAACTGTGAAAAAGGGCCTTGGGCAAGTAGAACACTAGTGATCATGATGCAATGTCTTGTTGTCTTGCATGCCTTGAATTCTCACACAGCCGCGAACTTACACTGTTAGACTGCAACTACACTAAGGTCTTGTGACAGCAATGATTAAGGAAGTGTAAATCAATATGTTTTTTTTCTTTTCTCACACCTTCTAATGCAAACTAACGCAAACTACATGCAGTGTCCAACTCTGAACTTTGACTGACAGGGATAATCATGATCTCGTGGATTTAATGTCTGAAGATCTGTGGCTACTACTTACACTAATCAATATATTTCTTACTTTGTTTGATCTTTGCTCCTCACAGCATTGACAAAGAAAACAGAATGCATCACTTGAGCAAACATTGGGGAGTTGAGGTCTGGACATTGACACAGGTTACCTTTAAGGTGCATGTCCTTCTACAACTAATCACCATCTTTCACCACTTCTTCTTTTGCAAGATTGCTGCATTTTGATGAAAACAATCTCCCAAAACACCCTTAAGAGATATTTAGGCCACACCTGGTTTCTTGACATATCAAACAGGTTCTTGGATGTGTGGAGAATGTCTAGAGTGACTGCTATGATATTTACAGTATATATAACTGTGTTTTTACTCTGTCTGTGCTGGCATTCTTTATAGTTTTTGATAACATTATCATAACATATTAAATCTTACTATTTGCAAGCAGATTGATCTATATAAACACATGGAGCCTATTCAGGGAGAGACAGATACAGTGGCACTGCTTAAGTCAATCTTTCCCCATTTTCAGGTCCTCACAGTTAACAACAGATAACAGATAACAAGAAACAACATCAAGAAGAATCAATTAAAAGTCAATCAGGCTGGATTTTTGAGGCTGGAAATCAATGCAATCAAAGGCAATGGCTCATGCCACAAAAACCTGATATCTGCACTCTCTGCATTAATCCAGACTCATCTGCTGAAGTTACAATGGTTGGTCATAAAGTTCCTGAAGAAAATTTCAAAGAGTAATAGACTTTTAAAAAAATATGCAGCCACTTTAAATTAGATTATAAAATTATATAGCAGTGCCACAAGATGTAATAATTTATTATAAACTCACCAATAAGAAAGAGACTCGAGAAAATGAATGGAAAATGAAATTAAAATTGACAGCATTAAAGATAGACACAAAGGACACTTTTTTAACAATGATTTTATATTATTTACACCGTAATAAATTGCTGTAAAAATACAGCCAAATTCTATCAGTAAGGTACTGATCTTTCTAAATACGGTAAAATACTGTAAATTTTGATGCTTTTTGGAATGAAAACCAAGAACGAACATTAACAGTAGGCTACTGTAAGATTTGACGGTAAAATAAAGTAATTTCATTTTCGCCGCTGCAGTAATGGAGGGACAGAAGCCAAATGCAACCATCAACATCATATAATCATCGTTCATCCTCCTTTGTGGAATCAAACCAAAAGGTGAGTAACATCATACTGAGAAAGCAGAACTACATTTGTGCATCTGGTTACCCAATTAGTGACTATGTTTAATTTTTGCTAACATTAAATTGGTATAATCCTAGCAAGCACCTGGCAGCACAAGAAAGCATTTTCATGTAGTGTTCTTCAGTTGAAAGTTTGAATTACTGGTATTTAAACATTATTTTCACTGCTGCTTGCACGTCTAGTTTAAAGATTATTTTTGGAAGACTGTTTTTTCTTGAACTACACATCAGTGAATACTAACGTTAGTCTGGCCTGGTCTATACCTACACCTTGTTTATCCCACTTGCATTTCATAATTAATAATAGGCTACTATCTAAAGCACAGAACAATTGAAATTTATTCAAATATGTAGTCAAGTTGATTAAGATATGTTTGCTTGCTGAGTCCCAAAATACAGAGTGATTATAATGGTTATCTTAGCTCAACCCAAGTGTGTTTCTAAGCTGTAGGTTGCTGCAAAGATACTGTAGTTTGTTGCCAAGCTGTACTAAAACCTGGGACATAGTAAATAATTTGTTAAATGTTGTTTTTAGGTACTTCATTGTGATTAACCCTGAGAGGAAAAGAAAGGCCAGCTGAGGAAAGTAATGTCTAAAAAAACAGGAAAGCTCACAGTGAATTCTTGTCACCACTTTTATGAAGAACTTTACATCACTTCATAAAGGGAAGTTGGGTGTCCTTCTTGTGTAAACTGTTTCTTTCTCCTGTTCAATTATTTCATTTCTCTTTCTCTCACTCTGTGCTCAATTTTCATTGTTGTTTCCTTCTCACTCAGTGAGCTGTGAGCCTGGAAGCCTGAATGCCGACCTTCTGCCAATTATAACAGAGGACGTTCGAAGGCATTATCCTGCAATCTGTTTATTTGTGCTTTTATAGTTTTTTAAACAGTAGTTTGCAAAGCAGTTGCTGTTTAGACTCATGACTAAGTTTTGCTGGCAGCTCAGGATATTATAATTAACAGATTTACATTGACCCCCTTTGAAAGGGCATGGACCTTGAGAATTATTTTTTCAAACATACTTGAATATACTTGGCATATTTGAAAGGTTCTGAATAAATGTTCAGTTCCATAAAGCTGTCACTTGTCTCATCCTCTTTTGTGCTAGATGTTAAGAGTTATGAGTTTTTAAATGTAAAACTGAGCTAAGATTGAAGACACATTGTAATTTACAGTATATCAGTCTGTAATTTATAGTTGTTTTTATTAATATGAATAAGAAGAAAACTTTTCAGTTGTTTACTGTAACATTTACAGTAAGAAACTGTTCATGTAGATTACAATAGCAACACTGTAAACAATACAGTTTGATACTGCAGGCCTAGCTGCAGCATCAAACTGTAAACCTCACATTCTACAGCAGAATACTGTAATTTTTTGTATGTAAAGTATGTAAATTACGTTAGTGACACTGTAGAAAACGGTAAAATGCTGGTAAATACAGCTGCCAGTGGTTTACTGTAATTTTATTGTAATTCCACTTCGCTTGTATCAATTCTCCTCATTTTGATACATGAATTTTCTAGAACTGAAAAAACCTTACACTGCTAAAAGTATGAATTTAAGCCTGGCAAAGCTATATTAGCTAAAAAAACAAAAACAAAGCACTTTTGTTTAAAGAAAATGTCATAAAGTACATTGGGAAAAAGTGAAAATTGTATCAACCTTTGAGGAATTATATTAAATGTGTCACAGGCTATAGTTTTATGCTTCATGAAGTGTTACACTTAATTCTGAAGTCATATCCCGACAGCTGCACACCTGTAATCAAAAAAAGACAAACTGCAGATTGCAGAGTAGGTGACCGACCACCACACCCCCCTCCTTCTCCTCCTCCTTGCTTTCTTTCGGGTTTTTGCTCTGGGCGGATCTTCGCTGCTCCTCTCCACTCCTACTCTCACTCTCAGTACTTTAGCAGGCACTACTTCTCCGGCTGCGCACGTGGAGAGAACACTATTGCTGCTGCTGCCCCACGCGCGCAAAACTCCGCTTTATGACTACTTTTATCCTGTTATGTCTCGAGCCCAATGCTGTCAGCTGCGGCACGTTTCATCCATTTTTTCAGAGCCCTTGCGCGAAAGAAGAAACATTTTGTAAACCAAAATACTTGCTGAGAATGACTCCCGCATAACCTCGGGTCCTGTTGTTGTCTACCCCCACCTTTCTCTCTCTTTTTCCCCTGTCCCGCGCTCTCCAAGTTGAGTTATTGCACATAAGTATGGTAGATAAAGGCCCCTTGTTGACTTCTGCCATTATTTTTTACCTGTCCATTGGGGCAGCAATTTTTCAAGTCCTGGAGGAACGCAATTGGGAGCAGGCTGCAAGCCAGTATAAAACCCAGAAGGTTGAAATACTAAAGGAGTATCCCTGTCTGAAGGAAGATGATTTGAACAAAATTTTAAAGGTATGGTCACAAAAATATTAGTACTCTGTCAGTTCTCCAACAGTTTTCCTTTTGAATTTCTGACATGCTTAAAATAATTTCAAAGTGTTTACATGTTGTATTGCGCTGCAGTTTGCTGTGACTTGCAAGAGGTGACACATGAAGGCTTAATGAGGCTCAGCTGCTATGAGATGTTGTCAGGCCATGGTTCATCTTTGTGGGTCAACACACCTACTGCCAAGTTTACCAGCCTGAAGGCTAAAGTTGTCATACAGACAGATTTAAGCAATTCCATGATATTATCTGATGTTATCTGTGTTGGGGTCCTTGTGTCCTTGCTATGATAAGTGTTTTATTACCTACTTCAATTACTTTTCAGTTGTAAACCTGACAGTCAGGGGGAGCAATTATGATAGCGGGCGTGGATGGACAATCTATAACCTCAGTCCTTAAAATCTGCAGTACATGGTGTTCCATTGTCATTTTTCTTGTCAAAATGGCAAATCCATAACCAGTAGTAAAGTTGGTGCCATTGACCTCTGTGGTTTTCAGTGTCGGCACTGACTGAATGAACACATAATAAGTCAACACTCCTGTGATTTCACAGGTGTTCGCCTCATGACATGTTGTTTGTTCACTTCCTTGAAATGTTGAGGCTTTATGACCTTGATTCTTTCCATTTGTTTGAGATGTTTGACTATGACAAGACAATATGATCTTATTGTGTCATGGGCTGACCCTCCACCAAATAAGAAGAGTGCAGAAGACTTGATTTATGTGTTTTGCACTGGTATATGCAACATTCCATATCAGAGGAATCCTTTTCTTTTCTGCACTAATAACACTGACAGTGGTTCATTTCTGTCAAAACGAGGATTTTGAGCGTTATTGCAATGCCAGTTTTCTTTCTTTTTTGCATTTGCAAGTATGACCAGAAACATGTCTCAACCTGTGCCCCTTTTTTGGGCCCACATCAGTATTAGGGAGATTTATTATCCCCCACCATCCCCCCTTCTGCTTCCTTCTGCTTCTCCTTTTTGTGTTTGGGGGGGACTTAAAGGGATATGCCCATGAACCCTCCCCCTTAACCCCCCCACCCCCCAACCCACATTCATGGTACTTCTGTAACAGCCAAATCCCTGCAATAGCCAAATCTGCTTCGGGTATATTATGGTTGAGAAATTTTGGAAATCTAGCTTTTGGCTGTTTCTGCTGTTCCACAACTGAATGAGCGGTGATTTTGGTTTCACTTCTGGAGGCTGGTCAACTGAAACCAAAAACAAACACTACATAATGCCAGTGGTGAGCTTTCAAGCCACTTTAAAAAAGATAGTATTTAATCTTACGTTTGACAACTTAACCCTATCCCCAGTTACACAGTCTGTTGTGTTGTCCTGTTGTTATCATCAGATGTGTAGTCTACCAGTGTTTTTCCTCTGTTGGTGTTTGCCAAGACACCTGCTGCAGAGGCTCTGGAGTCGGTATATAAAGACAGATATACAGTATATGACAGTATATTGTCCTTGAGTTCCCTTTTATAGGCCTCATTTGTGTGAGGAACAAAGATTCTATTAGATTTCCATTGTGGAAACTTTGCTCAACTTGTGAACAATTAAAATATATAAGCAGGCTTAATAAGAGAAGGCACCACTCTTGTAAAAGTTAGTCCTCTGTTTTATTAACAAGGAGTTTACTATTAACTATAGGACGCTTAAAGTGGTCACAGTTTACAGTTTGGATTTTATGGCCCATCAATGTTGGCTCTTGAGAAGCTGTTATAAAAGTTCAGTAGGGGGGCAGGGGGCGAGGGTTGCTCCATATCATCTCCTGCAAATACGAATTCAACATTTAGAGCGTTGTGAAGTGTGAGCAGCGTGTTGTGTTTAGCGTTAACTCATGAGGAGGCATCATAAAGTTTATACTACTCCAAGCTATACTTGAATGCATGTATGTATATCTGTCATGACAAGTGTGCCATAATTTGCTTAGTTTTTGTCTTTGGTGCTTACCAGTTAAACCTCACTACAGCCCCAAAACTTTACATTTAGAAAGTATTTACATGCATTTTAGAGCAAAAAGTTCCAAATTGGAGGGGAGCTGGAGCTCAGCTCACATTGTCAATCACAGGACTAACATATAGTATAGACACAGACAACCATTCACACCTATGGGAAATTTAGAGTCACAAATTAACTGAACCTGCATGTTTTTGGTCTGTGGGAGAAAGCCGGAGTACCCAGAGAGAACCCACACAGAGCATGCAAGCTCCACACAGAAGGGCCCCAGCCGGCCGGTGGGAACCCAGAACTGTCTTGCTGTGAGGCGTCAGTGCTAACCACTGCACCACCGCGCCGCCCCGATTACACTTCAGATAACGATTAATGTCTCTGAACCAAACGACAGTAAATATGACCAGTTTACTTTATCAAATCATCTAGAAAACATGTTTTTCCATAATATAATGCACCGTAGAACCTTGAATAGCACATGGCATCAGATGTCATTAGACTTGCAGAAAGTACTGTGTGTCGGTGACAAATGAATATATGGAGGAAAATATTCAAATCAGATTCTGTAAAGAAAGTCAAGATGTTAATAATATTTGACAATTATTTTGCCTTTTTCCCAGCCCTGAACATTAGGGTCAAGAGTTGCCTGTAATGAATCAGCTGTAACCAGTGGTGCAAACTCTGAAGCTTCCTTTTGTTGCTTTTTGACTTTTGACTTTGCAGGGAGCATTAGCCTTTTTTAAAATTTCCCTTTTTTGTGACTGCAAAAATTGCTCGGGTAGCCCTGTTGCACATGACCTGAGGATCACGTTTTGCGTGGCCAAATCAGAAGATTGTACACTCTGCCAATGTGTTTGTCAATACATTGCTGTCACATGCTTAAAGTGAAACATGGCCCCTGGTCAGAATGAGAAAGCACAGATAAATGAAGTAGCACACTGTTTTCGGCGCTAGCTAACTTTGTCATGTGCCTAGGGTGCTGTCAAGGGGCCGCTGGCTTGAAATAGCAAAGTCTTTCTTCCCGTTTTTTTAAAAAAGTATAAAAAAGAATGAAATTACACTGAAGTCCTGAAAGGTGGCAATGCATCTGAATGTCATGAGTTTAGGTGTAGGCAATTAAAGAGACAGAAATGTCTTAATGGCCTTGAACGCCTAATTTATCTTTACTTCAGATCCAGGCACATTCTCAAGACAAATTGAGAATGTCAGCATACCAATATACACTGTTCAGAAGGATAGCTGTGATTAGCAATGAACCTGCAACAAGCCCAAATTAAGCTTCAATTAAACTAGTAATCCATCATTGATGTATGCTAGAGTTTAATTTACGTAAATGTTAATCAGCTCAGCAAAGAAATAATAAAAGAATAAACAAAAAATGTGTGGCGTCAATGAAGAAAGTCTCACAATCTCTTGCAGTATTAACAGCCTAGTTTAGAGGAGCCACTCACAAATCTGTTGGTATAATGCTCTGCTGAACAGATGTGAGAATCCTTTCACTGTCTGGGAATTTTAGCTTGCCCCTTTTTAATGTCTTTATCAAAACCAGAAAAAGCAGTAAATTGGACATGGTAGCCTGTACGTTTGTCTTAATCAACATCAGATTCTACTGTTATTTTGTAAAGATATGATTGGCTGATGCTTTGGAATAAATGGCACAAACTGCATCCCACACCACCTCAGATTTTCCATTTCTTGCAAAGTTTTTTTCCCCCCCACGCTCTGTGGCAGATCTTTGATTGGTGCAGACAGTAAAATCTCAGCATTGTTTCCCAGATGCATTGTTCGCAAACCCAGGGGCGGATTTAGTGATTTGAGGGCCCTTGGCAAACTCAGTCATGTGGCTTCCTTCGTGCCTTATTTTCACCCTTTGTCTAATTGAGAATGTTGGTATTGGCGGTGGTAGAAGAAGTAGCATACACAAAACTTTAAATTATTAATACCACACTAAACATAGTCTGTTAAAAGTAAAAGTCTTGCTTTCAAAAATGGACTTAGGTAAAAGTACAGAAGTATTATTAGCACAGTGCACTTACATTTACTTACTCTGTTCAAGGTTGAGCTCATTTAAACTGCTTTATACACTGCTGCATAGTTTAATCTATCATAAAGCATCATATTTTATTTGTTGATTATATATTTTGTATGTAGAATCTTAATCTGTAAAGTAACCAGTAACAAGCTGTCAGATAAATGTAGTAAAAGGACAAAGTGGTTACTTTTCAACATATGCTATTAAGGAGGTTGATGATTTCTATAACTGCAGTCATCTAGCAGGCTTTCCTCTGCTTCTCTGACATGAACTGCTCACTGAACCAGCCAGTGAAAAAAATAAATAAATAAATTGATTTACTTAAGTGAGGTAGGCTACTTGTACTTTAGGCTACTTGAATATTATACTCCTTATGCTACTTTATATTTATACTCGGATTAAGAATTTTGACACAAAATATATGAACTGATAAAATATGATGCATCAATTTAGATTAAACTACCCAACCTTTGGCCTATATAACATTCTAATTAACATTCAAATGATGCTTATATGGTAATGTGTCAATAATAATAATAATAATACAAGTAACACTTAACATAACACAAGTAAACTTTAAATGCAGGACTTTGACTTGTAATGGAGTATTTCTGTATTGCTGTATTGTGATTTCTTCGGGGGGGATTGATGAGGATTTTTTTTATTTGCTTTGGGGGGGCTTTTTGTAAGTAATTTTTGGGTACATTGAGTTAGAACTGTAACATAATATTATGTTTCATAACTAAACATAATAATAAATCTATCGCAGTTTGGGGCCCCTTTTAGTTGGGGGCCCAGGCAGTGGCCTACCTTGCCTAATGGTAAAGTCCACCCCTGTGCAACACATCCACCTATCAGGAATCAATACATAATGACATGGAAGAGCTTGAGTGACTTCATTGTTTGTAATTCACGTCAATCCTACCCACAAGCAGCTGCTCCCTCTGCTCCTTGGCTGTGCTGTGTTCATATACTGGAAGTGGAAAAATACCTAGGAGCTGGAGCTGGTATGCTGGGCTGCCAGCTGTCCTGATAACAGTTGGAGTTTGACATTGTGGCTTTTACTGTTATCAGAGTGTGGAAGTGGCAGACTGCTAAGCCTGCAGTTTGGCAAAATTTTCAGTTTTAGAAAAGTAAAATAATCCTTTTACTTTGTGTGTGGGCCAGCCTCAGTTTTGGTCATGGGATACGGTTTGGCTACTTTTTATGGCACCATACTGCAATATCAGTGTAAGTCAGCATATCTCATGCCAAGCTTTTTTTCACAACTTTTGTCTGCGGTGTAGTTTAAAAAATAAACAGTGCAATCCTTAATTTTGGATCTAGAGCTACTAACAAAAATCAGTCAACAATTATTGCCGTAATTATTTGTTTGTTGTAAGTATCAAACATCCAATAAAACATTTCCAAAGATTTTGCAGAAATTTTAATGATTCGTCCTGATTGGCATTCTCTTTTACTCCAATGTTGTATTTTGTTGACGGCAACTTGCAGATGACAGCGTGGAATTTGTAGCATAAAATGTGTTTTTAAAGCATTGGTTGCATTCTGTTGAGTTGTGTGAATACCAGCCATAGCCTAAAATGATACTGCTCCGGTGTAAGGGGTTCGGATTTTCGTTGAGAGCAAAGATGAGTCAACCACAAACAGCTACCATTGTTAAATATTAAAAAACAATTTTTTCAGTTTTTTATTTTCCAGAACTAAATTCAGCAGAAGGAAAAAACATTTTTGTGTGTTTCCTGCAGTCATGTTTAATTTTTTTTCGCAATACTGTACTATTTTATGGACTAATTACCTCTTCTATAACATTCCATTTCATGCAGTCCATTTTTTTAATAAATTGTCTAGCAGAAGTACTTTCATGTTGGTAGCCATGGTTTGAAAGCCAGTTGTCCAACAGTCATGCTTGTGAAGAAGCTCCTAAAAACAGGCAAGCCAGTTTAACAACATCCTCCTGAGCTGGTTTGGGCTCGGTTCGACACAAAGTGTCTATTTGTCTTCCTCCCCCGGTGCTTGTGCTTTTTTCCTTGTTCTCAGGGTTATTTGTGACCTCAGCGACCATGAGTTGACCAGTGGCTGACCCTTTAACCTTTTATGGACCTTGTGCATTGCAAAGCCTGTTCAGTCAGTGCATGGAGACATCTTTTCACTGGTCTGTGCTTTGTGTACCTAGGAATAAAATGGTTTCTCCTTCCAAGCTTGAGTATGTGATGGCCAAGACAGTTAAATGGTAGCAATGCAGGATGTTTAAAGATTTGCATCAACAAGTGAACATGCTGACCTCTAAAGCCTTAGTTTAAAGGTTATATTCCTTGTCCTCTATTTGGCTGATTCTCATGATTTAGCTTGCACTCTGCCCTCATTGTATTCCTGTGAATCAGCGTTTTGTATGTCTCAAACTTCAGCACTTTTTATCTGGCAGACAGATTGAACATGTGCAAATCACCCTCATTAGACTAGAAGAAGGTGCAGAACTGAACACACACGCACAGCACAGACCACATAAATGACACACGAACATAATGTTTGTCATTTTTCGTATGTCTGTGTCAAACAAACCTCAAATGCATCAAACAGTTTGATGCATTTAGTCATAGCTAGTAAGGTGATCTTTCATATTGCATACTAACCACAATTGAGGAAGAGGTTCAGACATTTACCACGTACTCTGTCACATTCATTTTTGAGTATGTGCTTTTGCATGTGTTTCTGCAAACGCCTTATCACTTTCCATTAGTTACATTGTTTGTGGGTTGTTGCTCTGGAAGCCTGCAGTACATGTGATGCTCTTAACCCTTTTTTCTATGGGCAGATTTGAGGGGTGAACGCACATTTTCTGTTCTTTATCCAGTTACCAAAGTAACCTGGTTTTGGTTACAGACTACTGTGGTGTCTCTTCTTGTTTCACTAGTGTTTTCCCTCATTTGTTCAAACTTGTTTAGAGTTACAGGTACATTTTGTCTAATGTTCCTCATGTGGATATGCAATTGTTGGTTATCAAGGTTCCTGTAATCAGCTTAAGCCAAATACGATTTTTGCCTGAACATGGCCAATAAGAAGGTTCCCCGTGCATGTAAATGTAGCCAGTCATTACAAATGCTGTGGCCTGTCAGAGGACTGGCAAATGTGAAAGTGCGTAAGCAGGACAGTCGTCCACTTGAGTGAGGTTTTGCCTCTTTAATTTCTAGTCATGGTTCGTACAAACTTGGTCATCACTGCTGTCATCTTAAAGCCCAACGGAGGCACTGTGTTGTTTCAGCAGACAAAAGAATAGCCTCCCCTTGTGCTGGTAATTACAGAGCAGAACTGTCACAAACCTGTTATTATTAAAGAAACAAGCATCTTCCAGTACTTAAGAGCTCAAGTGAATTTTGCCAACCCCTGCACATTTCCCCCTTCAAGCACATTTTAAGAAAGAAGAACTTTGGTGGGGGGGGGAACACATTGTCCCAGCACATATTGCCGGGTGTTTGCAAATACCCAAGAGGGGGAATTCAGTTTCTGTTGTGGCTGCTCAAGCACACATATGGTTGGAAATGATTGATTAAGCATTTTCTTTCTCCTCTGGATTTCAACACCAATGCTTCCTTGCAAGAGTGAGCTAATGCATCCCATGCTTAAGGTGTACAGAAAAACAAATATAGCCTGTAGATTAAGCACAAAATACCTTCTTTCCTAAACAATTCTTTGTATTGTACACACTCAGTGCAACTTTGAATAAAGAAAAACAAACATGAGAAAGAGCAACCACTGAAGAACCACCTGGTCCTTTTTAATCCATGCATCATCATGTGATTATGAAATGGCTGTTTAGGGATGCGGCACTTGCCTTCCTGTTTCCCTACCAAAATAAGCAGTGGTTGGAACTATAAAGCCCTGGGGTTAAAGGCGATTCTCTTGGGTGCCTGAGTGTCGTTTCAGCTCATCAGTAGTACTGGAGATACCATCGACATATCACAGGAAGGATGCAGTGGAAGAAATGGAGCTTACACACGACAAACTTCCTGTCCTCTTTTTGCTCAGCCATATTGAACTCTTTTATAACTGTTGAATTGATAGCAATTTGTTTAACATTCACTCATTTCTATAGATAGATGAATTCCAGGCTGTGCTCAGTTGTGTTCTTCAATCTGCTTTGTCCTCAGGTTGTGTCTGACGCTGCCGGCCAGGGGGTCACCATAACTGGCAGCAAGCCCTTCAACAACTGGAATTGGCCAAATGCTGTTATCTTTGCCGCCACTGTTATCACTACTATCGGTAAGTACTTTGAGGGGGTTTAGCACTGGCAGATCTAGTTCTGATGGGAAAAGATGCAATTTTTTAGATGTCAAACATTTTTTCTGAATGTTTAAGGGAGAGTGTTGTTAAGTAATGTTAGAACTGAGCTGTCGGGTAGACTTTTCATAAACAGTTTGAACTTTGTTCCACTGGGCTAAACTTTCTTGACGTCAACTATTTTGCTACTCTTTTGAAGTGTGTGCAATTAAAAAAAGGTTTTTTTTATATTGCTAAACCTTTCATTGGCCTTTCCAAGTCTCTCAGAGTTGGTCTTACTAATTTATTTAGTCTAATAAGGCAGGTTTGGTGCATTAAATGGTTGTTTCAGCTATTCATTTAACCCACCACTCTGTTTTCACTCTTAATTTTTAAAGGTTATGGGAACATTGCCCCCAAAACGTCAGCAGGCCGTGTATTTTGCATCTTCTATGGTCTGTTTGGAGTGCCTTTGTGTCTTACCTGGATCAGTGAACTAGGAAAGTTCTTTGGTGGCAGAGCCAAGCACCTGGGCCAGTATCTAACCAAGAAAGGATTTTCACTGGTAAGATGATATGGGCTTTTTTTCCATGTCTGGGAAAAGCATTTGCATCCCTCTGTGGTATTACAAAACCCCTCACCTGAAGTAATGTTTTCTTTTTTCTTTTCCAGAGAAAGGCTCAATTTACCTGCACAGCTATTTTTCTTCTCTGGGGTGTGTTGGTCCATTTAGTCCTTCCACCTTTTGTATTTATGTCCCAAGAGGGTTGGACATACATTGAAGGCTTATACTTCTCATTTGTCACCTTGACTACAATTGGTTTTGGAGACTTGGTTGCAGGTAAGCTTGGAAATAAATACCCCTGATTACCTTAAATGCATCACATTTCCAAGACAGTTGAGCAATAATGTACAATGCAATGTACACAGAACAGGTTTATGGTTCATCTTTTTGTTGTCAAATCATTTGGATCCGAAGTTCTGATCTGGTTTAATTATACTTTTATCCTTTTCTTTGTCCTTGCAGGTGTGGAACCAAATAAAGAATACCCCACTCTGTACCGTTACTTTGTGGAAGTGTGGATTTATCTGGGGCTGGCCTGGCTTTCTTTGTTTTTCAACTGGAAAGTGCGTATGGTAATAGAGGCCCACAAGGCACTGAAGAAACGCCGCAAGCTGCGCAAACTATCTCTGGATGAGCTCCGGCACTACAAAGAGTCTCACAAGGCTGCCCTTCGTTTGCCCCCGACTCCCAACGACGTCAACATCTTCAGCTTCCTGTCCAAGAAGCAGGAAGGCTACAATGACTTGATTAAGCAGATTGGCACTAAAAAAGACGGCAGAAACAACGGCAGCACTGGCAACACAGTCAGTAAATCCAAAGAGGCGAATCGTTCCAAGAGTTGCAATGATGCTCCCATGTTTAACGGCCACACCATCCTCAGTCTGGACCGGTCACCACGCCAAAAGAGACGCTATAGTTTCAGTGACCGCGTCACGGTTGCATTTTCAAAGTCCAAGAACTACCTCCTGGGCTCAGACAATGGTTTGCTGCTAACAGAGGACCATGTAGAGGGGGACATAGAACTTGACCAGGACCAAATGTATGAGAACCAGCTTGACAAGGATGTCGACCTAGAGAACGGAGGAGTGGGAGAATGTGGAGGAGGTGGTCGAAGGACATGGGACTCCAAAGATTACCATCCCCTAACATTCCAAAATGCAAATATTACTTTCATTGATGAGGAGAACTTTCTTAGCAATAACCTGGAGGAGGAGGATGATGACGACGATGATGATTCTAAAGCAAAATTATCCATCACTACATGTGATGAAAACATTGAAACAAACTCCAAGGAGGAGCAGAACTCTGAATCTGAAGGGTCTGTGTTCACCAGTGACAGTTCAGAACACAGCCACTCCTATGAGAAACTTGTAGAGGAGTATGCAAAGGAAGAGAATACAGAATCTTGAGATAATAGGGTTTTGAACTGTGTAGTCAACACACATTGATCTACTGTTGTTGACTGCATTATTATTGAAGTATATGCATTCTAATGTGAACCATTTTTGAAAGGATATCAGAAGTCCCATTGCACTATTGGGGGTCTGATGATGAAAGACTGCAAAGACGAGATCAAATTTCAAATGAATGTTCTGTTCTTAGTGGAGAAATGAAAAGCCGCATCATTTTGGCTAATTTTAAGACCTGAGCTTCCTGTAAACTATTGGAACAAATGATATCCTAGATTTTGATGAATGTAGAGTATTTAACATCTGCTCTATTTATGCCTTTTATACAGTTTTAAAAACTATATGCCACGCATTCATTGTAATATGCCCAAACCAATAACTATTTTCCGTGAGTGCTTGTTTTCTACTCATAGGCTGATAAGAAATTATATGTGGAAATGATTTTGATTTCACATTGTTTCTTCTATGCATATTCACCATATTGGTGTTTTTATAATATTTATTAAAATGAAGGACATGGTAGCTTTTTATTCAATGGCTACATGGGTTTATATGTCTCCCATTGCACAATTCCACCAAATGAGGACAGTTCAAGGTCCATTCCAGTGCAGATTGTCTTTTAAAACCTGAGCCAAACATTGTCTTTAAAGAAAATGAAAATGAAGGGGGTTAAGAGACAATTCTCCCCCTCTTTTTTTCTTTTGGTATTTCATTTGTATCTTTTGTGAAGTCCTTGATAACTTGTTGTGTCTGAGATTGCTGTTTGTTTTGACTGTAAGCAATAGAATTGTGACTGCACTAGAGGTCATCAGTGATGCATAGGCAACATTTGGAGACCCACAACTAACTGAAAGGAAACTTGGAAAGAAAATCATTTACTTTTATAAACAGAGAAGCATTTATGGCAAAATATGAATATCCAGCCAAGGAGCAATTCAAAACGGAGATATTTTGTCCTTTTTTGTATAACTCTGTTCCCAGCCTTTTTGACTGCTTTGAAAAAAAAAAAAATCTGCTTTGCAGTGATCCTCCCACTGTGACATAGACACCTCTCAGTATACACTCAAACTGGTTTTGTGAACACATACTTTATTGTTGTGTTTTGCTGCTGACAGCATCTCAACTGTCAACCTCTGGCTTTTTGGCCCTCTAGCATGGCAGTGCATAATGGGAACGAGACAATATTCTCCCTTTTTGTCTCTTTAGCACCCTTTAACTTCATTGTATTTGTATGTAAACATTGGCTGAAAGCCCACAAGTAGCCACAAACACAGCTCTGTTCAGGACATGGCCTTGCTACTTGTGTTTGCCTTTGGGGGCTCGCACTGGCATGAATGACTGAAGTACTGCTTATGACACCCAACCAAGGTTAACGTGCAACAGATCAAAGCTCTCTTGATGTATGCTTTAGTCATGAAACAAAGACGGCAGTATTGGTGCTTTCAATTCTTGTTTGGTATTTTCCCCCTTGTTGCATGTGAGAACAAAACTGTAAACTGGAGGGAACAAAATTTCATGTCCATTGCTTTTCAGTCTTATTTTGACAAATCCCTGCTCACCCACTGCCTTTTGCACACGTTAACTTGCACACAAAACTTGAAACAGTGTTACTTTGAATAGTAAGATGGCAGTGATTGCAGTGTCATACAGGGCTACTTTGAATTTCAAAGTCTCCGAATTCAAGCCAGATTCAGTTCAAGTTTAATATACTGTAAATATAGTCTCCATATTTGTGTTTTTTTTTTGTGAACACATGGACCAAACCATCCTAACTCCTAACTCTGCCTTATAGATGACTGCTACTAAGAAACAATGCCTTAAATCCACTGCAAAGCAGAGGATGTACAGTACGTACAGTACAATATAACATCTGTTGAATATACTTTGCAATGACGCACTGAAAAGGTGACATTTTTCACACTGGGTGTTTTTCTCTCCTCTCTTTTTGTATTTTGTCACAGAGCCACCTGTTTTGTGTATATTCCTCTCTGTCATTTTCACTGGTTATCCTGGATGTGTTAGTGCAGCATTGTTATGCAGCCATGGTACTTGGTATAGACTGAATTTCAAGCATGTCTCTAGATTATTAACTAAGAGCAGGTTAGGTTGCTTTAACCCATTGTCCTCTATTTTTTCGTCTTAATGTTGCTCCATTGTGTAAAACTCCAGTATGGTTATGTTTTAGTTGTCTTTTTTATGATTAAATTATTCATGTTTGTAAAAGTTTGTATATGAATTCCAAACAAAACTGTATATTTCATGTAAAATAAACATTTAATAAAAGTGTTTTGCGATCGTTGCATTATATTAATTATTTTCTTTCTTTTGTTTTACAGAGGCTGTATATCATCTTCAGAGCACTGTAGCTTGTGGTTTTTCTTGCTTTGCTATAATGCCAATTTTTTGCAGTTGATTTTCTTGAGCATGTTTGGAAGGGAACAAGTTCCACGGGTTATAACATTCCTCAGAATGACCATTTATCCAGTCATGTCTCATTAATGGACTGGCATTCATGAAGCGCTTTTATCCAAAGAGCTTTAAAGTTTGCCTCTTGTTCACCCATTCATACAGGCCAACATTGATCGAACCACCAATGACTAATGAACAACCTGCTCTAAAGCCACCCTAAAACTGAAGTGATATGTAAAAAGCAGACTAGTTAGACATTTCTGTCACCTATTATATTTTTGGATTGCACAGACATCACAGATACAGTATTTTGCTTAGAGGAACATCATTCAAAATTTAATTATAGTTAATTGCTGTAGTCCTCATTCAGTGTCAACAAGTTCATGTGCAAAATTTGTATTGCATATTATCTTTTTTTTTATCATAGTGACACCTGGTATTACTCACTATGCACACACACTTCAAGGTCATGCTGTCAGACCAGTGAACCACACTGCAAAAGGAGCAAAATGCTGATATGCAAAACCTAGTCGTAATAACAACGCTGAAAACCAAAAAATGATGAATAATTTGTTCACAGAGTGAATTGCACGTCATATGTGCTTGTTTGAAAGTTACCTCAACAGTTTATATGATCGGTAAATGATTGGAATGCGGGTGAATTTTAATACACGTGGAGCCAATGGAGCCAGGCTGCCAAAAAAAAACACCAGATTAGTGTGTGCAAAACAGGCAGTTGTTGTTGGCACGGGCTAATAATGAACACCACTGCCTGAAAGGATTCAGCAGAATAACTTTCCTGGTTCCACCCTCAGTGAAGAATTCATTTCAGAGACTTGTCCATAATTAACTTTTTACCTGCATTTAGAGAAAGATGAAATTAGACTCCAACACATTGATATTTGTATTACTTTGTGAAATACCTATGTGATGTTATTGCCCCTCAGTCTGATGGCATGTGAAAGACTGATTCATAGTTTCTACAATGGAAGCTTATGTCTTTGCATTTCCGCCATCAATGTTTCACTAGAATGGGTGGTGTTAGAGAACCTTCGCCCTCATAAATGTTCACTGGTGAGGCCTTAACTGATGATGGTTACTGAACCAAACTAAAGAAAGGGCTCACTTTGAAAATGTGCTGAAGCTGGTGGAAAACTGAATGTCTCCTGTTACTGTGGGATTCCAGGCACAACATAAATCAACCCTCTTTTATGTCTTCAAGTTCCTCACTCCCAAAAGTTTGATCCAGCAGATGAATTACAATGGAAACTGAAACCATTGTTATTTACCATTTAACTGGAAATGCCAATGTGAAATCATTATGAAAACTTTAGCGACCAAATAGGGACAAATTATCCACATGAAGTCTTGCTCCCACGTACATGATGTTGACAGATTGCAAAAGGTGAGGATAACTACATGTACTGCCCCTTTTCAGGCCCTTATTGCAAAGCTTTATTTCATAACTCATAAATATTTTATTTGACCACTAGCAAAATTATATTCCTTTGAAAGTTTTAAAGACTTCCAAAATGTGTCTGAAATAACATCAACACTAACTGTGCAGCCACAGAATGTTGGTCAAGTCACAGCTTCATGACATCGTGACCTTTGCCAGTGCCAGCTCTGTAAGGCACATTTCACATTATGCTTTTTTGCGAGTATTAGCTCCATGACTAGCAGGAGGTGCCAGCCATGCGCTACGTGCCAAACATCACAGTGCAAGTGTGGACATGGGGGAATATGAGGCTAGTCTCATTTTCAAAAATACATTACAGTATGAGTAAGTAAGTATGAAATAATTGCAATTTGAGAGATGCCTCAGGACAGTGAAAATTGGCATTTGGTCTTTGACTAGTCTCAGTTATTCTCTGTTATGGGAATCAAAGGGATTATTCAGAGCCAATGTTGTCTGTTGGTCAGCTCAAAAAGATAGCTACAGTATAGATACTTGTTTCATGGTTGTGTATGCCTTCATGCTCATTTTGCAATAACCACAGGTAAAGAAGGATCAGAGTGTCTCGTGTCTTCAATTTCACAGCACTTAAACTTCGCACATTTTACCACAACGTCAGCAGTGATGATTTTGTATGGTTGGGGGATTTTAAAACAGAGATTCAATGAGGATAAGAGATCGGGAGACGTTTGCTCTTCTGAGATAATATAGCCTCCTTTCAGTTTGTTGACTTCTACCCTACTGATAGGATCTGGAAGCTTGCACCAAAACCACACTGAGCTGAAGCAGAAACATAAACTGCCTTCATGTTGTTATTGGACACCTAGAAACTTCCACTGCAGTGCTCAGAGAACAGTTTTTATTTCTCATAAAAGAGTTAACACATGACTGTTTGACCTTTGGATCTACTTGGATTTACTGTCTTAACTGTCTTAAAGCTATTCATATGGTTACATAGAACTAGGTTGCACACATTATCAACATCAAACATTCACATCTGGACATGCTGATTGCAACATATAAAAATCACATTTCTATAAGAGACATAAATAAAAGTGGGTCATAGACAGTAGGACTTCACTCAAGATTTTCAGTTTCAAAGACATCATGAAATTGAGTTCAGGGAAGTTCCCTAAAGACCATGATTTAGTTTTATAATATGCAGTTAGAGTATCTTATCCTGCTGGACTTTTAATTTCTCACTATTTATATGAAATTGTAGGATGAATCAACAACATTTACATGTAACAATACAAAAGGACTATGATTTCCACTGATGTAAAAAGGCGAGTGGAAAATGAACCCTTGGTGTGATGAGCTGCTGAAATTTTACACATATATGTTGAATGGCATAGCACAGCCGGTCACCATGGGCCAAAGCTAACACATTATCTTGTCATTTGATGTGAGAAGAGTCAATAACATCTTCGACATTTAAAAAAAATGTTTTGTTTATATGCTGCGGAACTTATCTCACTCAAACCTCTAATCTCTTCCTTCTGTAAGTTTAATACAAGATGTAGGGTTTATAGACTGCATGGGTTTGTGTCTGTGTACTATTCATTTCGAGAGTCTGATTATGCAAGAAGTCCTGAAACCAGCCTCAGTCTTTCACACTGCAGTACTTCCTTCAAAGTTTGTGTTTCCCAGATGTAGAATGTGCTTGTGAAGAGATTACAGCAAGGTAGCGTTCAAGACTGGTTGGCAAACACACTTAAAGTCCGACCAGATTGTTCTA
Source organism: Scomberomorus guttatus (assembly GCA_038419695.1). Lineage (NCBI taxonomy): Eukaryota > Metazoa > Chordata > Actinopteri > Scombriformes > Scombridae > Scomberomorus > Scomberomorus guttatus. The sequence continues at coordinate 26,511,335 of CM076455.1, forward strand.
ACACAGGTCACCATTCTTTACCAAATTCCCTGATGTAATGTTACATAAAAGGCACATTCTCTTCATCTCTTCTTTTCTTCTGTCTGATCATTTCAAATATACTAGAATTTTCAGTGGTATTATATGACGTTGCACATCATTAGTCTTAAAACCTGCAACACAAAACAATCCTCAAAGTGCTCAAGCTCTTTTAACAGTGACTAACACTCAGAGTGTATGAATAAATCAATGCCATCCCCCTTCGTATATTAACAACACCTCCATCCTGGGGCATAGTGATGCCAGCTCACTTCCTTGTCAACAAAGGAAGAGGGGGAACCAGATGGAGAGTTGTTTCTGTGGCCTGTAAAACAGCCGACGCAACAACCGCTCAATACGCAATGGTCCAGGACGGGGAAATGTGACTGAGACGGGCCCAAGGACCTCACTGACACCCAATTATTTCCTGAGTTTCTGTGTCTGGCCTTCCGGACCGGAAACTTTTGGGCACCCCCCAGAGGTGAGTTGCACTGTACTGCGTGTTCATGTGTGTGTGTGTGTGTGTGTGTGTGTTTTGGATGTGGGGCGAGGTGGGATTGTTAGTGAAGATGCGGGAAGTACATTATTGGCAAAATGCCCATTGCTTTTTAAAGAGCATGTAGGAAAGGATGGGGAAGAAAGACACTGAGCAGAGTTGAACAATGCCAGCTGGTTGTGTTGACCAAGGGTATTATGTTCACAGAGGAAAGAAAGTAGTAACCTTGACCTTTACTTTATTTTGTTATTCTTATTACATTGGTGGAGTCTTGTGAAGTCAATGTAATGTAATGTATCACTTATGTAGGGCAACATACCTTTTTAATGTAGCCAGTTAGCCAGTAAGTAGAATCACGTACATTTCTTTGTCTGTTTTGTTGAATAGTGGTGTATATTTTAGTTTTTGCTAAGGATAACTGGTGGTACACCCAGATATTTCCAGCACCTACACTACCATAGGATAGAGAGTTTTCAGCTACTGTATCTAAAACACTGGTTTTGATGTTAGTCTGTAGAATGACAAAGCAGTTGCCTTTTTGCTGGAGCTGCCATATTCTGTTGATGTTCAACAGTCATAGAGTGAGAACATTGAAGAGGAGGATGAGCTACCAATTTCTCACTGACAGTAAAGACCAGAAAAGCAACCATAAGACTCATAACACTCTTATGAGCAAACTGAAAGTGAAACACCATTACAGTAATGTATTAACATATTTGATTTGCTCTATATGGTGTAATTGTGTAATGAGTGCATGAAATTCATTAGCTCAGTTGTTTAAAAAATGTCATCATGTAACATTAACCTACTGCCCTCACATAGTATAATGTAGTTTGCCATATAGCAATACACAAGTATAGTATTTAATCATGTACTTAAAGGTGCAGTATGCAGAATTTAGTGGCATCTAGCAGAACAGACTTGGTAGAAATGGAATATAATATTCATAATTATGTTTTAATTAGTGTATAATCACCTGAAAAAAAGAATTGCTGTGTTTTTGTTACCTTAGAATGAGCCCTTTATATCTACATAGGGAGCAGGTCCTCTTCCACAGAGCTCGCCATGTTGCACTGCCATGTTTCTACAGTAGCCCAGAATGCACAAAACAAACACTGGAGAGGTCCTTTCGCGTTTTTCGCAAGTTTCGTGGCCACTGTACGTTCTCCTACATGCTTGGAAGGGGGGGGAGGGGTATTAATTTGGTTGCAATCTGCAACCTCACCACTAGATGCCACTAAACCTTACATGCTTGTCCTTGGATCAAGATATAACCACAAAGAATGATAGAAAATATGTTTTAGCATATTTCTTTCTCAATTAATCACTAAGACAGCAACCATAATATATGAATGCAACTTGTGTATATCAGTGACATTGGGTTTGGCTGCCTTGCCAGCACAGTTTTCCATAGACCACTGTATGCATTTGAAAAACAATGCACAATCTACAATTAAAAATATATACCATAATGATTGATGTTATGAGTATAGCACTCTAAAGTCGAGCATTGGAAAAAAAAACACAGCATGGCTGAAGAGGAGGAACCACTGGCAACTCAAACATACATCTACCGCCCTCTGCTGAACAAACCATAACCACACACTTCTGCAAATACCAATAAATTATACTGTAAATTATACTTTAAATTATACAGTAAATTATACTGCAAGTGTTACATTTCAGTTATATACTAAACATTTTATTTTGGCAAATCTTTTGAGTTCTCCTTAAACAGCTTACTCCGCTTTTATTTTGAAAAGGTGGGCTCAGCTCTAACCCGGAAGTACATCAGTGTTATTATGCTAGCGATGTGTCATCAACAACACATCAGTACAAGGGTGGGAACTGGAATATTAGGAAAAATAAGAGTACTAGGCACTTGTTAATGTTATTTAGGGGACCATTTTAAACTAATAAGACATACTGGTTTTGTTAGCAGGCTGTCATTAATGTTAACACGACAGCAGGACTCGCAAACGGACTCAAACTGCTAAGCTAACTTACGTTGATCCTTTACAGCTGGACTGTTAGCAAGCAGGCTAACTGGCTGATTCCCTGTCTGCTGGGGTCCTGACGGGACGGGAGAGAGATGTCCTGCAGCTTATTGGAGTTTTGTCGGCTCCAAGAGCTCAAACCGGTCAGGGACTACTTGTTCCAGAACCAGAAAAGCGAACCAGTGGAGGAGAAGAATCAAACAGGTACTAATCAATGTAGATAGACCGGACGAATACATTTCTGTGCAGAGTTACGACACGTAAATGTCTTCTCACTTGTCCACAGTCCAGTTAGCTACCTGTGGATGTTGCTATTCCTATCTCTAGTTAAACAAAATAACTACTATCTAAGTTACAAGCTATAACGTGTATGAATAGCTAACTAAGGTACTTGCTTAGTTAGCAAGACTGGGGGGTGGGGGTGGGAGGACTGACATTTTTGGTCACATGTTAACGTTGGAGAAATTAAATAATCATGAGCTACATCATGCAACCACCCTCCTAGTGGGCTTCAGTTTTTTCATGTACCTCTTGAGTGTGGTACAAACTAAACTCTTGCATATCTGAGACGTACCTAAATGCCTCTTGCATAAATTCCACTAATAACGACAGTTTCTGGTGGCCTGACTGTAGAAATAAAGGTACATCATGGTATGGTAAGGCTTCGCAAAGTGAAGGATGGCTGGAGCTTCAGCTGTGCTCTGCAATACTGTCAGGGGACTGAAATGGGAGGAGGAGATCTGTCTGCCCTTTTTGCTATGAGTCATCCCACATGAGACACCTGAACACATCACTGCAGGATGCTCGACAAGAAAAGAACATACACACTAAAAGGGCACATGTCCTTATTCGATCACCACACACATGCACATTTCTTCATTAATTGCTGAAGCATTAGATGATGTGTCATCACCGCAGCCTTTTAGCACATTGACAATGACCCCCACGCACTGCACCAAGGTACAGTGTATTACAGATGTCCATGGCAACAGGATTTCCTCTTGGATTATGCTACTTGTTTAAGTTATCCCCCTTTACCGCAACCTGTGCCCTTCCCCTCTTGTCCTCTCTGGTTTAGTTTTTTTCTGGTTGGGTAGAATGACGTGTGCATTTCTTTGTTCTGTTGATATTTTGAGCACTTCCATTACCCCAGTTGCTTGCCCAAGTTTTGCCTGTAATTTCACATTCCTCTTCTTCAAACTGAAACATATTTGCTGTGTGTTTCCCATTAGAAATGGGTAAATAACCTGTATGTAGGTGTTTGGTCATATGAATAGAAAGACTTTACCTATAATTTGTACAATAATCTACTTAATGTAGTGATGTGATCTTTAAGAAACCAAGAGAAAAGGGAGCTTAAACACTCAAGCAGAAGCTGTTCTGTCAGCATGACTTCACAAAGTAAAACCAATTTTTAATTAGCTGTCTCTCTATGTTCTCTGTATCTTTTACCCATCCGCAGCAGAAAATGAGCTGTCTTGGGACACTTCTGACTGGGAGGCAGCATGGGAAAGCGGCGAAGGCAAACACGGGGAAGCCACTTCTGCAACAACGGTCTGTCCTTCTTTTGTATTTCATTATGTATTCTCATATTCTAATTTTTTTCCTACAATATTTAGCAACAGGTGTCCTGTGGTTTTGCAAAGCGGCCTCAGTTGCTAGCAAAAGACAGTTTAAATTATATATAAATATTGAATAATATTTCAGTATTGGTTGTTTAATAATAATTCCCTTTTATTTTATGATAAATTATCCCAAATAGTAGCATTTGTTTAAACCACTGTACGCAGTTGAATTGTTAGATGATGTTGGAGAAAGCCACAAACACAAAGTATGCTTGTGGTTCAGGGACAAAACACTCACCCACCACCACAGAGAACGGCAGCAGGAACTTTGGCTTGGTTTTGCGTTGGTTGGTGGGAAGCTGGTGAGGGATCACATTTTTGTAGCTGCAGTATTTTTGTTCTTGTTTGTTGGGCTCCCTGCACAGAGGAGTTTTGGGTCCAGGTTTATCTGGAATACAGGGGAATTGGACATTCTAAATTTGTGAGAGATTGGGGGAAATATTCCCCAAATACATTAACAAAAGCATTGTCCAAGGCTGTTCACATTCACTTGTATTTGGTATTGAACTCAAGGTGCTGTATGGTTATTGCTCACATCATTTGCAGATATAAAGCCACTGACTTTCCTCTTTGCTCTGCAGGTGGAGGAGGAGACCACAGGGCAGAGTGAACCCTGGCTGCAGGATTGCATTGTGTCCCTGTCACCCTGCTCTGACCTGCTAGTGGTGGCCCGTGAACAGAAGGCTGTCTTTCTCTCAGGTCAGATACTCAAACGTGCACGCGCACACACACACACACACTCCTCTAAATAAACAGAGGAGTTGTGTATTGCTGTTAATGTTTATTGATTCTTACAGCTAAGTGGCGTACAGATGACAGCGGCAGAGAGGAGATGACCCTGGCTGTGTCTTGGACTGGAAGCCTCAGCAGTGATGAAGGGTGAGAGTAAATTAGATTACCATTGAGAAGGAATAACAATGCTAAAAAGGCAACAAAAGAAATGATTTAAGGACACATAATTAAGGAAGGTGAAACTGTATTGGAAGACAAAAGATAACACGAGATGAGCGTTATGTTCTTAAGAGACAGAGCTGCAAAGTGAACTCAGACATACAGGTACTGCATCCTACTTTGTGTATATTTTCTCTCTGCAGAGAGTGTGTGAGCAGCTCCATCTGTATACCCCTGGCAAGCCAGAAAAGGTAAGAGTTACCAGTGTGGGCGACTGAGAAAAAAACCTCCAGAATGGCAAAATGTCTGTGTGTATGTATACATGTGACAAGAGCTGGTCTTAAGAGTGTATGTGTGTTTGTGTGTGTATGTGTAGAAGCTCCACAGGACGGCCTGACTGGACATGTGTCGTAGTGGGTTTCACTTCTGGCTATGTCCGCTTCTACACAGAGGTACCTTATCAATGTACAACAGTACAATGTCATCTCTGTTTTTCATGTACTGCAATGCTGTTGTAGCCTGTGCAACAAATGACTTATTCAGATAGTCAGCAGTGAAAAATTAAAACCAGTCTTTAAATAGTCAGGAATGACATGTTGTTTCTCGTCAGAATGGGGTTCTGCTCCTGGCCCAGTTGCTGCATGAGGACCCTGTGTTGAGACTCAAGTGCCGCACATATGAGATCCCTCGCCATCCTGGAGTAACCGAGCAGGTAATACATACACTACTGTCACAACTGTGGAAATCCTCTTCAAATTAAATGTATTATCATTGTGCGCGGAGATTAATTCTTTTATTGGGAACACATATCAAGTGTATCCTACGGCCTTCTTCAGCACATGTATGATAATTGATTTGTTTGATCACAGCATGAAGAGTTGAGTATCCTCTATCCTGCTGCGCTAGTCACCATCGATGGCTTCAGCCTCTTTCAGTCTCTGCGTGCCTGCAGGAACCAGGTGGCAAGAGGTACTGCTACTTGTGTGTGTGAGTGTGTGTGTCTGTCAGGGTGTATTTTCATGTAAATGCTTGTGTGTGTCCATTATAGTACGAGAGTTACAGGGTTCTAGTACTAAATGTTACAGTATGTTTCAGTGTGTTAACAGAAGATGTTTTTTTCACTTGCTGGCTGGGTGGATAGTGTTTGCCACAAAGCATTCAGGTACAAAGGAGACATACACATACTTACATCTGTAAGCACACCCTTATAGTCTCTAGAGGGTTAGTCAAGCTTCAGCTGTGTGTGTGTGTGTGTGTGTGTGTGTGTGTGTGTGTGTGTGTGTGTGTGTGTGTGTGTGTGTGTGTGTGTGTGTGTGTGTGTGTGTGTGTGTGTGTGTGTGTGTGTGTGTGTGTGTGTGTGTGTGTGTGTGTGTGTGTGTGTGTGTGTGTGTGTGTGTGTGTGTGTGTGTGTGTGTGTGTGTGTGTGTACCATATGCATGAATATGTTTTAAAGCAATCCTTGGTACTATTAAAGGGCAGTACAACAGTTTTAAATGTAGCTAAATGCAAGGCAGGTCTACTAGCCAAAAGCCATTAATAGATAATGAAATTCCTCATCCAAACTTTGGTATTACTCTTTTTTTATTGAAGTTGTTGCTTCCCATGTCATCAACTCTTTCCATCCCTTTCCATCCAGCTGCAGCAGCAGGTAGTGATGTGATCCAGCCTCCTCCCCTGGCCTATAAGAAGTGGGGTCTGCAGGACATGGACACCATTGTGGACCACAGTAGTGTGGGTAAGAGAATATTTGTGAAATACTATTTGATTTTTGTTTAGTGACTGGACAGTGACTGGAAGTAAATCTGAATTATGACTGTATTATAGCATTTTTCATTGCAAATATGAATTACTGAAAAAATCTTACAATATTTAGACAAAAAAACTTACCGGAGAAAGAGCCATAGTCATATGCTAGGAAGAAATTCCCTCGTTTAAAATAAATCAAATGAATAATTAATTTTCACAGGAAAGTATTCCGTTCAGTAATTCCTATCATTATCTTTCTGCTCATTCCTGTTCTTTCAATCTCTCCTCCTGTCAGGTATCATGACACTGTGTGTGTTTGATCAGATGAAGAATGCCTCTGTCCTAGGCGGGTTTAATGCTTCGGTCAAGGGCAGCCCCCCTGCTATGAGCCAGTACATCACTGTGGGAGGTGGACCATACACAGGCTTTTATTATGCTGTAGAGGTGAGAGGTGACAATCAGCCATTATGTATGTTAATCTGCAGATAAATACACTATGTACTGCACAACAGTGCAAATTACCTGCAAGGGGCAAAAGGATATATGAGTGTGTGGGGAAAAAACGCATTTTTGAGACTGTAATGAATAAATGTGGCTGTTCCTTGTGTCTCTCTGTCCTCAGGGAAGCTCCCAGCCTCTTCTCTCTCACGTGGCTATGGCTGTGGCCAGTAAACTGACCTCAGCCCTCTTCAGCGCTGCCAGGTGTGGTAGTGTGTGTGTGTGTGTGTGTGTGTGTGTGTGTGTGTGTACGCGTGTTAAACTCCGCTTCCATGTGTGTATATGCAGAATGAACACTTTCTGAAAAATGAAGTAAATAAAAGCTGCATTAGACAAAGAAACAAGGTTAAGTGAATGAGTAATCATACCAGTGGAGCAGGACAACACTAACAAGCACAGTTCAGTTTGTGTCCCTTATTGTTAAAACAGCAAATAAGGTTGTCCAGTGTTTCTGTGTGCCTGTGTGTGCTCTTAATTCCTGTCAGGCACACACACTTGGGAATTCTGCACTGTTGACAATCCTCTACTGCTGTAACAGCACAAAGCAATCCAGTCAATACTCTGAGTTGTAGCCTGTTCTCTACTAAATGCCAGCTTAATCCATACTGGAGTGTAGTTTGCTTTCATCCTTTTTTGAGTCTCCTTTCACTCTCTACTGTATGCCTTCTCTCACCCTCCTCTTTTCTTTTTCCATGGATTCATCATCTTATTTGTGTCTTACTCTCTGTCTTTCACTGTCTTCCTCTCAGTGGATGGTTAGGTTGGAATAAGAACAAGAATGAAGAGGAGGCTGTACAGAAACAGAAGCCCAAGGTGGAGCCTGCAACGCCCTTAGGGGTCAGGTACCAGTCATGATATCTCAACAAAAATAAAGCAGCAGTCCTCCTTGTGCTCAATTGATATTGGCAATATGAAGCTCGTCCCTTCTCTTAAACCTGACCTCTCTCTTCCAGATTTGGTCTCCCAGACTCTCGTCGCCATGGCGAGTCCATCTGTCTGTCCCCCTGCAACATGCTGGCTGGAGTGACGGATGACTTTGGTCGAGTCACACTGCTGGACTTGGCCAGGGGCATTGCCATCCGTATGTGGAAAGGTGAGGAGAAAGCAGATAGAGAAGAACAAGGAATAAAGCTTGATTTATAGTTCTGCGTCATCCAGTGAGTAAATAATTAAGAAGCTTTGTACGGGATCTTTGTAAAGGATTGAATAGATTAAGAAAGGAGTTGTGCTAAGTAAGTAGAGCTTTTATGTCTCTCCTGTATCTTCCCTTTATCTTGTGTCTATTCAAATTTATGTGACCCTGGCTCACATATACTTGAATACTTGAATACAGAAATAACTTTGTGTTAAAAGTGAAATGTTTAAGTATTCATGAGGTCCAAGAGCATCAAACATTCATAGCCTTGGTTCCTTCTTGAAAATCAGTTGCAACGTCAAATCATGCAATCAGCCAAAAAGTTGTTTTGTGTGTCTCTGTCATGTAAAGGTAACTATTCATTCCTTAAACTTCAGGTTACAGAGATGCCCAGCTGGGTTGGCTGCAGGTTCCAGAGGAGCGGGGGGATCGGGAGCACTCCCCCTCTGCTTCCCTTCCCAGACGCCACGCTCTGTTCCTGGTGATCTATGCCCCTCGCAGGGGAATCCTGGAGGTGTGGGGGATGCAGCAGGGGCCTCGAGTTGGAGCCTTTACTGTGGGGAAACACTGCAGGTATACACAATGCACTCTCTTTCACTTTCTCTTACTATTAGAGACGCTTAGCATCACAGACAAAACGGAAGAGTCAGACACTCATGGACAAACAAACTAGGGAGTAGTTCACAATGAAATTTAAAATCCTCTGATGTGTGTGTGTCTGCTCTTCCAGGTTGCTCTATGCTGGCTACCGTCTGATGGGGGTGAACAGTGTGACCAGTCAGGGCTGGAAGCTTCACACCCAGCAGGTGTGTCTGCTGGATCCCATCACAGGAGCACTGAGGACAGTGAACATCCCCTTCCACCTGGCTCTCAGGTTTGCACACAGAGAAGAAAACACATACATTAACCTTAAAGACGCTGTAGGTCAGCTGTTTGTCATGCAGACATTTTTAACAATTAGGTTAGTGATTTTCTGTAGGACTGCTTGCAGACTTGGGGTGTGGATACATTTTATTCTGAGAATATTTCACAACCCATCTAAGTATTTCTTATTGTATGCAGGAGCTGCAGTTCTCTATTGTGTCAAGACTATCTCTCCACCATCTCTCTGATTAGCAACCTGTGGTTATATAAGCACCATGCATGCGTGGCCTTTCCAATTCCTTGATTTCCACAGTCAAGCAGTCCGACGTGTGTGTATCTTGAGAGTGTTTGAGTTGTGCATGTTTTAGCCTGTGTGTTTTGTCCGCTTATCAGTGCCTAGTGAGTAGGAGAGCTGGTCTAGCATCGGCTTTGCCGGTCTGCTTGCCATCGTCTCCCGTGAAATCCGACCTCGTCGGAAGAGGCGGGCATGGTTCCCATCTGATTACTACACTACAGTGGCCAAGTGTGGCTTGTGTGTATCGGCAGTAGCGCTGTCTGACACTCACAGCCTTAGTCCCTTGTGAAGTCTGACTTAGTCGGAGGATGCTAACTGGTGTACGCAAGTGCGGCCTGGGCTTCCCTCTCCTTTGCAGATTGGCTCAGACAATATGGGAGTGGGCTCATCCACAGTTCAAGTCCCTGAGGGCAATGAACGTGCTGGGTCAGGTGAACCTTTGCAGCACATCAGCTCTCCAGGAGAGGGCCCCTCCCCGGAGAATGGAGGCTGCATCCAGAGATTGTAAGCGAGATCTGGGACCGCTTTGGTACAGCCGTATCTGATCTCTTTGTCTCCAGGGAGATAGTTCACTGTCCCCTTTTTCTCCATAGGGAGAGATGATCCTCCCTTGGGCACAGATGCAATGACACATCAGTGGCCACAGGGCCTCCTGTATGCCTTCCCTCCCTTCATCCTCCTGCACTCACTCCTACAGAGAGTCCAGCTAGAAGAGGTGAGCCTCATCCTGGTGGCCCCCAATTGGCCCCAGATGTTCTGGTTCTCAGCAATTGCACCCCTCCTTCGAGAATGCCCCTGGGAGCTCCCTGTTCGGCAGGACCTCCTGTCCCAGGGCCACGGGACTCTTTTTCTGTCCTTTTCACCAGGCTTTGGGCCGAAAGGGACGCATTTGTAGCCATGGGTTTGCCCCAGTCTGTGGTTAGCATTCTGCAAGGAGGCCGAGCTCCATCAACTTGGGCAGGGCAGCCATAAAGGCAGCACCTGTTTGGCCTCGGAAACTGCCAGAGGGTTTTTGCAACCTTTTTGCTCATTTTCTTGAAGATGCTTGTAGGGTTACTCCCTACCATAGATGGCCAGCTGTTCCCCCCATGGGATTTGGATGTGGTGCAGCCTGCAGCATGAGCCATTCGAGGCCCTGGAAACAGTGGGGCTGACATGGCTTTCTCTCAAGTCAGCATTCTTATTGGCAATTGTGTTGGCTACAAGAATGGGTGAGCTCCATGCCCTTTCGGTGCATGAGGAATGCTGCCGCTTCTTGCCGGGTGACGCTGTGCCCGAACCCTGCATTCCACCCTAAGGTCTGGTCCAAATCCTACGCCAGTCTATTGAAGCAAGGCTGAGTGGGCAGTCACTATTGTTCCCTGTCAGGGCCATACCAGTGTATCTTCATTGGACACGTAACCACAGACCAGCTTTTTGTCTGTTACAAAACTGTCTGCCTTGGTCAACCAGTCTCCAAGAGGCTCTCTCATTGGGTTGTGGATGCAATCCAACAGGTGGGGGTGGGGGGGGGGGGGGGGGGTGTATGTGCAGAGCTAGCTTGTCTGCCCTGGTTAGCTTGACTTTTAGCTCATCCTTCTTTACCTTCAAGTGTTTTCAGCGCATTCAGTCACAGTAGCTCTCAATGGCATAATGTATTCTGGATTGAGGTACTGAACTAGCTCTTTCAATCCCGTCCTCTACCACATTGGTATTGGTCAGTAAATGTGTGTTTTTAAAACTTATTTTGGGGCTGTGCTCACTCCCTGTCCCACAAGGTACTGAAATTTAGCACCGATTGATCTAACGTGAATAGCGTGAGTTAACGAGTTCAGTACCCAACCCTAGTATGCAAATTAACCCATAGACTGATGTGTAACTGGTCAAAAATATTATCTGTTAACTGTTGACATCCCTACTTGTAACCCATGTTCTCTGAGTGAAGAGACTATCTCTCCAGGTAAGAGCATGTTGAAACACGTTCCAGTCACGGTTAATCAGAGAGGCCACACATGGTATAGAGACATTTTGGAGTTTTTCCAAGGGAAAGGCTTAGTGCCAAAATAAAAAGAAATGACAATAGTCATGTTAACTCTGCTATTCAGCTGGCCTCCAGTCTACAAGTTGTTAAAAATGTCCTTTTACTGCCCTTCTACTGTCAGCAGTCCATCCAAACCTCATCTCTCTGTATGCTCTCTACTTCAGTGACAAGAAGAGCGAGCGAGCCAAAGACATGCATCTGTTGAAGAGACTGACTACTATACTAAGGAGCAGAGAGGTGGAGCCTGGTAAGAAATACAAGATGTGTAGATAGAAGTATGAGACGAGAGTTTGGCATTTTTGTTCTTCTGTGTGTTTATTTATCTTTTCTTTTCAGATATTTTGGAAAGCGAGGCCAAAAGCGTGCTGCTGGATATCAAACACCCTGCCATTAAGAAGCAGGTATGATCAAAGATAAATACAAATGCCTGCACACAAGGAAGTAACAGTATCAAATTTCTAAGTCCAATCTTCGCTTTTACCTTTAGGCTTTGGAGTCTCTGCTGGCAAACAAGAATGTACCTGTCTCTTGTCTCAGTAACATCACATCTGCCTTATACGACACTCTGAAACAACAAGGTATAGCAGTAATTCATTTGTAAGAGACTTTTTTTTCCTGTGATATTAAAATCTGGTTAACTGAAGTGTTTTATATGTGTATTTCCAAGAGGACACAAGAATCTGTTACAGATTACTGTAATTTTTGCAGTGAATTTGATATTTGTTGCTCAGCTAAATAACTACAATGTAAGGTAAATGTAAAATGTTAAGTAATTTTGATGAAAGTTTTTGTTTTATAAATTGTTTAGATATCATGCATATTTCACGCCTTTGTCTTTATGGTGTGTTCTTCATTACAGATCCAGAGGGAGTGGGTTCAGTGTTAGTGCAGCTCTGCTCTTCACAGGTGAAACTGCTTCAGCTCTACACTGACATCCAGGACCTGCACTCTGCTGCTGACACAGAGACCAGCTCTGAAACTGTGAGAGGATACACACACACACACACACACACACACACACACACACACACACACACACACACAAAAAGCTTGTTAATGTTGCTCACATAAATCTTTGCCAACAGAAATAGTGCTTATGTAGACTAGGTTAAGGTTTACTGTAAATTTACCAGTTAACTCAATGAATGTTGTTGCTTGGTGGTCACCATAAACAATATTATTAATTATCCCTCATAATTCCACAATAATATCCCCTCCAGCTGGACTCCCTTGAGGGCATAGAGGATGAATTGTCCCGCGTGGGCCCCACCTTACAACGCTATGCCCAGCTCACCTCGAGACCCAGCGTTTCCTTTGCCCAAGATTCACCTGACTCGCCCCTGCCTGCCCAAGCCTTCCTGTCCCAGATGGAGTACACTGAGGAGGGGCAGTTGCGTGTGATCCGCGGGTCTGAAACTGAGTGGAACAAGCTTGGTAAGGCAACATTAGTTTGACCCACTTATACCATAATAGATATTTGTAAATGTCAGCATGACACTGTCAAGTATAAAGAGATCTCTTTTGACAGTGAGATGCTTGGTGTTTATCTCACAGCAGAGCTTTTTTTGGTTTGTCTCTTTAAACTAAAACCACATTTCCATTAAACCCTGTTGTTGTCGTTAGATGATGTTGCTCTTTGCTGAAAAAAAGGTTTGTCTTTGGCAGACTTTTCTGTTTTTGGTCTCTTTGCTGGAAGAAATGCAGCCTTTTTGTCTGTTGTGTTTTAAAGTAATTTCTTATTCGTAAATATTTCTTCCTTTAACCATTTTTGATGACATTTAACTTAGTAGAACATGTGTAAAACACAATGTGTGGGACATTGGATAATGTTGCCAGTCTGTGATAACAACTGAGGGTTTGCTCTTGTGTGTTCTGTGTAGGGAGCTTCCTATTTTGGGGCTGCCTGTGTGGAAAAAGCCCACTGCATAAAGTCTGTGACACACTACAGCAGGCTGGCATCAGTCCACAGCAGCTACTGGTAAGGTGGAGGTGGATTGAGGGAATGAGTTAAGTTGAAGAGATGTTAGATGATTGTTATATTGTGTTAGATAAGTAGATGAGCATATTAATGAAATATTATTGTTACTATCCCATAATCCATATCCCTTCTGTTGTTGTTTTCATAGCAATGGTCGGTCTCATTTGAAATGTTTTTCTTGACTTTAACATTTAATTTGGAATCTTGTCTTTTTGTCAGTCTCTGTTGCTAAGTGTGTGGTTGCAAAGGGAGAAGGAGGTGCTACAGAAACCAGAGGAAAGTGTTCGAAACCTTCACACACTACTCATCACCCTCAGCAACATGAAAGGTGTGTATTCCTGTCCAAGCTTTGTTTACATGTGTGTCTCTTAAATGGAGAGCAGAGGATACCTCGCAACTTGGCTTGGTTTCAGATACATTTAACCAATCAGTGAAAAAGTATGACGGGAAGATAAAATCGCTCCTTCTCCTTTCATCAGGTGCAGTTGAGGAGTCATGGGACACCCAGTCTATCTCCCCCTGGTGGCAGCAGGTCCGCTGCACATGCGTCCAGTCGCACAATGCTGCTGCCGCCCTGCTGGCTGCCTTCGTTGCTCATCGCGCTGCTAAAGCGAGCATCACCAGCCGGGCTGACAGCAAGGTAGAGAAGTCTCATGTGCACACACACTGCTGCACTCATTGGGCAGTGCCATTAAAATCATTTTAGGGAATTAATGGAGAACAAGAATTGTTTAATCTAGGAGGTCAGTTTTGAAGCAAGAAATGTCATTTAAGTGTCTTTGAAGCATAAAGGTAGTACTCCTCTCTATTTCACTATTTAGACAAGCCATCCTGAACTGCCAGTGATGTCACAGCTGCAAAAACAAATAATAATTCAACAGAAGTTGTTTGGTTCCACCCACTTTGTACCACACCTGCCTCTACTGGCAGTTTTAGGGCCAATACCTTTGTGGCCGCAGCCCCTCCCTTGACATACCATGGGTGCTTAATGATGCTTCTTCCCATCCTCATTCCCTTCCTCAGAGGAGACTAAGAGTGAGGAGGCTCCCAGGGGGGCTTTGAAGGAGGAACCACAGGTGTATCCTATGCAGGCGTTTTTACCAGCTGGTCAGCTGATCTGAGGGGCAGTAATATTAATAATGTTGCATAATGTTGTCTTTTCCATTTCTTTCCCATTCCAAGTGCGTCTTTGCTCATTCAGGAAAAATATACACTTACAGTCAGTAAAGTTATTACAGGATGTTGTTGTTGTCATTATTATTAGTCCTATAATATCAGCCTTTGAAAAGGACATCAGACTTACAGTACCTGTGCTCTTTCACAAACTAATTTGGCTATAAATTTGTCAGTAATAAGCATACTTTGTGTGTTTTTGTTATTTTGTCAGTCACATTGTGTGATGGCCTAATGCTGCAATAGATCCATAATCAGTGTTGGAGCAGTAGTTATTGGACAGCAGGTGTTTTTCTTTGTAACTGTCACTTAATTATTTCTACACATTTCATAGTTTTTTTTTTTTAACATGCATCTTTATTTGTAAACACAGAACAAGCACAAAAAGTATTGCTAGTTGACTTCTACATGTTCGACAGTTGAAATGATGTGCATCACGAGGATTTGCAGTCTCCTCCAAATGACACTGGAGCGACTGAGGATGTCCTTTTTGGTCAATTAAATTCCTCCGTCCTCGTGTCTCTTCCTCGCCTCTCTCTCACATCCCTGCTGGGAGGAGTGAAGATGAGAGGAGAAGAGTGAGAGACACATTAGCTAAATGGAAAGCATCCCATATCTAAAGGCTATACCCTGCAGTATGCATGTGAATGTTGTCACTAATGTGCTTCATAGACATAGTTCTGTAAATTTGTTGAAAAATAGGAAAACTCCTTGCTTCAGCGTCATATAATATAATTTTACCTGTACTAGGCATACTCTGCACACTCACTGGCTTTGCCACTTTTGTATGTGTTTGTGTGCGTCAGTTGCAGTCAGAGTGGGAGGCCGTGTCCCTGGAGCTGGAGCAGTGGGTGGTGTGTGTTCGCCAGCTGGAGGATGTGCTGGTGCTGCAGACTCTGCTGTTAGTGCCTCCACCCCAGGGATCAGCAGGGGGCGCTGCAGCACAGTGCTCCATCAAAATGCTGCTGGAGGGAGGCACAGGTAAGCTGTAAACAGGAAGATCTTACTTTCTTGTTAATTTGTCTGTCTTCCTTTCTTTTTTTCCTTAATCTTAATCCTTAAATCTTCAGTTTTCTTCTTTTTTTCAGTATTCATGTTCTTGTTGTGGCTACTTGAGACACATATTCTTATTTTTCAATTGGATTCTTTTCTTATCTTATCTTCCAAGGTGGCATTACCGACAATGTTTCCAAGTGGGTGTTCAGGCATAACTTGGCCCCTGAGCGGCTGAAGGAAATTCTGCAAAAGAGAGAAGACAAAGAGGCAGATGACAAACTGGAGCAGAAGGCAGGGGAAGAAGGAAAGGATGAGAAGGAGAAAAGCCAAGAGGACACAGACAGAACAGCAGGTCAGGACTTAGAAAGACTTCTGACATACATACAGTACAAGTCATAAGTTTAGACACACTTCTCCATTCCTTTAAATGAGAAAGTGTGTCCAAACTTTTGACTGGTACTGTACATTTGGATATTAAATGACACATTAGCTTTCACGTTGGAGAACTTAAACAGTGCAATCATGTCAGTAGGTTTTAGATTAATATTGCATTACTTGAGCAATGTAATGACTGTTGACACTATTTCATGGAACCTCTTTATACCCTGATTTAAATACTGTCTACTGTTTTTCCAGAGCTGTTGGTGGCAGTGTGCCAGCGGTTCCCACACTCCCTCTCACCAGACTTGCTCTTAGCCCACTGCTGCTGGGAATATGTGGTGCAGTGGAACAAAGACCCAGAGGTACACACATGCGCACACACACACACACACACACACACACACACACACACAAAACACACCAACACATATTGTGTATGGACTAACACTTTGATACATTTTTGTATTTATGGAAAAGATTGTTCAAAACAATGCTGGATTCTGTTTTTGCACATTTTTAATGTAGTGTTATCAGTTTAGGTCTTAATTCTATTCATTTGATGTACAGTACATTATATTATCACTACTTGCTGCAACAAGCCAGTTTCCCAAGAGGTAAGAAACAAGGATGACAAAGAGCCAATCACCTTTGTCCTTAAATCTGGACTCGCACCTGCTTCTCTTCCTAGGAGGGTCGATACTTGTGCTGGGCTGTGGAACATTTGAAGCTGGTCTCCAGTCCACATATCCAACTAGGTGAGGGGCTCACTGACTTGTTTTATACATGCATGCTTATAATTGTCATGTGATCACAGCAACCTCTACAAATAAGACAGGGGATTATTTGTCATCATATTCATGATAGTGTCAACTAAAGTTATTACTCAAGCAATTACCCTGAAGTATTATTCAGATTATCTGATAGCTGTCTGTTAAAGTGACAGTTATTTGTGTATCATGAGACTTGAATTTTTCTCACAGGTATCTGTACAATGATGTGGAGTACATTCATTGTCAAGCGTTTCTCAGCAGCAGCCTTCCTCATGGAGAAGGTTAGTCATGCACACACAGTATACAGTAATGTCTGTGCATCTATTACTCTATTGTTGAGTCTTTTAAAAAATATTTACACTTTTTTTTTCAGGTGGGGAAGGCACCCAAAGATCGCTTATGTCGACGAGTAAGTGATTCATTCTTATTTATATGGATTTTGATCAGATGAATTCTAATGTAAAGTATTGCAGTAAATGTATTAAGGATGTGTTTGTTATTGTGTGCAGGATGTAGGGATGGGAGATAAAGCCGTGACGTCGTTCCTGGGCTGTTGTGTCCAGCTGCTGCAGATCCTCATGGAGGTGACTGGACTATTGGTTAGGAATCAGTGCCATTTGTATTTTATAAATTACTATGTAAGTAATGAGATTACACAGCAAAGCATGGAGAATGACCAGCGGCTTGCATCAATCCAATACAAAGCATGGACATTAAATGAAGCTAGCAGCTCCAACTCGATCTATGCTTTGGTTTTTTGACATGGAGTAAGATACTGTATTATACACAGCACCATGACATTTTGCATTGATATTGCGGCACCTTTGGGCTTGTGTACGTTTTGAGGCTTTTTATTGAATATGCATTAGGAGATGTATTGGCTTTATTTATTCTATATATTTATTAAGTCTTATGCCTTCTGATAATGTCTATAACAAATCTAATTTTAAATGAATCTCATTCAAAATAAAGTTCATAGTTAGCATGTTGGCTGTGTTGCTATTAATACAGCTCATGCATTAGTTTCTCAGCAGAATTTTGTAAATTTGTTTTTAAAAGTGCTGATGCTACTCCAGCTTTTACAGCTAATGTAACTGTCACTACTAATTACCACCATTTCACTGCTACTACCACTAGTATTACTACTGTCACTACTACTAAACTACTAAGTTGTGATTTAGTTCTTGATGTCCTGTTAAGTAAATTGTCTAACTCTTGAACATACTTGATAGGTGTTTGATTTATCACCCAGCTGGCTAACTTAAAATGTGTGCATGTGCTATATTCTCACTAAACTGTGAGTTGAGATGAGAATGTTCTGCTCTTTGCAAATATAAAACCCTTCCTCCTCACCATCTCTTCTGTTCTCTTCCAGGCCGACTCAGCGGTGGAGGAGATTCCCCCTCCGGAGCTGTCTGTGGAGGAAGCGTGGTGCGGAGCAGAGGGCCCTGCCTCTATAGCTGAACTGGCCCTGGAGCAGAAAGGTGTCCACTACCCCCTGGTCCAGCACCACTGCCTGTTAGCCTCCCTGCTACATGCTGCTATGACCTTCATTCTGAAGGTCAAACCGCTCAGCCTGTTTGACAGCAAGGTGAGGGGACGGAGTCATAGACGCACAAATACCCATGCAGATTATTGTCAAAGGTTAATTGCATTATGCACTACTTTTAAAAGTATGGTGTTTCTAAAATAGGTACACAATTTGAACTTTGGTTTGAATTTTTGGTTTCCACTTTTAGATGTGGGTTTGGTTTGTCAAAATTTCAAAAAATGTTTTTTATTGTTTAAATGGCATACATCTTATGGAAATATCTATTTTATGTCTACAGGCTATTTTTGAATTTAATGCTTAAATATTTTATATGTGACTTGTTTTTTTTTTTTAGAGCTGTTGTTATTAAATACATGTAGAAATTTTGAAAAATGTAACTAAATTGATCTATTTGTGCACCAACACATATTTTTTATTTGTGTGTGTGTTGTTCCAGGGTAAGAATGCCTTCTTCAGAGATCTGACGACCATTCAACTGATGCCCAGTGGAGACACAGACCCGGGCCTGGTCTCACTACGACAAGAGGTGAGAGGTGGACTTTGATGTAGAGAAGGAATAGAACGCTTTTTTGTCTCAACACCTCTCATCTTATCTCTCTCTTCATTCTGCATACCCGATTTCTCATCTCTGCCTCCCATATTCCTACTCTGCCTCAGTTCCTCCTGAGGGTGCTGACCGGCTGGGTGCAGGCTATAGATGATCTTTCCAGCTCTGCCTCTGGCACCAGGTCCCCCCCATTGCCCTCTAATGGCCCCAGGGCTGACTGGTGGCCCTCGCTCTGTCTGGAGCTGGGCTCCCTACTGCAGGTCAACCCTGACATCCTGCGACGGCACCTCGTCTGCGAGCTCTACAACCAGGGCCTGGACCTGCGAGCTGAGGAGGTCAGCAAAATAACTGAGTGCAGTTAAGAGTGTTGTCGTGCCTCAAAGTCGAGAATGGCTCCAGAGCATGACAAAACATTTGGTTTGGCTCTTTGGCAGACAGAAGCTAAAATGATATGACTATATTTGATTTTGAACCTGTAGGCTGACTACAGTGCTTATTGTGTATGATTATCATCCAGGTGATGTTAGAAGTGGAAGACAAGGATGTGCTGGGCTCTCAGCTGCTGGTGCTGACTGGCCAGAGGCTGAGCTACTCGCTGCTTCACAGCCAGAGCCAGACACAGGCTGCCATGGAGCTGCTGGCCCGCCTGCCCCCCACCCTCTGCACATGGCTCAAGGCTATGGTGAGGAATGTCTCAACAGCTATTGGATGGATTGCTGTGAAATTTGTACAGACATTTATGTTCCCCTCATGATGAATTGTAATAACTGTGTTGACAGTTTCACTTTCCATCTAGCACCATCATGAAGTCTTGGCCAATACTTTGGTTTATGACCAGATTTGTGCATAACTGACATTCCCATCACCTTCAGTTATACTTTGTGTTTGGAGCAAATGTTATGATGCCAACATGCTAAACTAAGATGGTGAACATAGTAAACACTGTACCTGCTAAACATCAGCATGGTAGCATGCTGACAGTAGCATTTAGCTCACAGAACCGCTAGTGTTGCACTTTTGTTAAGTAATAAACCAGACAGGAAGAGGATACAAATGTAAAATGTGATGGCAACTTTTTTCAAAGTTCTCTCCCTTTAAGGGAAGTGCTAACCAGTTTTCTTTCTACTGAAAACTAGACTACAGTTTTGCCCTGACATACTTGGCTGCCTGTTAAAAAATATATGGAATATGATTTATTTTCTTTGCTGCAGGACCCCAGCGAGCTACGGTGCCCCCTGGTCCCCCTGTCCCAGACCAGCAGGCTGGTCGGCCGCCTGATTGAAATGCTGCCGGAGAACCACGCCCAGTACAGCCTGGCTCTGCACCTTCTGGAGGCCGTGGAGGCCCTCACAACAGAGGACTGACCCTGAGAGGGAGGGAGGTGTGGTGGGGGGCGGTGGAGACACCTGTGAAGGTATGATCATAGTGGGCAGATGGAGAAGTGATGAGGAAGAGGCAAGTGATGCTGGGAGACTAAAGGAGGCGGAGATATGTTATATGGTCACTGCAGAAAGACCCCCCCCACCCACACAAAAAACTAACTGTTGACATTGTCCTGCCACAACAGAATCTGGATTGCGGAGTCCGGAAGCATATACACATGCAGCACACAAGTCATGTCATGGAGATTTTGTCTTTTGTTATTCATTTCATGTTAATATGATAAATTCATCCACGCGACTTAATTGTAGAAGGCAATGTTATATAGAGGGGAAATGATAGGCTTTTAACCTTTTTTTAATCCCTGATATTTTTGTGCATGTAACATAAATTATATTGAATACTTGTAATTGAAGAGTATTGTTAGGATACATTTATGAGATGGTCATTAGGGAATGGGGCATGTCTTTTCTTTGTCATTTGTTGGTTTTTACTGTCCGAGTCTCACCACCCCCCCACCTCACCCTCATGTTCAATCTGATTGATTTTCAAACTAGACATCACTGTGTGGGTATCCTACCTGTGTGCCATATCACTTCTGTTTGACATTTCTCCTTCCTCTTTCCCTCTCATGGACAAGAGTGATGTATCATAAAGAAATATGGACCTTATTTTTTATTTATATATGCACTATGCATATATTTATATATGTACTAGCTGTGCCTGTACACCTCCTATTCTGTAGTCCCCTGTCCAGCTGCTTCTACTGGGCTAATCCAATGCAGAATAAAGAGGTTTCCCAAACGCTTTGATGTTGTTCAGTGCTCTATTTGTTTCCCTTTCTGACATTCAAAACACATTCTCAGATAAAACTCAATTTCTTTATCATTCAGTTTTTTTTCTCCATATACCTTAAATTTTATGGGAGAGTTTACAAGGAACAAGATTTATTATACAAAGGTAAACAGCTCACCCACATCTTATCTCCCTGTTTTATGCAAGATCAATTCTCTATTGTTGTCACACAGTGACACTTGTAGTGAATTCCTCCACATACTGTACATTTACACATTACTTAAAAAAAACACAGATGAGGCCTCTGAGTGGCATCCCTTCTACGCTGAAAATAAAGTCAATACCTTCCATTCCCATCTATAAATACAGTTAACCATCTTGCTCACACTGTATTAGGACATTTTGGTTTTACAGTTCACACCTGCTGTTGTGGGAAAGTGTAAGTGCATAAAGAATCAGAACCAGTATGCTTGGTTATCTGCTGTTAGGACATTCCCTCACAATGCCAGAGCTGTGCCAACCTCCCAACTGATTTGGAGTCAGTTTTTACATCTCTCAGCTGATGGGGACACTTCTCTTTGGGAGTGTAAAAGCTGATGTCTATTGAGCCCTCAAGGGGACCTTCACTCAAAGCAAGGAAACAAAAACAGCCGCGGTGATGTCTGCTGGTCGTCACGGTGACAGAGTGCTTTGTCAGTGAGCCTGTGAAACGACGGTTTGGCAGCGCGGGCACATGCAGTCTTCTGACTGTGCAGTGTAGCGGCGGCATCGTGGGCACCGAGCAGCAGAAGTGGGCACCACTGCTATACTGTAGGCACTGTCCTCCCGGATAACACCACCTGACAGGACACACATACAGGTACTTTTACAGGTCTGCAGCTGTATTTAAATGCTAACAATGACCAAGTAAATTAGAAAATGTGTCTATTGACACAGTTAAGTTACTGATATTTAGTTACTCTAATGGTATGTGTCCACTGTAAGAAAGGTTTCATACATCATACAACTACTGCTGCTATCAGCTACTATTCTCCTTATCCAGGCTGATCAACATTTGCATCATTATATCATGAGCTTGGTGCTGATGCTCCTCACCCTCCAGGTTGATGAGGAAGGTGCCGTGGTTCAGCAGGGCATCAGGAGGCAGGTCACGGGGCAGCTGGCTGCTCAGGTTGACCCGCGCTGCCATCATCAGCTCAGCCAGCTGGGAGGAGGTGGAGGTGGGCTCCTCTTGGAGAGACTGAAAGAGGTGGAGGATGTAAGGATTGAGCAAACTGGAAACCAAAACACTATAATTAAATGTGCTCATTTAAAAAAGGCACCGTCAAAGTGCTTCAGCATATGAACACACAGTATTCCGTGCCCTACCTCCATTAGTTCAAACAGCAGACCAGGTTCGATGGCAATGGTGAGGTCGTACCGAGCTGCATTTTTGCCCGGAATGGACAACAGGAAGGAGTCCCTGATGGCACACGCCCCCTCCACCACCTCCTCCAACCCTGGTCGCCTCCACACAGAGCTGCTCTTGATCCAGCCGCTCCTGAACAACGTCTCCTCCTCTGCAGAGACAATTACAAAAGGCAGCTTATCTACATGGACAGCACAGCCAATCCCAGTGCTAATAATTAACTTCTGAAGTCTCACACAAACCAACAGACACATACTGTCATGTCCTGGTGCATGTGCATAGACCTCTTCAGCTAGATGTGGCAGGATGGGAGCTATGGATCTGGTCAGTCCGTCCAGAATTTCCTCCAAGACGGTCTGACATGATCTTCTGCCCAGCGAGTCCTCTGGATCACAGTACAACCTGATAGAAAGATGCAGAATTAAAGAACATGGTGTCTTAAGGTTTTTATATATAGTTTTTAAGTTATATACAGAACACACACAAAAACCCCATCCTCATTATCCCATCCCCCCACCCAACAGGCTACAACAATACTTTTAAAATGTATGATAAGACTTGGTATATAAAAAGAAATAAATTACTTACAAATACACATAAATATAAATTAAATACCTGCACATAATGGGGCACTTTGTACTACCCTCTAATTTTTTATCCCAGTGACCATGAAAAAACAGGATATAAAAAGGCGTCCAGATTTTGTTCTGGCGTCCAGGTATGTTCTATGTTTCTCTAGTTTTAAATGAAATGACATCTCTCAACGACCTGGCATGAGAAGCGTGCTTTGGATTTTTCCAATTACACAAGATAAGACAATAAGACGTGGGGATAACAGGCTGGTAAATGCAACATCATCGTAAATATTGGTAGACCAAGCAGTACTCTCTGGTTTAATACTAAAAATGCCTGTTAAAGGATTTGCTTCAATCCATCGGAGATTTAAAGATTGATCCCAAAACAACCAAAGCATGTGAATCAGAGTAGCTGGAGACTGTTTACATCTGTCACAAATAGGATCTACATTTGCATATGTTTTAGAAAATGTGATCGTATCCTTAGTTTCTGTATAAATGACAATAAAGAGTCTGTCTGTGGAAAGGGGTTGAATTAAAGATGTGTGATGTTAAAAGAGAATCAAAGTAAAGCAATAAGAAGCGTACAAGTGCAGATAAAGTGTGTTACCTGTCTTTGATGATGCTGAAGTAAAAGCTGGAGAGGTCTCTGGAGATGAAGGCTTGGAGGACGCGGATGACCCTGCCAGCATCAAACTCACTGTAGGCGTCTGTCACCTGCAAATATACACACATACACATATTTCAGTGGCTTCATATCAGTCAGCTGAAATAGCTTGGACTCAGATGAAGAAGTTATAAAGCACTAAACACACCTTGATGCTGTACTCGCGGAGCAGGTGCAACATGTACTGGTCAATGTAGTGCATCTCTTTGGCGTCCACAGCCTGAACACGGGGGTCGAAACCGTGCAGGTTGCCAAGCAGGAACTTCAGAGTGTTCCTCAACTGACAGAGAGAGAAAGAAGGATAAAGAGGTGGTGAAGAAGAGTGAGAGCAGTGAGTACCAATTATAAAAGAATAACCACTCAATTTAACCAAGTGCACTTCACTGGTACCTTGCTAATGCTGTCTCTGGCTGAGTTTAGCACAGTGGGCCCAATCTGAACCTCAGAGAATATGTTTGACTCTGCCACCCACCAGCGCAGCACATCTGCCCCGTAGGCTGGCATGCTGGAGTCCTGACAGGCGAGAGACATGAGAGAAAGAGGGGCGGGCTGTGTGTGAGACACGAAATGTTGTCAGTTATAAGATTTAACTGAGTTTTAGGGTGGTTGCTGTCCAAAATGGCAAAAACTGAAAACCATGAGATCTTGAGATTGAGTGCACCCTCAATAGAAATATCATATTCAACAACTAAAAAGGGTCAGTTCACCAAAATAAATAAAAAACAAACATTTTACCACTTCCTCCTCATAGTGGTGGCAGCCAGGGCTGCGAACTAACAATTATTTTCATTATTGGTTAATTTGCTGATTATTTTATCGATTAATCTTTTTGTTCATAAAATGTCAGAAAATATTGAAAAAAAAACCTGTTATCATTTCTTAGCTATCAGCTCATGGTGATGTCTTCAAATGTCTAGTTTTATCAACTCAACAGTCCAAAATCCAAAGCTATTATTGTCAAATAATCACATTTGAGAACCTGCAACCCGCAAATCTTTTGGCATTTTTTGCTTAGTTATCAAAATAGTTGCCAATTAATTTTCTGTTGATCGATTAATCAATTAATCAACTAATTGTTGCAGTTCTGCTGGCAGCATTTCAGACAGTTTCAGTTTTATTTGCCAAGGGTTTGACAAAAAAATGAAGTTCAGTTCACCTCTATTTTACTGAGGTTGTGGCAGGCATAAACAAACATAACAACTCATAATGGCTACATACCAAATATGTTTTACTGTGATTTGGGTGAACTAACCCTTTAAATCAGGAAAAGGTTGCATTTTAAAATGAATATAATATTCTGTTTTTCCTTCAAAAAAACAAAACCGGTTCAGATGATAGCAGACTTTCCCAGGAGCCTAAAGAACTTTTCATCTTCTCTCCCTGAGCTTACCTTCCCACCATTAATGACTGTATCAGGATCCACAACGTTCCCCACAGACTTGGACATCTTCTCTCCCGTCTCACTGACAGCAAAGCCATGGACCATCAGAGACCTACACACACACACACACACACACACACACACACACACACACACACACACACACACACACACAGAGAGATCAAAGCCCAATGTAAGCTGTCCAGAGATACTGATTATTCTCACATTTTTTATCTTGAAAACAACAAATTGATGCTATTGTTGCGCTTGAGAGAGCAGAGACATCCAGATAATTTCCTCTGGGTATTGTTTGAAAAATTGTCTATATTAGTACAGATCTAGCTGAGGTTCAGTACCAAAACAATAAGTCTGGACATTTTAGTTATATAAATAAGCATTTTTTTCTACAAATCCTTTTATTTTATTTAACAAAAGACGCCAAAGTTCACAAATGTTAAGTGTTATCTTAACAAAAACAGCTGGACAATAACTTATATTGACAAAATTATTATTTAAATCAGGACCATTAGTTTAAAGTAAATATATCCAAGACTGGAAATTTAACACAACAGCGTGTGCATGGGACACTGACTTGTAAGGTGCTTTGTTCCTCATGGCGACACTGGTAAGCAGTGAGGACTGAAACCAGCCTCCAATCTGGTCCTTCCCCTCCACATAGGCATCTGCTCTGGGGTCTGCCTCTGCAGGAGGAGAGGAGGAGGGCAGGTTTCAGAGAAAGAAAAGAGGTCAATTAACTAATTTCTACACTTCAGCCACAAAAAAATCCCATCAAGAAAATGGTTAGTGTATGTAAAAACTTTGTCCACAAAGGACAGAAATTTCTGGAAAATACAAGATCAGCCAGTATTAGTTGGGAAATTGCCCCAATGCATCCTGTGTACAACGGCCATTTTTGTACTCAGGATGGTTAGAGGCTTTACATAGACAGCCAGATGTTTGTAACATGGCATCACAGGCACAAACAGCTTTCAGCCTCGCCCATCTCCACCCTGAATCAATCCACAGAGAGGCAGCACAGATAGCAAAGAAGTGCAGTGTTTGGGCCAATCCTGGAAAAAGAATCAAACTGCCACAGTGTTCTCCTAAGCCAGGTGCTCTGTCTAAATCCTGCATGCAATGGAGAGAGAGAAAAGAGAGGTTGAGATTCATGCTGTCACAAGGAGTTCCTCGTCATCTCCTACTTCCACGTTTGGTATTCATAAATACTCCTCATAGCACATTCAAATGCTTACTGAAAAGGACTGGAATGTTTATTTTTAGTCATCAGCCACTGGAGAGGTGCTGTGATTTTCAGTAGCAGAGTGACAATGAGAGATGCTCATCTGTCATGTAACTGATGTCTTAACTAACTTTCGTATTCCCCACTCAAATTCCACCATATCCAAGAGCATCTGAAGGTACAATGAGGAAGTAGAAGCAGACTGAGACACAATGGGTGTAAAAGCCTGAGAAATAAAGACAGAGAGGGACACATTGGAAGACGAAGGTTGCTTGTGTTGGCCAGTAGGTGAGTGGTCAAATAACCTGTGACCAGGGGTTTGCGTAGCGGAGCAGGGAGCCAGCTGAGACGTGACTCAGACTCCTCAGATTCTCCCTCCATCTCCTCTGGAAATGACAACACAACCAAAAACAATGGAAAACACGTCCACTTCAGCATTTAGTCACTGGTCTCAAATTCAGTCAGATTCATCAAAACCAGTGGACTCTTCGAGACACTACTGTTGGAGTAATCTGCTTCATAACTTTTATAACACGACCAAGAGTCCTTAGCTACACTAGCACTGCTGTGTTTGAGATAAATGCTAACATCAGCATGCTAGCACCCTCACAATGACAATGCTAACATGCTTATGCTTAGCAGGTATAATGCAGGCGTAGTTTAGCATGTTATCATGCTAATGTTTGCTAATTAGCACTAAACAAAAAGTTCAGCTGTGGATGAAGAGAATGTCATTAGTTTTGCAGGTATTTGATCATAAACCAAATTAATTGGACAAATTAATATTCTGACCTGAGGATGGCACTACATGAAAAGTCAGGAGATCACCAAAGAGATTACAATTGATCCTGAGGGGGACATGAATGTCTGTCAATCCATCCAATAATTGTTGAGAAATTTCACTCAAAACCACAAATGTAAAATCTCATGGTGGCGCTAGAGAGAAACTCGGGGGATGACCAAAATTATTAGCAGTCATTCTCTGGGGACAATGATTGTATAAAATGGCAATTTATCCACTACAGATGAGATATTTCAGTCTGATATTTGATTTGCGCTTATGTCTACAAAATTCCACAAAACAGGTGAACACAGATTCATTTTTTACCATTTACATAAAGGAAAGTGTTATAATGCAAATATTACTTTACCATTAATACTGTGTTTAAACATCACTGGATCTCCTGGTAACTTAATGGATAAAATGACTTGTTATAAGGAACAATTTCACAGTTATGAGACATGAGTGTGGCTGTGTATCTGCAATGAAAATGCCTTCACAGATTTTATTGTCTGCAGTTCTAGTAACGTTGAGTTGAAAACACCGGTGACCCTGAGTGCTGAGACTGCATGACTTGCTAATCCATGTTTGTTGTCAGCAAACTACTGCTTTTGCTAATGATACACTCTGCAAAGCAACTTAGTTGGAAGGGTGGACTACGTAAGACAGGTGTAAGTAGCTTTCCTACAATAAAACTAATGAAAGGAGAATTAGCTGGTGCTACTCTCATAGCAATCCTGATCCAGGATCTAACTGATGAAGGGGAAAAAAACATTAGTGTTAGGTTTTACCAGGCTTTATATCACAGCTGCTGATTCTAGCAAAATTCTCAACATCCATCTACACTTAGTATGATTTGCATGACAGGACAGCTTGAAGAGATTTCAGGTATACCTTCTAGTACAGCAGCCCATGATGCTCCACTGTCAAACCAGATGTCCAGCACGTCCTCTCCACGAACGTAGTCAGTGACTGGACCTGCTTTACTCTGATAGACACACAAGGAAATTGTAGTAAACTGTCAATGTCAGTCAAATAAGATAATTGACTGGTAATTGATAGTTTAAAGGAAAAGTTCAACATTTACACCTAGAACTTCTTCTGTCTTTTATCTGTCTGCTGGGTAGATGTACAGTAGCATAATGTGGATATATGGGGTGTTTGCTGAAAATGGCTTGCTGTAGGAGTGGAGACTCCATCATGTGGTAAATATATCAATAAACCAAAAAAAAAAAAAAAAAAGCTAAAAAGGGGCCGAAAAACTATGAATTTGTTACTATGATCAAAACCTGTCACATTACACAAAGTCATTTGATTGAAGTAAATCTGCGCAAATTTCAAAGTTCAACTTTGACATACAAATCTGCACTATTGACCTTAAGCATCTTGGCAGTGTTGACCTTTCAAAAGCCAAAACGGGGGAAGCTATCATGGCTTATTTGCTGCATTTCACCACCCACTTTAATTTAACACCTCTGTTGGAGTATAAACTGCTCCACAAAACAGGAAAGTTCACAGACTATTATGAGACAGGAGTCAGAGTTGATGGTACGAAGGTATGAACTTATTGTCTCATTACTGACCGAGCTAATGAGCTTGCTAACTGACAGTGAGAAAGCTGTTAGCTAGCTTGTTAGCCGGGGAGCTTTTTTTCCCTCTTCAGTAGCCTCTTGATTAAATGAAATGATGTACAATCCCGAGAACAAAATGCCAGAGGGGAGTAAACGGCACAATACAGCGAAAATAGAAAGAAACTCGGGGAGTGACTAACTAGCGCTAGCATGTTACCATTAGGCTAGAGTGTTAGCAGTTAGCTCGCCAGCTAAAGTAGTTCACCAGAAGTAAGCCCTGCAAGTGGTCACTATGTCACCCAGTTTCTAGAGCCAGATATTTTGAGAAGACGTGCAGATAAATTTCACTCTTTACATTGTTTCTCTCTGTTTCATACTGTTTTTAATTTAATTGTTTTTCCACTGTTAGCCAAAGTCATTTAAATATATCACTTGTGCTTAACTTGTGGACATGCGTCATTGCTTTCGCTATTTTGTGGAATCAAAAAAAATGTATACATAAAGGGTTCTACTTAAGTGCTGTGTCAAATATATTTCAACTGAGGCCCTGGTGCCAAACAGGTTGAAAAAAACTCTGAAATAGTATTAATAATAGTAATATTCATTAAATTAGAGGATTACACTGCCCATACTCCTTCATTTATATCATGGTCAATAACACCTGATGTATCAGTGAGATTGCTTCAAACTAACACCTCAGTCCTAACTTAATCTCACCCTCACCAACACATACTCACCTTCTTTAGCACCTCTGCTGGCAGCAAAGTCTCAATGGGAAGCTCCCACCAACAATCACTGCCCTTTTCTTTAAAGAGATTTGCTATATGGGACACTGTGTGTCTGCAGAGGCCAAAGACAGGAAGAATGTTTAGTATGTAACATATTTGTGTTTGTGTGTAACAGAGAGTGTACTTCTCTGAAATCTCTAAAAATGTAACAGTGCCAGTGACTATCCAAATATGTGTACGAGCCAGTTTGTCTGCATGTATCAGCTTACTTGTTGATGAGTGCCTCTCCAGTCTCGCTGTGGTAGAAGACTGGGATAGGGACCCCCCAGCTTCGCTGTCTGGAGATGCACCAGTAGGTCCGTCTGTCCAGCATGGCCAGCAGGCTTCCCCGCGCTGACTCTGGCAAAACACGCACCTTCTGCAGTGCCTCCTGGACGGACACAGACACACATGTAAAATGCATCCCTTTCTTGAAACACAAACCACATCACTTCCTGTGAAAGCACAATGCATCACTCTCTGTGCACCAGGAACAGACTACATTTTTTTCCAGCAAAAGCTCAACAAAAACTAGTCTGACCATAATATACAGTATGTGTCTCAGCTTTACCTTCGCCTTGTCTTTGAGTGAGGCTGTGTTGATGAACCACTGTTTACTGGGCCTGATGACAACAGGCTGCTTCGTCCTCCAGTCATACGGGTAGCTATGGACACACTGCTCCTCTTTCACCAAAGCCCCACACTCCTTCAGCATGGAAATCACTAACACAGGCAGCCAGGTCATTACACAAACACATATGAAAGAGGAAACACAAAAGATGCAGACAAAGATGTGAAAAAAAATGATCTTCATCCCTGGGCTAAGAGACAGTGTTATGTCCATCTTTCACATATTTATGCTTTACCTTTTTCAGTGCCCTCTCTCATCACAGACAGATTCTTTAGCTCAGGACCGGCCAGCTCAGTGAACTTGCCATCCTCATCCACCATACACTCCTTAGGTGAAAGAAGAAAAAAAACACACACACAAACAATTTCATATGGAAGCACAAATTATCTGCAGAAAACCAGGTTATTTTGAGTTGACTGGGATGAATTTAGCACCCTATCCAAACCTCATACAGTAGTTTTTAAAGACTAAAAACTTAAATGGCTAAAAACTTATTATGAAACATTCATTTTTTTAGGGCTGCAACTAAGGATTATTTTACATATTAATCAATTACTTATTTAATCTATTTTTTTTAATATATTGAAAAATGCCAATCACAAGTTGCCAGGGCCCAAAGTAACATCTTTATATTACATGTTTTGTTCTATCATCAGTTCAAAAGCCACATTTTAAATATTCAATTTACAATACAAACAGAAATGCAGTAAAACCTCACATGCTTTTATTCTCAATAAATAACTTAGATGATTAAACAAAACTGTTGTTGATAACTTTTCTGTTGATCAACTAATCAGTTCAGAAATGCAGAATTTTATGTCCAATGGACCTCACAAATTAGTTTGGACTACATTGTGAACGATTAAAAAAAAAAAAAAACCCACATTATCTTGAATAGTACAAACAAGTTTTTCTTGATTCCAAACACAGTTGTTCAAAACAGAACATACCACAGACAGTTTAAACTGTGAAGCCACACTATAATCCTCCATGCCGTGAGCTGGTGCTGTGTGGACCAATCCTGTTCCTTTCGCCATAGTCACATGATTGGCCGGCAATAGCGGCACTTCCTTGTCGGGTATCGTGGGATGTTTGCAGATCCCACCTTCAAGTTGTGAGCCTTGGAGAAGAAAGACGGGGGCCATTAGCATGGTTATATTTGTAACTGACAAGAGACCCCCTAAAGACTCCTTCAATCATGTGTGTGTGTGTGTGTATTACCTGTGAAGGTGCCTACACTCTCCAGCTCTGTGCCCAGCAGTGCTGCCATGCTGGCTGTGCGCTCAGTGGCCACTAAGAGCAGCTGAGAGTTGTCTGTCCTCTTCACCACTGAGTACCTACAAACAGAAAACAGGGCATTTACTGAAGCCTTCCAAAAGTAACCGCACCATTATTCATTGTGTCCCTCGTCACATTCTTTTTATATTTTATCATTAGCACTTTAAGAATAAGAACATTTTACAGTGTTAGCTTCAGATCCTTTTAAACAAGGTACCACAACTAGCATTTTAACTTCAATAAATGATTACAATATTAATCAAATGGCAGTTTAATTACCATAAGCAAGGAAGGCCATCACCAAGAGGACTGTAAGCTTCTTGCCAAGTGTAACTAATTACATTAACGACGGGTCAGTTCCAAAGTGCCTCAGTAAGCCATTCCAGTGACTGGAATGCAGGTATTATTAATGTTATTGATTACACCTGTTATTCCTGCTGTGAAGAATGGATTGAATGGATGAAAAAATTGTCTATTCGCTGGACTGATTTTAGCTGATCACAGATGTATTTGTATATGCTTATTAAAGAAGTGTTAGAGGTGGGTTAGAATCAGAGTCTCCATCACAGTTTGTCCACCAGTGAACACTGACAAATCTAATTTTTTTAAAACTCTAAAATACATAAATGGTCACAATTCTTTCATAACCAAACTTAAGAGATCCTTATCAAAAATGTTTGTTCATGTGATGTTTATGTTAAAAAACAACTATATGTGAAAATATAAATATAATGTTATTGATATCTGAATCTGCCTAAAAAAATCAAATGGGCACATTTTGACATTTAGCAGGAAAAGCACAGGTGTGAATAATCTAATTAACGATGGCTGCTTCAGTGTTCACTTTCACAGTGGTCCTGGCTTACTGGACTGCATAAATAGAACGGAGCCATTGTTAATGTCATTAGTAACACCTGTGCTTTCCATAATATGACAAGTCAAAATGCTTTAACAGCAAAAAACAAGAAGAGAGTGTTGTTCTTCCACTGCAATTAAAGAGAAGACTTTTATTTAAAAATGTGGAAAAGTCACATCACTATTTCTCTGCTCCTTCTGATCCCAAAACAAATGCAACAACCAAAAGGCCAAGAAGCAATGTTGCAACATCCACTTTGTGACAGAAACACCGGGGTTGATGGAAAATGTGGTTTAGGTTTCAAGAAAACCAATACATATCACTGGTGTGAGGAAATGCCTCATCAGTAATTATGTGGACTATTATTAAATAGACTGATAAAGTGCAGTTGATGATGACACTTTAGAGTAATAAAAGTTGAGCCATGGCTGACAGCAGAGAGCTTGACTGACTGGGTCTGAGGTGTCCAAAAACAGCCACTGTATTAAGGTAATTTTGTGGTGCTGGTTCTTACTGGGCATTGGGCATGTAGCAGACAGCCTGGTTGGCAGGAATAGTCCAAGGTTGAGTGGTCCACACCAACACAGAGACACTGCTGAGACCTGCTGATGTACACAAACCGGACACAAATGCATGCGCACAGTGTCAGAAGTGTTCATTTTTAAAAACTCTGAATTATCTATATGTGTGTATTTGCATTACCTGCTTCTGAGGCTATCTTAGGTGGCAGTGTCACCAGGGGGAATGTGGCATAGACGGCTCTGCTCACGTGCTCAGGGTTGTACTCCAACTCTGCCTCTGCTAGAGCCGTTCTAGAGAGGCACAGAGACGGGACTCAAGCATATGTGAGGAGCAAAATCAGCTATTATATTTCAATTTAGACTAGAATATACAAAAAATATTAATGACTTCATGCAGCAACCTCTACATTAAGCATATTAACTCAGTACCTTGATGATGGAGACCAGAACACTGGCTTATAGTCCTGGTAGATGAGCCCCTGAAGGACAACAAAGTGGAATAACTATATTAGACTGTCTGAAGAAAACAAATTATATCCAGTTGTACAGCTGTATCACTGAGAGGCAAACATCAGTTCAAGTAATTCTCTGTTGGTTTTACATTGTTATAGCTACTAATATTACTATTTAGATTAATAGTTATTAAACCTCTTCAGTCTGGACAAGCGCCAGGGCAGAAAATGTTAGCTGAATAGCGCATCATTGCCCACCTTGCTGTGCATATCCTGGAAGACTTTCAGCTGAGCTGCCTCATAGGCCCCGTCATATGTGTAGTAGCACTGGTCCCAGTCAGCCATCACCCCCCAACGCTGGAAAGCAGCCTTCTGACGAGCTATGGCCCCCTCTGCAAACTCCCGTGCTGGATGGGATGAAAACAACACATTACAGCAACCTCAAATCTAACAGAGCTCATATTCAACCAGCTTTCTCTCCCTCCTTACCTTTCTGTCTGATCTGCAGAGGACTGAGGCCGCTGGTCCCCAGCTCTCCCAGAGCCTTCAGCTCGATGGGCAGGCCGTGGCAGTCCCAGCCTGGGATGTAGTGGACCTGCCGCCCCCTCAGCATCTCAAAACGGTTACGGATATCTTTCAGGATCTGGATCGGACAAAATACAGTGAATTGAATGATGACTCTCAGTGTTGGAGCTGCTGTTGCCAGCAGAAAGCTTAGCATTTTGGATGCATCATCACCTAGACCCATCATTCAACAATAACAGCCGTTACATAATGTCTGGTGGCATCAGTCGAACAATAAGTCAATATCTTAGGAAACATGACAAGAATATGATAAAATGAGTACCTTGTTGAGTGCATGTCCTACATGAGGGTCTCCATTTGCATACGGGGGTCCGTCATGAAGGCAGAACTCCTTCTTGGCTTTCCTCTCTCTCTGCCAGGAGTACAAATCTGCAAATCCACACTCCTACAAAACAGAACCCACAGGTAGAGAGGGTTTATATTGAGATATGGCACAAAGCATCACGACTATGAAGCAATCTGTAACCATGCTTACCTATCAAGATAGGATGTGTGTTGTACAAATGTAGCTTAACACTGTATTTTAGCCTCACATAGTTTCAGTCTGCAATTTCAGTCAGTCAGTCTCAATATGAGGGTGTAAGGGCATAATAACTAACTCTCGACGCATGTGATGCAAGCCGAAGTGAAGACTGAACTCTAAACAAAAGTAGAATATCTTAGGTTATGGGCTACAAAGCGTGTCCTGCGATCAACAAGCAAGGGGAAGATTAACTTGACAGTTTTTTGAGTGGAGGATCGTCAGCCTCTTATCTCGCGTTATACCTGCTGGATCTGGAGCTCTCGGTCCAGCAGCTTCTGTCCGGTCAGCTTCATGGGGAAGTTAGTCCGGGGCAGGAGCACTGTGTCTCGGTACAGGCCCTGAGCAGAACCTGCCTCTGCGGGCTGAGCGCTGCCTTCTCCTGAGTTGACACCGTAACAGCGGCCGGAGCTGAAGGAGACAGCCCGGTGGAGGAGGCCGCCTCCCCGGTGTGACCTCCGTCCCCATCTCGCTAGCGTCTGGCTTACTGCCGAAACCCGGCACAGCAGCATGTAGAGGAAGGAGCTCCGTGGCCGAGCAAAACCTCAAAAACTGAAAACTGCGCGGGTGTTCCCCTGTTGTGACAGTATGCAGTTATTGTGTTGGTATATTTCGCCCTTCTTGCAATGCTGTGTTTCTTCCGGAAGGAATAATAGAGAGGACAACTACGGAAAGCCAATGGGTTCAGTCGCATTTTTAACAGTAACATGATGAACGACGCTGAAGTTCCAAAAATAAATAATGACATTTAATGGCTGGTCCCCCCTTTTTAAACCACTTCCACTTGAGAAAAAATGTTAGACATCGTAGAAAAAGCATTGAAACCCGCTTTCAGATTTGTGAAACCTTTATTTTGTTTATGAAAACAGAAAAAAGGGAGAATCAGCCGCTAAATATCATTATTCATGTTTCCCTTAACCCCGAATTGGAAGCTGGCTTCAGTTGTGATGAAGCGTCACTGCAGGACGCTGTTCACAATGCACCTGCAAAATGTGGAATAGTTTCAACACCACTGCGTTCTTTCCCTGGGAAGATACACGTTTCAAGTGATATTAACATTATTTTTACTAGTCTGAGAATATCAATTGGCTATTTGTATTGGTGGGCCTACTCATTTATATAAAATATCGTGCAATGTATTAAAAATATCGACATTGTAATTAATATTAATATTGTTAATGTTGCTATTAATATTCATGTTAGCACCAATGACTACAGGCTATATAATAGACCTAAAGTTACACTCACATGGTGGAGTTGACTTCTGTCGTATATAATCATGTTTTCTCTGCCCTCCCGTGGTCACTGTGAGGAATTACAACAGTGCTAAAACGTGGTAGCTACAAACATTTAAGCTACACTTTGATAAAGCAACTTTAAGTAGACTGATTGCAATAAATACCTTTATACATACAGATAGATACGCTATACCGCTGTGCTTGCTATACTTCCCACAACATTTGAATGCAGCATGACAGAGGCTACAGCAGGTGGCACTCAGTGTCTGATGGTAGAAATAATAGTAGGCTATAGATCATGACATTTTTTTTGCCGTTTGCTGTTTCATTGTGTACTGTTCAATATACTAATGTCAGAGCTTCACATTGAATGCACCACCTGACACACAGCTGTGAGCGTTGTGTGTGCTTTAGGAGCACAGGGGGAACCCCAAATGAGTGTATATAGGCTTTTTTTTTAAATCAACCTATGCTTTTTGTAATCATGGCAGGTGGGCAGTGGAGTGCCATACAAATAGGTTCATACAAATTCCAACTTCAAAATGGGGAGGAAATAGCCTAAATGGAATTTGAAAAGTGCACTGTCAGTCAAACATGTGGTAGCTACAAACATTTAGGCTACACTTTGATAAAGCAACCTTAAGCAGACTGATAGCAATAAAATACCTCTAGACATACAGATAGATCGGCTATACCTCTATGCTTGCTATACTTCCCACAACACCTGAATGCAGCATCTACAGCAGGTGGTACTGAGTGCCTGATGTCACTGGGGGTATAAAAAGCAAGTCTATCTCTCGTTTCACTCACCTATTCACTCTCCAGCGGACCTGAGCGAAACAGCGAGCCCAGCCTTTGTTCACACTCCACACCAAGATGAATAAGATGTGTGTCGTTTACCTTGGAGTGCTCCTGCTGGCTCTCCATCTTTCATCCCAGGTTAGTTTGTTCATTTAGTTCATGTTATTCATTGAATTTACATGGGGTATTAACCCGTGAGTTTACCTGTTTTTGCGCTGATACAGGGGGACACCACTAACATGATGTGGCTACTTATTTCTTTTTTCAAGACTACAAGCTCAAATGTCACAGGTGGCTTTAATTTCTAACAATGTCTTTAGCTGTAAATTAGTGGCCTGTGTAGGCTATAGGCTCTATGTAAAAGGGGGGAGGACTTTAAAAAAAAAAGCAACAATGTTTCTATCAAGATCAAAACGGCAGCTACAGTTACCTGTAACTTAATAAGCTACCTGTAGAGCAGTGTTTGGGAGGGGGGTTCATGTCATTTGGGAATCTTAAGCAGGCACATCAGGTTTTTAGGACTTTAAAGAACAAACCGAGTTTTCATATTAAAGGCTGAGAGGAAACTTAGGTAACGTATAATGAATAAATAACATTAAGGGAAACTGAATTTGTAAGCCATGTATAGTAAGGCTTTGTTTGGAGGGTGTTTATCCTGTAGTGAAGAAGTTTAACCTGCTTTCTACTGGCCTGTTGCTACATCTTTAGCGGTATCTTGCTGCTTTTTCCCCTTTTTAAAAAGGGGAATTACGTCGCCTTATTGTGGTCGCTACTGTCTAAGTTCTGTAGGAACTTGGTTGTGCGTACACTTCTTTTTTTTTTTTTTTTTAAATTAAACTGGAAATGATATGGCTGTGTTGCAGGTCGTCCTGGCCCAGAACACAACCACGAACGTGACAATGACCACCAAAGCCGGCTCCATGGACACGACGGACAAAGAAAAGAACGGGTCCAGGAGGAACGACGCCTTCACGCTGCTCCTGCCGCTGGCACTAGCTGCGCCTCTCCTCCACAGTTGGTCCTAAGGACCGGACTGCTGGCCCTCCGCACTGGACACACACCGCCACGCAGGATAAGGGGCGCAACGTCATTCTAAGAGCAGTTCATTAGAAATCCCTTCCCTCTTCTCAATCACGCTTTGGATTTCACCATAGAAATGTCTGTCAAATGGGAATCTGTTTTTGAAAGAAGCGCGCACTGCCGGTTTCACTTTTACTCGCCAACCACGAAAACGCCCTGCTGCCCTTGGACCGTTATGTTCTGCTGTTCTTTGTAGGGGCCTGTATGGATGGGACTCTGAAATTTGGGGGGAGGGGAATGTTGGGTGAGGCGGTTTTTATATGGAGGGTGGGGGAGAATTTTTGTGGCCGGTTACTCGTATGCCCACTGTGCGTTCTTTAAAAAAAAACGTGAAAGTAATAAGTCTAGGAACGTTTTGCATCACAAATTCTGGAAATGGTTTAATGTAAATGTGATTGTTTTAGACCTTGAATTTTTGTAAGATCAATAAAGATTTGAATTGTAAGTGACCAGATGAATGCTCAGTCTCAGTTTATTTGCTTTATTGGTGTAACATCAAATGTGTTAAAGTCATTGCCTAAACTATCTACAGATAAAACAAGGTGTTGCCCCAATAGTCATTAAACTTAAAACTGCCTTTAAGATGCTGTGTGTGTGTGTAGTAGGTAGTTCAACTGAGAACATGGCATGTAAGCAAAGGATCAGGTTAAGTATCACTTGCATTTAGATAATCCAGATCTGCTTTAAACTTTAAGGCTCTTAATCTGGTATGAGTTGGGGTTAAGGTAAACAATTTTGCACGCACCAATGTTGTGAAGAATAAGCACATCTACTCAATCTGCTTAGTTTTGGCAGCTGGAACTCACTGTTGGCACAATCTGAACTATCATGTGGCTATCAGCACTCCATTTCTCTCATCCTTAAAGATCCCTGTTAAGATATTATGCTTTGAATAATTTGTAGTTTTTTTTTTCACAATTTACATGTACTCATTAAATCTGAATACCATATATAAATGGCTGGCTGTCCCATATTTTCCTAAAACTGCTGCTTTCACTGAAGTCTGGTGTATGAGCTGGAAGCTGTGACTCGACATCACTTGCGTAAATTGTTAGACTACAACTGGCTTGGTGATGTCACAATCTTCCTGTAGGTATACATGTTAAACTCAGATTTTAAGGTGAGCAGAGAAACTTTCCTCCATCAGATGAATGAAAACAGCCTTCAAGCTCAAACATCCAAGTGATGTAACGAGACAAAACACAATTTTGACTGGAGGGGGACTTTAATATATTTGTCTTGCTGTTAAGGCCTTTTATCTGCTGTAAGTATGGAGATTACAGGCTTTAAAGCTGAACTATCCCAAACAAGTCATTTTCATATTTGAATAAGTTAACTTGAGTTAATGCTTGCTGCGGTGTCCTGATACACGGCAGCAACTGACATGTCAAAAACATGAACAATTTTCTTCAGGTAAAGTTTCCCCTCAGCCTTTATTGTACCATATTTGATATAAGTAAAGGTACTATTCAAAATATGTCAGTTCAAAGTACAGTCATCTTATGGCTTCTAATCACCCTTTCTACCAGCTTGCCACAAATACACAAGCTACAACCACACAAAGGGAGGTTGTGAGTACTAGACAAATAAAAAAACACTTCAATTATTGACTGAGAGCAGGTGAATAATTCAAATGCTGGTGAGCGTCCTTCACCTGGTGCTGCCATCAAAGGGACTCTATCTGAGAGACTGGTGGAATTCACCTGTTGTTAACCCCCCTCTTGTGCACCCACTCTTGATCTGTGTGGGAATTGCATCCCACCCTGATCACATGACAATGGCTGCATTGTCCAGCTCATCTTATCTGCTCCCAAAACTAGACTTGGATCAGGACCTTTGCTCCATGAGCCTGCCTCTCATTCCTCCCTCCTACTTCCTGGTCCCACTTTATCATCAGGTACCTCTTAGCTTCTTCCTCATAAACATATTTTTGGTTTTTTTTTTTGTGCTTTTTTTTTTTGGAGATGAGGATCTCTCTGTCTCTTTTCTTCCTCTCGCTACCTCATAATCCAAAGCTGAAGAGGCTTGACGGAGCAGTAGCCACATTCCTGCAGTGCGGCCGTGAAACCTTAATGCCAGTGGAGTGCGGTCAGGTGGTCGAGAGAAGAGTTCTCCTTTAGTTGACCGCCAGAGTGTGACCACTTAAAGCCCTCCTCCTCCCCCTCCTCCCTCCCAGCCGCTCCATCCATCTCCTCCTGAAA
Organism: Scomberomorus guttatus; assembly: GCA_038419695.1. Lineage (NCBI taxonomy): Eukaryota > Metazoa > Chordata > Actinopteri > Scombriformes > Scombridae > Scomberomorus > Scomberomorus guttatus. The sequence continues at coordinate 26,551,045 of CM076455.1, forward strand.
TGTAAGGAGAAACCCGAGTTCAGGTGTAGGTGTTTGCTAACTGGTGGAGAAGGGGGGGGGGGCAAATAAAAGGGGGGTGTGAGGTGGTAGAAACTTTGGGGTGAGGTGAAGGACACTCCACAGCTTTCATCACTGAGCTGTGCAGCCTCTTCACCTTCTCTACCGGCTCGCTCTTTTCCAAGCAGGAATCTGCAAAACAAAACTTAGTCAAACCCATGACGCTGAAGCATCTCATAAGTGGTCTGACACCTGCCACTAAATGGCCACGCTGCTTTTTACCATCACTACCATTTTACCTGAACGTGTCATATTTTCAGAGGCAGTTTTGTCCCTCAACACTGATTCTGCATCAATTCCACAGTGTCTCTGAGGAGTCTAAAAGAACAGCACAGAGTTTGCTGCTCATCAATAAGTTAAAGATTATCATGCCACAGTTTTGTTGTGGCTTCCTGCTGCATGACGCATACAGCAGCTCAAACCTTCAAGGAAGCTTCTGCTTCTACATTTGAATTCTAAATAAGGACTGAGTGAGAACTGAGAGAGAACAGTGAAGTCACTGATGTCATATTTATTTTGGTCATATACTAATATGCATCAGCTGTTTCAGGGAAGTGAAGTGGGTGCATTTCTCAGTGACATGATGCTATGATTTGCTGCTGTGTGAAAACTTTGACCCTGTTCATCTGCAAAAGAAGATTTGAGAGCGACTGAGAATCTCCTTTACCTTAAACTATTGTATATGTTTTTTATATCGTTAAATGCAAACTAAGATGTCCCAGACTACATTTGCACCTTCATCGGCCTTCATTTATTTTAATTTCTATATATTTATGATTAATGATTCTCTCCTCATGTGTATCTCTTATTGATTGGTGCTGATGGACAGGCAAGCAACCACTGGTTAGAGACAAAGAGAGCTGAAGAGAAATACCAACCACTGGGCATCCACTCAGAAAGTCAGAAAGGTCTTTGAGCACTGAACAGGTTATACTCTCTGGGCAAAGTGAGTGACCATAAACTGAGAAGAACACAAACTAAATACACACTGAGTGACTACAGCCTGGCCAATGAGAATGATTGACACGAACAAACCTGGCAAAAGACAGAAAACAAACCAACCGAGCTACACTTCCTATTACACTTTAACCTTAACTCCTATTTGGCATTTATAAGCAGCATATAAACAGTTAAAGAGTGAAGTAGTATGATTATACAGAGAGAAAGAGCCTGCTGTAAGCTTAATAGCTGCATGGAAAAGGACAGGGATGCAACTCTGTGTTGACGTTTATTAAAAGAAACTACATGGCTCCCCGCTGAAACTGAAGTATGCACAATCTCACCGTGATCCATCACGGCAGAAAGGACAAGAGTGGCCAATAAATTATTGTAGGTTCACAATATATATATGTATGTATACTGTGGTATATCAGTCAGGTAGAGGATGTGGAGATATGCCACAGTAGAGAAACAGGAACACCAGCATGGTATCATTGTTTTTAATTTCATACAGAGGTTGTATGAGCTGCATTTATAAATATCCTTTCACTTAGTGCATTTATTGTACTGATATGAGCTATAATGGTATGCATCATTGCTTCAGGGAAGTTCCGATGTGCTCTATCACTACATCCTGTACAAAGACGGAACTTAAAAGACATGATGCAATAAACATTTAACAATTTCCATGAACATAGCGTGCATGATTTCTGATCTTTTTTCCATAACAACTGCCAGTGTATGAGCTTTAACTGAACACTGAAGACACTCTATCAGGATGCACAGGGTGCTGTGTGATGTTTTAGATACTGCCCAGTGCTGTTAATGGTGCTGTGCTGCCCAGTGCCATCTAGCCCCCCCCCCCCCGACCCACACACCATTTCCAGTTTTGGTTTGACATAGGGGAAGAGGGTGTTGTCAAATGCTGCACACATAATCAGTCAGCACATCCTCCTTTCTTGTTCCTGTCTAATCTGACACCTAGACTCTTCTCACTGCAAAATCACATTTTCCAGCTTTATGTATTAAACATTACCTGCTAGCATGGAGAGCCAATTATCAGTCAAACATGTTTTTCTAAATGAGGAACAAATACTAGCAGTTAATGACTGGTGGTACGGTAATTATCCAATCATCTGGCCACCATGACAACCATCTGTAAGTCACTATGGTTATGTCATGTCATTCCACAGTATGTGTGACCTTTCTGACATTCACTATAGCTGGTTTGTTTAAATGGAATAGTTTGATATTTTGGGAAATATGCTTATTGACATTCTTGCCAAGATTAATCAGAATCATCTTTATTGGCCAAGTAATGTTTATACATACAAGGAATTTGACTCTAGTTTAGTGGCTCTCAGTGTGCTTACACATAGCATAACACAAGGAATGACTATATACAAAAAACGTTTCTGTGAACTGTAAATGGGATACAAATAGTGCAAAGGTATGAAGAGTGCAAAGAATGATGAGATAAATATTGAATGGTTAAGAAAAAGTGATGTTACTTTATATACATATAGTAGGTGGTTATGTACAGTATATACAGCCTGTTCAAGTACACAGTAATGAGTGAAACATATTGCACATTTTGTATTTTAAACTAAAGAAATATATATGATTTGTAGGTGCAGTGGGTATTGTAATGTTTCAGGATTATTGCACAGTGCCACAGTGAATTAACTGCTCATAAGTGGGACGGCAAGGGAGAAGAAACTGTTCCTGTGTCTGGTGGTTTTGTTGTACAATGTTCTGTAGGGCCTGGGGGAGAAGTTGGAACAGATTATGTCCAAGTTGTGAGGGGTCTGCAGTGATTTTCCCTGCCCGTTCCCTGACTGGAGGTGTACAGGTCCTGGATGGTGGGCAGGTCGGTACCGATAATCTTTTCTGCAGACCTGACTGTCTGTTGTAGTCTGTTTATCAGCACCACACAAGGTCACTTATATCTCGTTATATCTCTATCTACTGTTTATTTTGAACACTGAATCTGATTAAAACAGAAGTGTAAAAGCGACAAGTTGTGGGTTTTACCGTGCGCAAGTTTTAGTTTCCTAAGATGGTGACAGAATGTTCTTACATGATCACAACCTGTAAAACACACAGTATTTTAATGTTGTAGGTGGTCTAACTGCTCAGTGCTCACTGCATACAATTTTATCATCATAACTTGTTTTGTATCTAAAATCATTCTTGTATACATTCTATAATAAAACCACTAACCACAGACATTGGATGTACTGGATACATCTGTTTCAACACTCCTTGAGTTTTTGCACAATTTGTGCTACAAAATGTTCTCAAGGGACACTGTGAAAGTTTTGAAAGAATAAATGACACATTCATTTCCTTCCAATAACATCCTTCATTCAATACACTAAGGAGTTTTAGCTACAGCTTGTGTTGTTCTGTTGACCAGTAGCTAATTGATTCTAATACTAGCAAACATTAGATGGAGTATTGCTGTGTCACTGACTTAGCATCTTATAGGCCACCATCATCTGGACTTGTTGGACTTGTATTTACCAACTCAGTGAGAAAAACAGCTTGATAAGTGAAATGGTTCAAGAGTAACTGGCCAAAAATTGACCTCAAGTTTGTCTTATTGTTTAATTTGCATACATGGGCTTGTTAATATACTGAGCAGGTTTAATTAAAGTCAGACGAAGCATTACTTGTTTTTTCAGATACTGATCAGGACAGACTGATTCATCGTAGGAAATAGAATTTAAATAATAAAACACATGTTTATTTATTGCAATTAGTGTAATGTGAGACACTGCCAAATGTGGGACACCTAAGCTCAAATGCTTCTATCTCTTCTTAACAAATGTTAATGAATAGGATTCCTGTTAAAGGTCAGTGAAAAGGGACTTAGAGTAATTTAATGTTAAGGATATAAACATAAATCATAAACGAAGCAGTGTTGCCAATTGTTATCAGATTGTGTTTATGATATAGTCATGTATCAAAATATGCTATAATAAGGAGAAATGTTTCATATTTTTTTATTTCAATTTTTCACTGTTCCTTTTTAGAAAATGTGGTTTGAAATGTGGGACAGTATGGTTTTACAGTCATATACAGTCTTAAATTGGTGAAATATGCTTTTAAGCACATTACATTTAAGTAATTCAGGGGTCTTTGTCTTGTAATGCTAAATTTTTTGTTAGTTTTAGGCAGATTGCAAATTATATTATTACTAATATTAATACTACATAATATAATACATTACTATACTATTTGTAACTGCAAAAGCATTAATTACTGAAATGACCAGAAATGGGCATGCACTGTGGCTTTGAGTGTTATTGACCAGAGAAGTTTTCAGCCTCCCAATGAGTGTCCCAGTTTTCAGCCTGAACTGTCCCACATTAGGAAAGGCACATAACCTGGGACAATTTGGCACAAGAAACACTTTTATATTTGCTGAAGTGCCAAAGCAAAAATTGTCCCACATTACTCTAATTCACCAATTTTACTAAGATCAGTTGTATATTCAGAGTGTATTTAGCACATTAGTTGTAAACTAATACTTTTTGCCATGTAAAGGAGACAGATGAGTGGGGGCAGTGGCTAATTATTTAAACTAGCTTTGTATTGTTATGTGCTACAGATATTGCCTCTCTCTAGAGGCAAAACAAAAGTCTACAATAATTCGGTCCACCCGTCCATCCATCCAGCCAGCCTTGCAGGGAACTGGAGGCTATCCAAACATGCACTGGACAACAGGCAGGGTACATCCTGGACAAGTCACAGGACAAACATATATAGACACACGGTGACCTTGAACTGGATCAAAAACAGCCTTTTAAAGAATGCTGAACTTATGCAACCAGAAGTTAATCTTTGGAAGGTGCAGCGAGCTGAAGGAACTGCACCTTGTCTTCACCTGGCACCACCCAGCTGTGTCACTAATCCTTTGGTTTAAAGAGACCCCCACACACACACACAATATAATATATTAATATACGGTACTTCCACTGGACATGAAAATGCACGTCTTGTTCTTTGCAATACAAATTCCCCTTATCAAACCAATACAAATATAGTCACTGTTTACCTCTTTCCTGTGGTGACCGCCTTTGATGACTATCGCTCTTCACAATTACTGAAACCAAAACATATGACACCAAAAACGTCCCTGCTGTGATGCCAAAAACTTCTGAGGTGTGATATTACTCAGTATCTGTAACCAGTTCATTTGATGTCTTGTGAGTCCAGTGTGAAAAGGGGTATGCTGTACATTCTTATAGGGATCTGTTACCATGTAGGAGTACCAGAATTGTGTGTGGAAGATGGCTTGTGTGTGTATGAGAACAGTCTGTGCTTCTCTGAGATTTCATTAGCACGTCCTTCTCTGTCAGCTGTGAGCGAGGGCGACAGTTGTGTAATGCACACGGGGATCAGGATCAAATGAGAAGCAATGGAAAGAGCCGGGCAGGTGGGAGGGATGGAGTGAGGATGAAAGAGAAGAGAAGGGGATACCACGCAAATCCACACATTAGGAGCGGAGAATGTCAAAGGAAACAAGAGCCTGGCATGGGCCCTCTGTGTTCTGCTGTGTGTTTGTGTGGTGTGTGTGAAATACTGGAAACCACAAAGCTAGCTCAATATGTGTGACTAACTCCCCTAAGCCTTACATTTAAAGGAGACATATTATGCTTTTTGGTGATTTTCTGTTATTAATATACTGTTATGGTGTCAGATATTTATGCTAAACATGGTCAAAGTTCCAAAACTTGAGGTTAATGTATGTAGAAATGCTCCCTGCAAGTCAAAAGTCAGGGCTTCAACCTGCTCTGAACACTTCGTTTGTGATGGTTTCTTCTACTTTGCCGATGAGGGATATGTCCCTACCACTTTTCTGATTACCTGAAATTGTTCCCACCACTAATTTAATATTAACTGCATATGCGATTAAATCAAATATAAATTCCATCGGCTCTACAAAGGGTTAACTCCCCCATGTTCCCACTGGATGAGATATAGAGTTTCTATTGGTGTTTGTTCGCTTTGTTCGCCTCCTTTACATGTAGCCATGTGACGTGTGGAGTGCATTTTTGGATGAATCAGAAACAGCACAGTGTGTTTAGTCAGAGGTTACAGCTAGAGGCTAGAGCACGAGACAATCCAGGCTGTCGTGTCGCAGGTGCTTTGCCTTCTGTGATCATAATGTTAAGGTACTGGTATCAAATTAAACAAGTTGATTGTTCAGTGATATGAAAGACACAGCTGTCCTGGGCTGGTTTACTCACTACAGACCAGGAATTGTAATAGTCTTGCCGGGGTTAGTACTGTACAAAAAAAAATAGTTAGGCATATTAAAGCTCGAATGTGGAACTTTTACATATAAATGAACATCTGTTACATTCAAGCCCATTACACACAAGTTCACACAATGCTGATTAAGCCTATCACCGCCAGGTAAATCTCTCTGTATTTTGCAATATACCACAGTTTTAAAATCTGGTGTCTGTGGCGACTTTCCTGCGCTGGCGCACCGGTAATGATGCATTTATGCTAATCAGCAATGATTGGTTTGAGACTTTCAACCTGGGCGGACTGTCCTCAGTGCACCCCAACCGTGTTGCGTTGCCGCAGCGGGGATTGGCTCACGTAAAAAGTGTGCTGATAGTGTATAACATACCAAGGAAATGGACATTGGTTTTTTATATAGTACACATCAAATGGTTACTTTGATGTGGGACCACCACCAAGTACGAGCACCTCAGACACAGAAAAGGCAGACCGATGCACAGGGTTGAAGGTGAGAACTTGAAAGGACCCCCTGCCAAATTTATGTCCCCACCACTTTCCAAATCAAACCTATACCCTTGCTTAGCATAAAGACTGGAAGGCTGGGGAAACAGCTTGCCTGGCTGTGTCCAAAGTTACAATACACATGTTTAAGCATATTTCTACAAAATGTCAACCTATTCCTTTAAAGATGAAGCGCTTGCTAATGTATCATCAAAGACAAGAGCACAAGTCCTAACTGGCTTGATCCTATTCTTAATTGTTTTAATCAGGCCTGCCATGGCCGGATGTAGTGCTACTTTAAATACAGTAGAGTACTCAGTAGATGCTTTGCGTGTCTCATCCGGAGTTGTCTAAAATTAGTAAGTATGCTAGCTGCATGCTAATTGCAGAGCTGGGATTTGCGGATTTGGGGGTGCAAGCCTATAACACAATTAGGGATTGGTAGACCTGGTCTTGAATAGTAACACAAATCTGCCAGTGTTGGTAGAATATTTCAGTTTATTTGTGAAGCAGAGTACGGATTTTTCTGGCACAACTCTCAAGGGAAAAAGTCTGAAGAGGTGAGCTGGTGAGTCCAGTCTACACAAGTATACAAATACTGTATCAGTATACAGTATTTGCTGTACATGTGCTGCTGGAGTTTGACCTCCTCAGCTTATTTCCAAAAGCAAATCAATTAGTTTTAAGTATTAAAGTATTCTAATATTCTAAGTATATCTAATTGTACTTTTGTTGTTTCAAGAGCAACAACCTCCCATGATCTTTCTTGATTCAAGATATAGACATTCATGTCTAGAAAATAATTGATACAGTATTATTTCTATTAGAAATAGGTTAAAAAATATGTATTGAGTACATTTGAATTAAAATAAGGTTTCTGGACACAGACACACAACTGGAGGTCATATGTTCTATAATATGGAAGGAAGTATGACTTCTGTCAACTGTATATAGATACAATGTATGATACTGATACAAAGAGGAAAAATTAAAACAAAACAGGAAGCCCAAGTATGTGTCTGGTCATAGCAGTGAACAGGAAATGAGATACAATATGTTGATTTGTCAGCTATTAGGAAATGGTAAACAAAGCATGCAACTCTTCTCTGTATAACCATTCATCATATCAATTCATCAAACGTTGGCAGAACCACGCCTTTTGCATAGACCAGGGTAATACACAAGGAAAAATACAAACCACATGTAAATATATACACAAATATATATATAAAATATATATACAAAAAATAGTCATCTTGTGGCTAGTGTAGCACCTCAGTTTAGGACAGTTTCCAGTGCTATAATTGGCTGACTGGATTAATTTAACTTGAGTTGACTTCAGCACTTTAATGTCTACAGTCTTAACATTTCAGGGCAAGTGTCTCCTTGAGCCAAAATGGTTTCAAGAGTCCACTGGTGGTGTTTGATCATGTTAAGTTGTTACCCAACTCTTCTGTGATGGAAGTGGATTGATTTATGTCTTCTGTCAGATGTACACTTGCAGAAAAATATGGACAGTGTTTTAATACATTTCACATTATCTCCACAAACAATTGTCAAATTGTGGAGATTGTGGAGTGAAAACTGAAACAGGTTCTACACTTGAAATATAGACATTTCCTCAAGATGTGTGTGTCGTATTATATATGGGATTACCTCTTTAAATTACCCGGTCTGTAAACTTAATTTAATCATGTAGATGTTGCAGAAGGAAGTCAGAAAAGGTATTTTTAAAATTATTATAATTTTGTGGCAGGAAAAGGAAATACTGTACACAAAAATGTTTTTCTTCCCGTTCCTTCAATTGGATGTTTGAGCTTCACTGTACAGAATAATGTGTGTGCAGAGTTTGACACTAGAAGGCTGTTTTCACATTTATCTGCTGAAAGTGGAAAGTTTCTCTGTGCTCATTGAATGAGATGGGCCTGCAAGCATGATTTGTGACATCACAAATAGTTTAGAAGCCAATCCTGGTGAAGTATTCAACTTATACAAGTGTGATGTGGAAACTTGAAGCCTCCAGTGCACAAACACTGAGAATCAACTTTACAGTGAAACAGGAGACATCTTGTGTCCAGTAGTTAAACTTTAGAAATGAAATATATTTACATATTCAGAGATTCAGGAATTTTTAACGAGGGAGAAGGATTAGATGTCATTTTAAGGATTTTAACAAGACAATTCTTATTTTTTTTTGTAAAAAAAAACAAAAAACAATCAGACAAATTATTATTCAAAGTATAGTATTTTATATACATCTGAAAACATGTCTGGAGGGGATCTTTAAGTACTGATGTGCACATTTACTTAAAAAATCTAAACCTTTGTCTAACAGCAAGTGATGAAGGTAGAGGTCAGATGTAGCAGTATGTGTGCTCATGGACACTGTATAAGAAATATCACTCTGTCAAGATAATCCACCCATCTTGCATTTATTTTACAGCACAAATACTGCAGCATGTCACAGGTTGAAAAACACATTTCTCCACTCAAACATGATGCCTGTTATAAGATAGTTTGACACTTCTTGTAATTGTGTTTCATTCCATGCTTAAACCTATAATGTGAATGATGTACATAATTCCAATGAAAATGCCCAAAGATGGCATCTTACAAGCAAAGAAAGTCCATCTTAAGTCCACTATGTGTGCCTGTATTTAGTGATTGTGACTCTGTGAACAGTGTCCACCGTTCTCTTCATACAGCTGAAATCTGCTCTTTTGGTCACACCTGTCTCATTCCTGCTCTCGCTGGCGTCTCCAAAGTCAGTGATCGAGGGAAACCCAACCCTCTGCTCGATCCACTGGGCAACACTAAGCAGCTTCTTGTCTTGGAGGGCTGGGCCTATGAGCTGTAAGCCAATGGGAAGGCCCCGTCTTGATAAAGCAACTGGCACAGAAACAGCTGGGAGACCTGAGGGTGATGAAAAAGAGAGTTGAAGGAAAGTTCATGCAAATGCAATGATTAGGATCTCAAGGTTAGTTAGAGGTTAGTTTGGAGAGCGATAACAAGCTGGAGAAACTTTAACTGAATGTAAACACCCCATTAAGGCTCTGAGGTACACTTTGATCTGAGCTAAAATTATGGTGTGTTGGCCAGGTTATGATTTTTTGCCTTCAGAGGTTTACAAGAGAACTTCTGCTTCTCACAAATACTCATTTCCCCTTTTAAATTTCACTTCAACATTTATCAGGCAAAGTACCTTTGTTGCAGACTAAGGAAATAATTAAGTAGTTTTGAATGAAAAGTTATCAGTTACAGGAATGTGGATGTATGTATGTAGTTCGTGTATCCATGCATGCAAAAAATATCCTTCCATGTGTCAACTTATACATGAATGAATGCCGCCTGAATGCCTCCTTTTCTCTCTGTACCTGCCATGTTGACAGGCTGAGTGAAAACGTCTTCCTGCGCACTGCGTGTCCGGTTGTCTTCCTGTGTGAAGTCTGAGTACCGTGCAGCATCAGTGAGAGTGCTCGGTGTCAGCAGCACGTCAACACCTGAGCTGAACACATGCTTGAAATCGTCTGCGATCAGCCGGCGAACCTTCTGGGCTTTCACAAAGTAGTGCTCGTAGTTTCTGGCAAAATGAAATATTGGGAAATATTAAAGATTCACTGAACAATTTTGCTCTCTTAAATTTAAAGAAAGGCAACTTAGCAAATGACCAAATAGGCTCATAACTGCAGAGATCTGACAGCAAAGAAAAGGTCAAAACAATAAAGGATCTGGAGTCAGTGGATTAAGTAAGATTGGTGTGACAAGGTTTGATCTGTTGTCTTACTGTTTGAGCAGGAAGTAGTTGCCAGACAGTATCCTCCCTCTCACCACGTCATTGAAGCCCTCGTGTCGGGTTGAGGCATACATGGCCTCCGTCGAGCTGTCCACCTTGCTACGGTGGCCTGACAGAAGAGGGACAGAAACGAGTGACATTATCTTCATCATCATCTTCTGACATGCTGGCGACACATACGATAGAGCCAGAACATCGAGGGATTTTTTCCAAAATCTTTTCACTGTAACTTGCACAGTGGCATTTTTTTGATACGATCCAACACATTTCCTGTGTAATCTAATGTGTGATCTACCTGTTCATACCATATTCTAGGCCGTCAAAACGTGCCATGTTAGATGCCACCTCGGCGTGGCACAGGACGTGGTAACACACAATGGAGTGCTGGGTGTGGGGGAGGGAAACTTGCTCCACGTGCGCCCCAGCCCTCTCAAACATGTCAGCGACACGACTCCACTGCGCTAGAGTCTCCTCCGACAGTCCCGGGGCGTGGTACTCCTGACACACATTCACAGACAGGAAAGACAAGCAGCTTTATGAACCCAATGTATTCGTGTTCATTAAGATATTTTATCTTGAACAATCTTGATGTCCATACAGTGTAAAGTCATATACAAGGAATCTGACTTGATTATCTTTTTGCTAAGACCTACAAATTTCAAGTACAGTGCATGAATCTGGTTTAAAACCAGTGCAGTAGAAGATGCAAAATCATAAACCTATCTCTGTATCTCTTACTTATTATTTCCCATTATTTCCCTGCCATATGTTTAACAATGAAAACAAAACTGAAGTTGCTAATAATTTACATTTAAATTTCTATTTCTATAATATTTTTATAATAAGTGTGAGCTGGTCACTACCCTCGTATAAAATGGTTGGGATGTGTGATGATATCAGTTGATTTGCAAGGAAAATATGCTGTGAGTAAATAATGTTTTTAATGCAAAACTAAACTCACCTTTGGAATGCCTACGCAGATGTTTTTGACGTCAAAGTCTTCAGGCAGCTCTGTTGGTGACGAGGGGGCTGGGACTGTTGTTGAGTCTCTCATATCCAGGCCTTGGAGAATACCTGTGTGACATGTCAACAAAATCCCAGATTAGGTCCACCATTTGCGGGCAGTATGACAAATGCCCAGCACTGTGGATAGATATATCATGTCACATGCATTATCAAATGTCAGTCAGTATTTCTTGTGGTATTTGGGCAAGCACACATGTTGAAACTTAAACTGGATGTCTGAGGAAAGATGGGGCAGGTGACAGTCAGTATGATAAGTAAACTCTTCCCATGAGGTTTTATTGTAATTGTAGTTAGTAGAAAGACAGGAAGTATGTCATAGCTGCGTGGTATGCACCTCATCAGAAATATTTTATTGAATTAGACCCATTGTTTTATGTAATTAGTACCATCATGCCTCCTTAATCAATCAATCAAACTTTACTTGTAGAGCACTTTTCATACAAAAACAATGTAACACAAAGTGCGTAACACAATAAAAACAATGCAATCAATACAACCCCCCCCCCCCCCCGAGGAAACGCTATCATAACTGTCATAAATTTGCAATGAGGAAACCCCTGAGGCAGGATAAAAATTTTAAATTCAGAATAAAAATTAAAGTGGTAATAATAAAATACTAAAATATAGTAGTAGAAGTAAGTAAAACCAGAGATAAGAAGTAGGTTATACAATGGGGAACTATCATAAAAATAAAATAAAAGAAAGAAAGAAAGAAAATAAATAAAATGAAAACAGATTAAAAAGATATACCAAGTAGTAAAACAGGCTAAATCATATAAATGAAAGACAGTGAAATAAATAAAATAAATAAAATCCAGTTAAAAGCCAGTCCATAAAGGTAGGTCTTAAGTTTACTTTTAAAAATATCAACACTCTCTGCTGCCCTCAGGTCTTCAGGAAGGCTGTTCCAGAGACGAGAACCATAGTAATAAAAGGATGCCTCACCGTGGGTTTTTGTTCTGACTTTAGGGATAATAAAAAGGCCTCTACCAAAAGACCTGAGGGCTCTAGAGGGTTCATAGGATAAAAGCAAATCTGATAAATAGATAGGACTAAAACCATTAAGAGCTTTATAAACCAATAAAAGGATCTTGAAATCAATTCTGAAGCAGACAGGTAGCCAGTGCAGAGACTTTAAAATTGGTGTAATGTCTGCTCTCTTTCTGGTCTTCGTCAACACACGTGCAGCTGAGTTCTGCAGTAATTGTAGTTGTGATATATTCTTCTTAGGGAGGCCAGAAAGCAGTAGTCAATCCTGCAGGTAATAAAAGCGTGCAGTAGTGTCTGTATTGGCTTGAGAGAGGAATGGTCACACTCTGCTTTTCAGATGATAAAACGCAATCTTATCAAACGTGATATTTCTAATGTGAGGTTCAAAACTGAGATCTGAGTCAAAGATGACTCCTAAGTTTTTCACATGTTGACAGGGCTCTAATGCCAGTGCTTGCAGTTTCACATTGAGTTCCTCTCTCTTAGCTTCAGTACCAATGACCAAGACTTCCGTTTTGTCCTGGTTGAGCTGTAAAAAAATTTTCTGTCATCCATAATTTGATATCTTGAATACAGTTAAAAAGGGCATTGATTGGCCCTGGGTCATCAGGAGACACAGCGATGTAAAGCTGTGTGTCATCAGCATGGCTATGGGAATTGATGCCGTGCCTCCTGATGATGTTTCCAAGTGGAAGCATGTATAGATTAAAAAGAGTAGAACCTAAAATTGAATCTTGAGGAACACCACAATTCATTTCATAGCTTTTGAATGAAAATTCACCAATGCTTATTAAGAATTCGCTATCAGTAAGATAAGATTTAAACCAGTTACAAACAGTATCAGAGAGGCCAATTAAACTGTGAAGTCTGTATAAAAGAATAGAGTGATCTAATGTATCAAAGGCTGTGCTTAAATCAAGTAGAACTAATATGGAGGGCTTTTTCATATCCATATTGGACCTGAGGTTTATTTATTTTAACTAGTGCTGTCTCGGTACTATGATTGGTTGTAAAACCAGATTGATATTTTTCAAAAATATTGTGAGAGTTCATAAAATCACTTAACTGGTTAAAAGCAAGCTTCTCTAAAATTTTACTTAAAAATGGTAGATTGGATACTGGTCTGTAGTTATCAAGTATGGAGGCATCCAAATTACCTTTCTTCAGAAGAGGTTTAACTATGGCAGTCTTAAGAGCAGTAGGGAAAACACCCATCTAAAGAGAATAATTAACAATGGTAAGCAAATCTTCTTTAAAACAACTATAAAATGTTTTAAAAAATGATGTGGGAATGGGACCTAAAAAGCAGGTTGCTGGTTTTAATTGAGCAATAACTTTGCCAATCATCTCAGCATCAACCAGGACAAATTTCTCCAGTGTTTCCTCATGTAAAAACAAAGGTTCTGGGGTGTTAAAATTCATTTGCTGAAACTGAGGTAGATTAGATCTAATATTGTCTATTTTACTTCTGAAGTGGACTGCAAAGTCTTCACATTTGGAGTTTGAAGATGTACTGCCAGACTGCATAAAAACAGGGTTAATTAGACGGTCAATGGTTGAGAAGAAGATCTTGGGGTTGTTCTGGTTGTCAGTTATTAATTTTGAAAAGTGAGCTTGTCTTGCCTGTTTGATTGCCTTACTGTGAATAGTCAACTTTTCACATAAAATTAGGTAATTAACCGTTTATTCTTTCTCCATCTTCTTTCTGCTGTGCGACAGTGTCTTTTTAATTGCTTAATTTCTTCATTTCTCCAGGGAGGTGTTGGATTAGTGGTAATCTTTTTCAGTCTTAGAGGGGCTACTGTGTTGAGGGTTGACCTAAGTTTACTGTTAAAACTATCTACAATAAAATCACAAGAGGAGGGTAAAATGTCTGCAGGAATGTTACCGAAAAGATCAATAAAATTTGCAGCCACTTCAGATAGCATTTCCTGACAGTTTGTTGTTTCCTACCTAAGACGATGGCTGCATCACTGGCACTGCGGGTCATAATGCCAGGGACGTCCATGGAGTTGACCAGAGGTATGAGGCCGTGCCTGGACAGCAGGCCATAGGTGGGCTTCAGGGCCACAACACCACACAGTGCTGCTGGGTTACGGGTGGAACCACCTGTGTCCGAACCTAAAGCCCTGCCAAGAATGGACCAAACAGTAAATTACAATTTGTAAACACCATTTTGAATCAAATCTATATTATTTTTTTCCTTTGTAACAGTTTTGGGATGGACAATGAACATGAATCTGATTGTGTTCCCTCACAGGTAGCTGGTGAGTGAGGCCACGGCTGCAGCACTTCCTCCTGAACTTCCTCCAGAGATGACCCAGTCAGAGTCTGGCACCGCCCCTGTCTGGTTGCTGTAGGAAGCAGCGTAGCTCCAGGGGTTCCTCACCGGACCGAAAGCCCCATCTGTACTGCCTGAACTGGGAGACAAATAGAGTGCACTTTCAGAATTTTTGTCTGTCACTGCATTTAAGTCTTATCTTGCATTTGTACACAGCTGTAACAGCTTTAAAAAGCAATAGTCCAATGCAGACTGATATTTGTAACTGACGAGCTGTTATCAATGGCCTTACCCCATAGCAAACTCATCCATGTTGGTCTTCCCCATGAGAACAGCCCCTTGGTCAAGAAGCTTCTGGACCACTGTAGCATTGTATGGTGGAGTGTAGTCTGTAGCAAAAGTAGGGTCAGGTCATCACTACAGGTAATTATTTATATTAAGTGGAAAATATGAGACACAGTAACTTTAAACTGACACTAACTTTGAACACAGACCTTTGAGCATCCTGGAAGCACATGTGGTCTTGATATTTTCTGTACAGAAGTTGTCCTTGACCGCAAAGGGGATTCCATCCAGAGGACCTTTGGGAACACCTAAAGGAAGACAGAATCGAACTGTAACACTTATGACTCTACACAGAACAGATGAAATACACACTCGCGTGTCCTTACCTTGCAGCAGTCTGGTTTCTGCTTCTTGCGCCTGCTTCAGGGCCAGCTCTTCTGTCACGGTGATGTAAGCATTTAGATGCTGTGTTTTCTTGATGCGGTTAAGACATTTCCTACAAAGCTCTGTTGGAGAGATCCTTCCCTCCCGGAGCGCTAGGGACACCTGGAGAGTAATGATGAAATATCAGTGGAGGAATGTAACTTAGAGTAATTTCACTCAAGAACTGTAGTTAAGTATTTCAAAATGATGAAAATTTACATTTTATGCTACTTGATACAGTACTTATACATTTATTTTTACAATCAATCAATTAGTTGATGAGTCTATGAAATGCCAGAAGATGGAATCGGCAAATGTTTGGCAGTTTCTCTTGTTAAACAGCTTTAACAATGAATCATTTATAAAAACTGCTACCAATTAATTTAGTGTCTACTGGCTAAACAAATAGAGTAATCATTTTAGTATTACAACATTGTACATTTTACTCCACTACATTTAGTTGACATAGTTACTGGTTACTTTGCAGATTAGGATTTTGCATACAAAACATATGATGATAAAATATTATGTATTTCAATAGATTTAACTACTCAACAGCATATAACATATTTCAAATTTGCTCAACTTTTATATTATAATACTTTTTACATGTTGCTGCGTCAGTAATAATTAGGGCTGCAACTAACAATTATTTTCATTATCGATTAATTTGTTGATTATTTTCTCAATTAATTGATTAGTTGTTTGGTCTATAAAATGTCAGAAAAAATAGTGAAAGATGTCAATCACTGTTTCCCAAAGCCCAAGATGACGTCCTCAAATGTCTTGTTTTGTACCGACCAACAGTCCACTACCCAAAGATATTCAGTTTACTGTCATAGAGGGATAAAGAAACCAGAAAATATTCACATTTGAGAAGCTGGAACCAGAGAATTTGGAAATTTTCTTCTTAAAATGACTTGAAGTGATTAATCGATTATCAAAATAATTTGTGATTTAATAGTTGGCAACTAATTGATTAATCAACTAATCTTTGCAGCAACATGTTAAACATAACACTCTGAATGGATCCATTCTAATAATAACTACTTTTAATACGTTTAGTACATTTTGCTGCTAATACTTCAGCTATATAGTACAGTACTTAGTATTTTTATACAGTTTTGTTTG
This sequence comes from Scomberomorus guttatus, assembly GCA_038419695.1. Lineage (NCBI taxonomy): Eukaryota > Metazoa > Chordata > Actinopteri > Scombriformes > Scombridae > Scomberomorus > Scomberomorus guttatus. Next base: position 26,567,733 of record CM076455.1, read on the forward strand.
CAAAGCCATAATCATTCCTCCTGTTCATACTGACCATTAGAAGATCCCTTCATAATGCACTTACAATGTAAGTGTACGGCCATGTTTCAGAACCAATACAATGACGCACTTAAAGGACAGGTTCACAATTTGTCAAGTCTGTCTTAAAACAGCAGTCAGGTGTCCATATGAACAGTGAAAGAGGTTTTCCTCGCTGTAATCATCCACCCCTGTTCATACTGTCTATTAAAATATTCTCCTCAAATGTGTTTTCAATGTAAGTGATGGGGGCCAAAATCCACAGTCCTCCTTCTGTGTAAAATGTATTTAAAAGTTTATCTGAAGCTAATATGAAGCTTCAGCGTCCAAATGAGTCAAACAAGTAGATATCTTTTAACGTTACAGTCTTTTTAGTGCCAAAGTCCCTCTTTTTGTTACTATACTTCCACCTCAGCTCAACAGGAAAACACTGTCTGAGGAAACACAAAGAGGGTATTTGATGCTAAAAAGACTGTAAATGTGGCAGATATACACTTGTTATGACTAACTCAGACGGCTGAAGCCTCATATAAGCCTCAAATCAACTTTTAAATGCATTTTTGCACAAAATGACTGTGTGGACACACTGTGGATTTTGGCCCCCATCACTTACATTGAAAACACATTTGAGGAGAATATTTTAATAGACAGTATGAACAGGGGGGGATGATTACAGCGAGGAAAACCTCTTTCACTGTTCATATGGACTGACTGCTGTTTTAAGACAGACTTGACAAATTGTGAACCTGTCCTTTAAGTGCGTCATTGTATTGGTTCTGAAACATGGCCGGGTACTTTCTAAATGATGACTGCAGACGAACATGTTTCATTAACAGCCAGAGAAGACAGTTATTGAGTTTATTAGTAGTTGCCCTGCTTTGTGTCTTCTACTACATTCATAGAATAAAGTAATACAACTCCTCTGAATATACAGAAAGCAGGACAAACAGACAAGACGTCTTTATGCTGTTTCCTGACAGTATGTTTGAGTTATTGCCTGTTATGGAGAACAGAAATATTCTGTCTGACTTAAGCTAGTTATAAATCGACAGCACAACATGTCCACTGCACAGCTACATGAGGAAGACAAACACCAAGAACTGAAGAGGACCCGTGAATAGTCGTACAAACCTCCCTCAGTGTCAGGCTGAGCATGTTCACAATATTTCTGGAGACAACCTTTCAAATTATCATCAACCTTCGCACAGTGTGCAGCGCTCGCAGGCTTCCATGTTTGTTTCGGTCATCTACGTCTAACAACGCTTTCTTTGATTGGATAGCTGTTGAGCAAACGGCGCTCTGATTGGTGGAGGCGCTGAGCGCTGTGTCAAACACACCGGCAACACTGGTGTCAAGGAAGTGGCATGTCACGGGAGAGGACGTTTTGAAATTATGATAAACTTTGGGGTTATTTTATGTTATCTAAATGACTAGTTAGATATCTTTGTATAAGAAGAAAATGTTTCTATTCAGAAGGTAGTCGTGGCTCATAACGACCGTAATGAGTGAGTCAGCATAGTGTCTGTATCTGGGACTAAACGCACCGTTTTATTTGACATTATTTAAGACTTGAAAGATGAAAGCTGTGAGACACTTAGTGTACAGTAGGTGGTTGTTTTGTCTTAGTAAATCACCAAGGGTGAACACGTCAGTTTCCAGCCAGACTAGATTGTTCAGTACCTCCAACAGCTGCATGACTATAATGCCTGCCTGGGTCATTGATAAATATGGGAGCAATGACGTTTTAAGGTTCACTAAAAATGCCAGTTTCCCTATCATTAACTACCCCAATGAGGTCATTGTCAGAGTGTTTGCAGCGGGACTGAACCCACTTGATGTCAGCATGAGAGGTGAGTGACAGATGAGATTGAATATTAGAATATACAGTCATAACTATGTGTATCATATTTGACCCTGCAGGCTCAGATTGTGTTAAGAGACTCCACAAGCTATAATGAATACATGATTACAACAATAAACAAATCCACATCTGACATGTGACTGCATAGCCAAGCTTAAATGGGAGATCATTTGTACTCTCTGTGAGCAAAACAGAGATGAAACAGTCAGGATACAGAGTCATACCGTCTGCAAGAATAATGTCGTCTGTGGTTTTCCTGTTTCTCAAAATGAATCATTTATGCCACTCTGTGATCCTAAGGAGGTGATGGGTTAGTGTGTGGGTGGACGGTGGGGGGCAACAGCAGTGATCACTTAGTGGAACTGAAAATGTCACTAACTTTTATCTTTTGTAAAACTCAGAACAGTTTTTTCTGTTGCCACCTTGCTGAGGTCATGGCTGCTTTCACTGAAAAAATGGGCACAAGACTGACTGACAGAACTGTAACATGACAATTAAAGTCACCAGATATGATAACAAAGTCAATTGTGATTTTGCATAGCAATTCAACAAATTAAATCCTTTCTGTAAATGAACAAAAAAGTTTTTTCATAGAATGAGGGCTGTGGATTTTTGTTCCTTTTCACTTACTTGTAAAAAAGTCTTTTGTGACCAGTATGGACAGGAGGAACAATTACAGAAACCAAAACTGTTTCAAGACACACTTATAAAAATGTGAAACTATCCTTTAAGTGTATGGAATAAAATTTGGGTCATATGTATTGTAGCTGTGTATCACCATATATAATGTGTGAAAACATTTTGTATGAATACATTCAAATGTGTGAATGTGTAAAAACGTTTTGATCAAATTAATTCAAATATTTAAATAGATTTAATTTTTAAATCTGTAAGGAGATCTGTAGCAGTGCATGAACAAATGAAAAAGATTTGGACAAATAATTACCAATGTGTGAGCATAAACAAGATTTGCACAAAGGTTTGCAGTTGCAAATCTATCTTTTTGTGGGTGAAAAAAGTTCACCCACAAAATTTAACAATGCTCATTATAAAAATACACAATTTAAAAGTTTTAAAACTCTGGCCCGGGGACCTCCCAGCTGAACAGCCAGTGCTGAAGCTGAAGCCAGAGGCAAAATCCAGTGCTGCTTTAACACCGACTCTAGCGTCAACAGATGCTTCAGCCGGGTTTGAAATAACTCTGCTAGTAACTTGAGTAGTTTTACAAACTTTCATCGGAGACAGCTGGGATTCACGGATAATCTGCTTTTGAATGGGGACATTTTTGGTCAACGCCAGCGCTTAAGGAGTTATTTCAAACCCAGGTGAAGCATCCTTTGTGTCCGCGATGTGTAGAGTCAGTGTTATGGTGCAGACACACCAAATCCCTTTGACGGATGTCAAGTTGACAGATCCCATTTATTTCCTACAGAGAGCAGGATATTTGGCTGTGCGGTGCATGATAGACATGGCACGGCAAGTTGATGGATCAACCACCATCATTTGAATTTGTATAATTATTTACTGTAACTTTATGCAAATGAGGTCCGTCCAGCACAACGCTGCCAGCTCACGAAACTCAGACTAAGAAACTAAATGTCATGCACAGCTACAGAATCAAAAATTAAATCTATTTGTTCAGATATTTTTTACACATTCAAACATGAATTCATTTGATCAAAACGTTTTTACACATTCACAGATTTGAATGTATTAATACAAAATGTTTTCACACATTCAGATATGGTGATACACCACTACAATACATATGACCCTAATTTTATTCCGTATAAGTGTTGAATGATGAATGATCTATTTTGTTACTAACTGGAGAATTACTTTGGTATCTCTGGTCCACCTGCTGTCAGGTGGCTATGGTTCTGCGACACTGTCTATGAAGAGAGACCCTCTGAATATCAAGCAGTCGGGCAGCGAGTTCCCTCTCATCTTGGGGAGGGATGTGTCTGGGGTCATCATGGAGTGCGGCCTGGATGTAAAGTACTTCAGAGAAAGAGATGAGGTAAAAGAAAGCGAATAGCAGAGGAGTAAACTCGTAAACTCGGCAAACACTTCATTATACATACAGGTCGCCCCTTGTTTACAGAAAGAGCTTCTTCCTCCACACATTGAGTCACGTATGAATAAAGTGTGAGTGTAAAGCATGTTGTCAGGGTGCTGTAAACTGTGGTAACCTGCTGAGACATATTAGACGAGAAAAATAGGATCATTCATACGCATCACTAAGTAGTGAACGCACATAACCTGGTCTGATGAATCCTAGTTTCTGCTGATGGCAGAGTCAGTGTTTGGCAGGAACAGTGTTTGTGTGTCATCAGTGCAAGCAGCTGGTGGTGTGATAATAATGTAGGTGTGTTTTCCTGGCTAACATTAACTCTGTAATACCGCCTCATCATCATCATCACAGGGTATCTGAACACTGTGGCTGACCTAGTTCATCCACAGTCTGCTCAAAAATGTGTTTTGCTTCTTGTTCCTTCAGTCAGGTGTTTGAGCTTCACTGTGCAGAACGATGTATGTTTGTTTTCACATTAATCTACTGAAAGTGGAAAGTTTCTCTGTGCTCACCTTAAATCTGAATTTAAGTTTAAGGTGTGTACTTAAAAGCAGGATTTGTGACACCTAATTTGAAGCCACTCGTGGTCCAGTATGCAACCTACATAAATTATATTTTCATAGATTTTGCTTTTTTTTAGAGTGAGAAGAAGAGTAGATTTTTTTAGTAAGTAGAAAAACCCTATCAGACACAAATTATTATTCTAAGCAGAGATAATCTTTAATAAATGAATCTTAAATAATTATTTTATGTTTAATTCTATCCACATCCTTTATGAGACCTTGGTTTCATTCAGGGTTAAGTTTCAGTTCTTGTTTTTTTTTTTAGTTCACCCTCAACTGTCCTCAATCACCAAACAATTCCTTTATAATAACTATTATACATTAAAATTCTTAGTTATTATTTACATTTTTATTTCAGGTTAACACCTTGTTTTCCTCTCTGTGGTCACTGAGCCTGATGTACAGTCTGTCTAAGTGTGAATGTGAGTGTGTTTCTGTGAAGACAAACAGGGCTTTAAATAGGCCTGTTTTAGCAGATCATGAAGTCATATTCTACATTTTCTCACCACAGATTTGTTGACTAACTGAAGCAGCATTAAAACAGAAAGTGACTCATTTTGTGACATTACACATGTACTATCTATGTGGGAAGATTTAATGATCTAATGATCTTACTGTACAGTCTTGAAGAACTGAACCATTGTAAACTTACTATATAGAAATTGAGACATGCAGCAGAAATCTGTACCCTTTCTCTTGTTGTATGTGTGTTATGTATGTCTTTGAGTGTGGTGTTGCTGTGTGTCTCCTTCAGGTGTGGGCAGCTATCCCACCATGGAAGCAGGGCAGCCTGGCTGAGTTTGTGGTGCTGAGTGCCAATGAGGTACTTCTGTTTGTGTGGAAGTAAAATACTTCGTCAGTCCTGTAATCGGTTTCCTTTTTGTTGAGGGCTGGGTGATATGGACAAAATTGAATATGATGATATTTTTGACCAAATATCTCATTATCCATATTGCGACACTATTGTAGGGATGACTATTGGTGCTTTCGCAAAATATTTACACAATGACATTTTTGATAAATAATCATCGGTAATGTGGATATAATTACTAAGTGGGTAAAGGCAAATAATAGAACAGCTGGTAAGTCCAGAAAATTACATCACTTTACTGTAATGCAGCCTTTAAAACCCGGAAAAGACAACACTTATGCCATACCATGATATTACGATATCTAGTCTCATATCACAATATGGATATAATATTGATATATTGCCCAGCCCTACATTCAGATGTGTTTTCATTATGACTCAGCAAGTGTTGATCACTGAAAGGTGGGACATATGTTGTGCTCAGGTATCCCACAAACCAAAGTCACTGAGCCACACAGAGGCTGCAGCCATCCCTTACGTGGCAACCACTGCCTGGTCGGCACTTGTCAACACTGGTGGGCTCACTAAAGACAACTGTACCAAGAAGCGGTGAGGGAACACTGCCACACACACATACATAGCCACACACAATTTCCACTTGTTGTTGATCCCTGTCCACCCTAAAGAAGATCCCTGTCTTTGATCTAGCCAATTATTCCACTCGCTGCTCCCTCTAAGCTTAGTCCGTGTTAGCCCGCTCTGTAATGAGCTTTTGGGTGATGTGTTCTACTTCTCTGGCAGCGGCTCAGATGCCCCCTTGCACTGCAGTGAACTTGACACGCTAAAGCCTGAAGTGCGTTTGACATGAATCCTAATGAGGAAGAGTCTGTGCAACAGTAGTGTAGAAAGCAGAGTGGGTGCTATTGTTGAAACGTTTGCTGTTTCCTCTTCCTCACAGGGTTTTGATCCTTGGAGGATCCGGGGGAGTGGGAACATTTGCTATACAGGTATGGATGAAGAGGAGGATGATAATGCTCAAGCTGTATATTGTATATTTTATGTCATTGTGTTACATTTTTTTAAGTGCGTCAGGCTAAAACAGGCTTCTCTCAACACAAAAATGAATATCCTGTTCTCTACACATGGAAAGAGGAAACAAAGACAACAGAATGACAGCAGGGTAAAAATAATTAACAACACTGATCAGGAAATAAAGTCTGTTTGTGCTGTCAGGTTTCAGCCATGCACATTACTTGGTGACCTGAATACTGCAGCTCACATTACACAGACGCAACATTTGATCTTATTAATAATACATCCTCCATTCTCCTCAAACATAGGATAACATTTTGCTCCTTATAGTAATCCAAACATATATTTGTTTTGTAGTTATGATATAAATACTACAAAATTACTTGACACACTTCAGCCTGATGTGCTCGTATTTGAAGATAGAACTGATGCTGTTATGTGTCCAGATGTTGAAGGCGTGGGGTGCCCATGTGACTGTTACGTGCTCCCAGAATGCTGAGCGGTTCGTAAAAGGACTGGGGGCAGACCATGTGGTGGACTACACTGCTGGACCTGTTGATGAGCCCCTCAGTTCCCTGGAGAAGTGAGAGATTTTTACACACACACACACACACACACACACACACACACACACACACACACACACACACACACACACATTTTTCCATTTATATCACTATTTAATTGGAGATGGTGAGTGTGTGTATCAGACTTGTTACCATGGCAACCCAGTCACTGTAGCTGCAGTTTGCTCATTAGCGTGGGAAATCTGAGCCCTTTAATTTTCTAACGAACTCTATTGCACTCAGACTTGATCTCTTTCTCCATTTCTGTCATCTGCTCATTCATCCTTTTCTTTCCCACACCTAGTAATTCTCCCTCTCATTTACTTTGTCTTTTATGCTCACTCACCCATCACTTATACATCTTTACTGGTGTCTCTTCTTTTCACCAACTCTACCGCTCTTCACCTGAAGATTTGACCTGATCCTGGATAATGTTGGGGGGGGCACGGAGCGTTGGGCGCTGAATCTACTTAAGCCTTGGTGCGGCGCCAAGTATGTCACCCTTGTGACACCCTTCCTCCAGAACACTGACACGCTGGGTATTGCTGACGGCATGCTGCAGACTGCGGCCACCATGGCTACCAAGGCCCTCAAGGTAATAGTTTGTAGTAGTACAGTAGTAGTAGTTCTCTTTATTCTACCATGCCAGGAATCAAATTCACAGACAAACAATGAAAAAGGGGAACCTTTTGCATGCAAACCTCATCTCACAATATCACGTGGCTCAATTCAGTCTCACTATATGGTCAAAAGTATGTGGACACTCACTGTTGCAACCAATTCTATTTTTGAGCATTTCACTCCAAAGCCATTGGCATTAATGTGCTGCTATAACAGCCTCCACATTTCTGGTGTCAGGCTTTCCACAAACCTTTGTAACCTGGCTGCAGGGATTTGCTCCCATTCAGACACAAAAGTATTAGTGAGGTCCAACACTGATGTTGGGTGATAAAGCCTGGCTTGCAGTCGTCCTTCCAGTTCATCTCAAACGTGTTGGATGGGGTTGAGGTCAGAGCTCTGTGCAGGCCAGTTAAGTTAGCAAACTGGGGAAAAAGCATTTCTTTATGGACCTTGGCATTGTGCATGTGGGCATTGTCATTTTGAAACAGAAAAATAATAATAATAATAACTTTATTTATATAGCACTTTTCAAAAACAAGCTACAAAGTGACAGACAAAGACAAAAAGAGAAATTACCAGATAAATATTGAATAAAAGTAGAATTGATACGGTAATAATCAAGTGAGGTTAAGGCACAAATTACTAAAACACAGAGTAAAAACAAAAAGAATAACTGATTCAACAGAAAGCAATTCTAAAAAATATGTTTTTTAAAGAGAGATTTAAAAGAGGAAACAGAGCTAGCCTGCCTGATCTTCTCTGGCAGGTTGTTCCAGAGTCGACTCCAAAGGCTCGGGCCCCCTATGGTTTTTGGCCTTGACCAAGGAATTACTAACAGACGTCTGCCGGAGGATCTCAGGCTGCATTTAGGCTTGTAAGGGGTTAGTACTGTATGACAGTGATATATACAGTCGTCAACCCCAGACATGCTTTAAAAGTAATCAATAAAGTTTTAAAATCAATTCTAAAACGTACAGGTAATCAGTGTAGGGATGCTAAAATAGGCGTTATGTGGAGTCTTTTATTGGATTTTGTGAGTAGACTTGCTGCAGCATTCTGGATTTGCTGAAGTTTGGAGAGGTTGTATTGACCACAGTAATCTATGCGTGATTTAATGAAAGCGTGAATGACAGTTTCCAGATTCTTAGCGGATAGAAATGATAAAATTGTTCGAGATATTTCCAAAGTGCAGAAAGCAGGACTGAACAACCGTTAAGTTTGTTGTCAAAGATAACTCCTAGATTTCTGCACTGGGTTTTCTGCAAGAGGCCAGAGAACATAAGTGGGAGGAAAAGTGCTCGCTGGAGGAGTCTGGACCTATGATAATGGCTTCTGATTTATCTGAGTTTAACTGAGGAAAGTTTTGAGAAAGCCAATTTTTAACATCTGTAAGAGAGGATTGTGTTGTATTGTGTTGTTTAGAGTCGATCTGGGAGACATTCGCATAAAAATAGAAACTGACATGTTACTTCTGAGAGATTTGACCTAGACGTAACATATAAATGGAGAATAATAAAGGGCCACACAAACAAGGGTAGTACTGCTCAGCTTGCAGCTCTGCACGTTTTTTTTTTTTTTTTGTCCTGCAGGACTTCTGGCAGACACAAGGAGGAGGAGCACAGTCGTTCAGTGGCTGAGCCTTGAGGCACTTCATAGGAGAAATGGGAGGTGGAGGATTTAAAGTTGCTAATGGCCACAGAGAATTTCCTATTAGAAAGATAGGAATAAAACCAATCTGAAACTGTACCTGATATGCCTACCAAATGCTTAGGATGTTCAATTAAAATCACATGGTCAACTGTATCAAAAGCTGCAGTTAAGATCTAGCAATAAAACAGATGTTTGGCCATTGTCAGCGGCTAAAATAATATCATTAAGAAATGCTGTCTCAGTGCTATGACCCGCCCTAAAACCTGACTGAAATTTATAAGAGCCTGTTAAAAAAAGGGCTCCCCCTTAGCAAAGCAAGTCTTACAATAAATCAACCAACTAAACAACAAAGCATTCAGAGGACAACAACAACATTTTTCATGTTCAATGACGAGCCATATACAGTATTATGACAAGTAGCCTCTAGGCCCATCAGAGTATTCCTGATTGTGCATGTCCACTACAGAAAGGTAAAACTTCATTCATATGACAGGCCAGTATGGTATTTACACATTAATATTATTACATTGAGCAAATTAATTGATTTAACTGTTTTGCTGCATTCCTCATCTCCATGCTCATAAATAACCTATTTAATTGCAAAATGCCTTTAAATTAATAATAAAAGGTAATTACTGTTTGAGTATCTACAACCAGCGCTTATTTTGGCCTAGTGTCTTAATGAAGAAGTAGGTGGAAAAGTTCAGTACATTCAGAGTACGAGGCATCCTGTCAGTGTACCCACTGTGGTAAATGTCATGCAGAGCAAAGCTTGCAGGCTATGCATTTGTGGCTGAATGTTAGCGCGTGTCTCATTTGTGCATTCCTGTCACCACTTCTTTCCACTCTTAAGTCTCAACCACACAATCCACAGTATGAGCTTACTCGTGGTTTACAGTGGAAGTGTTTCTGCAGTGGTACAAATAGATATTGTGTCAGTGTCGGTGTGGCAATATAGTCAAACAAAACTTTAAACCTCGGTGTAATAGGTGTTAAGTATCTAGACCTACTAAAGGAAAGCTCTGTCTAGTTCTGTACACATGTACTGTTTGGGAGTATGACTCATTATTTACTAACAAGTACACATCAGTTTTAATGAATAAACCCAATGATACATTTTCTAAGTAACAAGGAAACTGTTGACACACTTCTACTTGAAACAGAATGTGAGGTGGAAGTAATAAGAAATGAATTAAGTATGTAATACATCTTGAAGTTGTTCCTGTGTGTTCACAAAAAAGTTTTTAAAAAGCTGTGCTCATAATCTTTAGCTGGCTCATACTTTGCACTCTCCAAAATGAATTCTGGCCACAAGGACATGGGAAATGTAAACAGGTGAAAAGGAAACAGGCTTCTCAAAACCATACTATCAAGTTTTTCAAGAACCAAAAGTAATGAAATTGGAATAAATAGCTACTTGTTAAATAGCTAATCATTGTTGTATGGAGAATTAGCTATCAAGGTGAAAGAATCATTTTTTATTTTCTTTAATTTTGTTGCAACTTTAAATCTTAAGGCTGGCATTGTTCTATGTTTTTCTTATTGTCAATAAATCCCATAAAAACACCAACTCCAACAATACATTAGTCTATTTCCACCTTCCCTACCCTAAATAGAGTAAATCTTTAAAAATGGGGCATAAATATATAGGTACATTTTTAAAAAGTAATTTCCTAAAACAGCTGGGCACTGGTAAGTTTTCACAAATGGAGGACGGCAATGCTGATTGGTCGGTCCACCACTTTGGTCCAAACTGGTCTCAATGACTTTGGTGATCCTCTGAATTTTCCTCTAGTATCATCAAGAGGTCAAAATTGGTTTATTACCAAATACCTGCAAAACTAATGACATTTCCATCAGCCGCAGCAGAGCTTTGTGTTTAGTGCTAATTAGCAAATGTTAGCATGCTAACATTTTAAACTAAGATGGTGGACATGCTTGTCAGCATGTTAACATTAACATGTCATTGAGTTACCATGCTGACATTTGGCTCAAGTAACGCTACTAATGCCTAAGCACAGCCTCACAGAGCTGCTAGCGTGACTCTGTAGACTCTTTGTCTTGTTAATAGTTGTTGAACAAAAATGGAGGTGTGTTATGCGGGTGAATAAGCTATATCAGGCTTTGGCTAAACAGACAATACTACAATTAATTGTTGGTTTTTGTCTTTTCATAGGATTTGTTGACAATAAAAAAAATATAGAATATATAATATCACCAGCCCTATCTTTAAATTTGAAAGCAATTTAATGACTGTAATTACAGTGCAATACAGTAGAATGGAGTTTTGTGTCTGACTTCCTCATTGCTAACTTCATTTATAAAGCTGGATTTAAATTAAATTACTCATGAATTGAAGACTGGAGGATTATAACGAGCCGGGGCAGCACCTAAGTAACTTCCCTTTTTTTCTTGCTAAATATAGAGTTATGTGACTGTTAAACCAAGGGGTTTGCCCCAGGTGAATAGACAGACAGATGTATGACAGGAAACAGACTGTCCATGCTACACAATATCATTTAAATTAAGGATAAAAAATGTATTAACTGCATATTTGCATAGTACATAATATTCCCGCACTAATAACACAATTTCTGCACTTCCCTCCAAGCAAACAGAAAATATCCAGTTTCTTTTCTTTAACTCTTTTCTTCTTTTTGTGTAACCAGATAGCATAGTGTGTCATATAGTCTGACGCCTTCATGGCACCTTAGATAAATGTTCTATTTCTGTTTCCATATAAATAAATGGCCCACTAACCCCCAATTTAAATTCACTTGAATTCCCTCAATAGAATTGTGGTCAGCTTATTTTTTTCATGGTCACACACAGGGAGGATCTAATTTACAACAGCATTGTCTCTCATTAGCACCCACACCTTCCAATCAGAACTACAGTCTGAGACAGATTATTCATACTGATGCAGCAGAGATGTCTTTTTCCAGTTGCTGATGCATTGTTTCAGTGTTTATGACGTATTTTTCGGTCAGAGTTAACGAGGTGTAGGCTGGAGAGTCCATACAAACTTTACAGAGAGACACACTGACAGCAGAACGTTGACACCTCAAAATAAAAAGAATGGGAGCGGGATGTACAGGAAGCAAAAACATATTGTACACCTCTCACAACTCACACCTTTTGTGTTTACTCTCTCTTTCTCTCTCTCTCTCTTTTTTCTCTCTCTCTCTCTCTCTCTCTCTCTCACACTCACACACACACACACACACACACACACACACACACACACAGTGTACATTGTTGGTAAAAGGAAAACTAGAGCGCCCACAGCTGGCTTGGTTGTCACAGTGCCCTCTTTTCCGAATGGGCGTGAAGGAAAAACATTAAGTAACTCCTTTATATTGAAAATCCCACAGTCCACACACACACGGTCAAACATAACAAAAGACTGAGCCAACTAATTTCTCCTTTTGTTATGTGTTACAGGGAATCCTACCCTGCTGTTAAAGTCTTTAGGGAAAATGGGCTGCTCCATCCAGCCACCTGACACACATGAGACTCTGGATATAAGCCTGTGTTGAATAATGTCATTTATATGTATAGATGTACAGATGATATAAAATTAGTAATTCTGTGCATCTTGGGTGTTGTAAAATGCATCGTTTATCATATCTACTTATTGTAAAGAAGAAAAATACATGTGAGCTAACTCATCTATGTAATGCCTTGATGCACGCTCACTTCTTTTGTTTTTATGCTGTTTCTAACTGTTAAGACACACTTAACCCCTCAAATAATGAAGGCCCACTTCCATACATCACCAGTGAATGCATGACCTCAGGCAAGCACTACTGACACACATGATAAACACTTAGTTTTCTTTTTTTTTCTATTGGCATTAAATCTGCTGTTAAAGTCGGCACCATACTGGAATTAGAAAAGCTGCCTGGAAAAGCATCCATATACAAGTCAAACAAGAATGGAGATAATGTACAACCCTGTCTAACCCCCATTACTGACATAAAAATAGACTGATACAGGTCAACCCCATCTAACTTGCATGGCATAAAAATACGCAGGAATCCTGAGTAGGTGTGTGGGTACTCCTCTAACACTCATCTAATGAAAGTTTGAAAGCCTGAAGGGCATCTAATAAGCACATAAACATGGTGGAATTTCAAATGCGATACCAGTTATTTCCTTAAGAGCAAGTTGGCTTTTATGTAACTTTTGCTAAACTGCTAAAGGCTAAATACTGAATGCTAAAAGTGTAACAGTAGAACATACAGAAAAGAGTCATAAAGTCAGTAAACCGGCTCAACACAATATCTATCTAATCTTTGCTAACATTAGCTAACATTAGCTACCATAAGCTAATGGTCATACCTGACCAAGTAAGGCAAAACCCCAGAGTGTATTGAATTGAGCAAGGTTGCATTTTATTGCTTATGAACTCAATGAATGTATCATTACGTCTTTGAAACATAACATAACATCATTGATTAACATTTATTAAAACAAACAATTCTAACAGTCCAATTCACATTAGCTGGAGCTATAGGCCTATAGTTATCACTACTTTTTATTTCTCTATGGCACGAACTAACAGAACAAAGTCATAAAGTCAGTTAACATCGTTCAAAGTTAAGTTTCACAAGTTGTTTTCATGCCATTTCTCTTTGTTTGTTTCCTTCCAGCACCTTGTTAAAGGAGTTCACTACCGCTGGGGATTCTTTGCACCTAGTGGTCCAGCATTGGATGAAATAAGGGAAATGGTGGATGCAGGACAGGTACGGGACCAGATTTATTCTCTAAACTGTTCAGGGATTGATGACAAACTGACCTGTGTTTCCTCCAATTTTTAAAGCATTGTGTGCACATTACAGTCTAAAAAAATGTGCAATGTAAAAAATGTTCAGCAATAGCGAGGTGATTATTAGAAATGAATGACTTGAAATGCATGGGTCACAAACATTATAAATCATTGAATGCATTTGACATCTCCACAAATGAAATATAACATGCAAAAAAATGCCTTACAATGTTGATCTTATAACTCCTGATAGTTGAGAAACAAGGCTTCCTGTCCCTCTGCTCAGTGTTCTTCTCTCTGCTCTCTGTCAGATCCGTGCAGTGGTGGAGGAGACCTTCAGTTTTTCACAGGTTCCCCAGGCCTTTGAGAAGGTGGAGAAGGGTCATGCCCGAGGAAAGACTGTGGTCCAGATCAGCAAGGGGGGAGATGACTTATAACACTCAGACTCTTGGAGACTGTGGGAAATTTACTTTTCTGTACTATTATAAAACAAAGTTTCTGTAAAAAGTAAAAGGAAATCATGTGAATGAACGGTCTCAGCTTAATTTATCCCCGGCTGCAAAGAAGGTACAACAAAGCACATAAACAAGGTTACAACTGTTGCTTCTCTTATGTGTGGGTTTTGCAGCTTCACTGTGTGTTTGGCTGCTGAAAATGTGTACGTAAGCACTACAGTTGCTGTTGTATGCTTAAAAATGTGTGGCATTTTATACTGGCTTGAATAAAAGTCACAAAAAAACAACTAACTAAACATTTTTGATTAAAAATGTAAATTACAAACATTTTTACATATAAAATTGACAGTGTCAGAAAACATCTAATATTAGTCCATATACATCTGCAGTTTTAGCTTGGAATGAACCAGTCCCCCTATTTAGCATTTGTAAGCAGTATATAAACATTTAGTAAATGGTTTATAACATAATAAAATGTAGATGTAATCAGATATAAGGACATTTTAAGTGTTTATTAATGTATTTCAGCAACACATCAGAAAGAAGTAAGCAAGCACATAAAACTGCATTATCATTGAGGAATAAGTGAAGACTGGACTCTCTGTTTTCAGCTATTATACATTTGCCTTTAAAAAAATATGAGTTAAAGTAGCTCATCTCTGATATGATGGATATGTTGCACTTTAATTATACATTTAATAAAATATAGTTGCAGCAGCTTAACCTGAATTGATCTCAAAGTGACTACATACTGCACAGTGGCACATTAATCATCATCAGCATTATTATTAGCAGTTTTTGTGGCAAAACAACTGTTAGTAACAGAAACCTAATAATCTAACTAATAGAAATTGTTCCACATTTCAAATGTTACCTGGATATTCTCTTTGCTTGGGTTTTGTCATTGATGTTTTTACCCTCCAATGATAAATATACACACAAACGCCTACGGTAAAAGAGTTACTGGGTGTGTGTATGTATATGAAAGATGGAGAGATCTTTGCAGTGTTACTGTTTCATGCAGTGTGTCTGTGTATAGCTAATGATGGACTTGATTACCTCCAGTGAATGTGGCTGCTGCCTCTGCTTGGTATCATAATGCTGACATTTAAGAAGCCCGACAGAATGTTTGTACAGCTCTATGTCCGTTATCTTGGTAAAATGAAAAACAATACAGGGGGTGGACAAAATAACAGAAATACCATGCAGAATACTGCATTTCAGCACAAACACCCTGAAATACACACTATCTTTGTTGTTGATCAAGTTTGCATCACTAAGATGTGTTGCAACTCTAGTTCTTTCTGCAGCCACAAAATTGTGGTGATGTTGTGAAATGTATGTGTTATTTGTCACTAGTCAAATAAAGACTAGAAACAGGAGGCTTGTAATTGCTGCGACCACAAGCTTTGTTATGGTCTCAACAATTACAAGCAATGGCAAGTAGTTTTATTTTCCAAAAAAAGATACAAGAAAGAAAATTACATTTTTATTTCATGTGTAGCAGTTTTCACTTTTACATTCACATATTTACAGTGGGTAGCATCATTATTTCAGTTCTGCTTTGAAATTTAAACTCAAATCTATACACTTGATGCTTATGTACAACCTAATGCAGTAAAGTACAGTTTGTGTAAAAACCTATAAAGTCCTAAAAAGATATCACAACTTTACAATAGATCATTTTTGATCTATAGTAATTACAAACACAAATCATGTAAATACATGTTTGGAGTGTAGGCACATTGGACTTCATGTTGCAGACATCAATGTATAGCATACATTCATATTTGCAAACAGTATAATCAGAAAACACACCATGTAGTAGAAAAGTACCATAAAGTAAAAAGAGGTTTGCAGCATTGAAACAGGGCTGAGCTCTCACTACATGCAGTGAGAACATGAGAGGGGTGCATAGAGTCTTTGGTATACAGTGTTTGAAAATCAAGTGGTTAAAGATAAGCAATATTTTCACATTTATTCATTCTGAAAAAGAGAAAGAGAGTGCATGTTTTTCAAAGTTTGGTTAATAGTTATAATGTTGATCCAGTCATTAGTTACCCTCCTCAACAAAAGTGAACAAGAGTCAAAATACTACTAAGGAGTGCAGTGCTTGCACAAAATCCCCTTCAGAGCCTGTCTCAGTGGTGTGAGTTCCACAGTGGAGCTGCGTCATAGGGCTTAGTCTCTCTGCAGAGCTGCAGCAGAGGGCTGTGAGGCTCATTAGATCACAGGATCTCCAATAACCATCTTTGGTTCAATTTTCTCTCATCAAACGTGTTGAGGATCACCTGGTTCTTATCGTACTGATGACCGCCTGGGAAACAAAGACAATAAAGGTCAGTGTTTTTACAAAATAATACAAACTGTTTAAAACAACTGTTACAGTGACCAACACAGATTTTTTTTGCTCACATGTGGCACACATCTGACAAAAAATGTAAATATAGAAAAAGCAGATGGAATCTGTTTTGAGGTTAAAAAAATAATGAAACACTCTTTGTGAGTGCAGCTGGCCATTTTCACCACTGCACATCCTTAATACACCAGGAGATGGCGCAGTTGGATTAGGACTGAATCTCAATCACTGAGCTGAGGCTGCACCACACCTTTTAAATGTATTCCATAAAAAGTAACTGGACAAGGATATATGTGTGTGGCTAAAGACAGAGCTATCTGACCTTTGACCTCCAGGACCAGGTCAGGTTTGAGGTGGCAGTGCACCAGACCGTCTGGGGTGATGTTCCACAGCTGGTTGTCTTTGCCTCGCTCCGGGGAAACACAAAGCCGGCTGCCTGCCATCACCACATTGCCTGTGGTCCCCAGGCAGCAGTCCTCCACCAGCTGGAGACAGGGAGGACATGGTGGATAGAGATGGAGAAGCGTTAGCATGTATGAACTGTTTAACTCTTTGTTATATTGTGGTAAACTAGTTGTCATCATAATTAAAAAAAAAACATCTGAACTGAGATTGCTATTCTTGGTTACTCATTTTTGTGTTTGAAAGGCTCTCAAAACTACAAAGAACTCACAAAGGCATTATCAGATACTTATATGGGATACATGCACATGAGAATTTTTTTAAAGCCCCTCACAATCTTCTTGGGGCTGTGCTAAAAACTTGCACTTGGCCCATTGCTTAATTTTCTGCCAAACTGCACTGCAATCTGTTCACAAGTTTTGAGATTATCTGCTAACAGACAACAAACAGGACTGAAAAAGAATCTGTAGCAGAGGTAACCAGTGGACTGACTGAAGTCTGTTGGGAATACATGTTATTTCCTGCTTTGTATTATTGTCTTGATCACACCCTTGTTTTCAGGTAGAGAGCTAACTTGGACAAAACAACAGTGCCAGAGAGTCTCTGCTGTTGCCTGTTATGGGGCCGGTAGATTTACAATAGCACAGCCTGATATGCACTGCAGGGCCTTGTGATAGGTCAAAACATCATCTAATGTAATTGTAAACTGTCAAACTACTGTAACATTTTCTGCAGGGAAATGACAGCTGTTTTGTATCCAAATAATCATGCTTTTTGAATAAAAGTAACATTTTTCAGGCTCATGTGTGCCGCAGTGGCAAAATTCTCTCCCATCACTGCAGAGACCAGGGTTTTATTATTGCTCTTTTCTCTCATTCCTAACACTGTAGGTCAAAGCAGTTGTGATTATTTTGCAGGAGCTGTTTGGACAATTTTGATTCTTTGCATTATGTGAAGCTATAAAAAGGCAGGTTTGGATGCAAGATGCCACTATGTCAGTTGTTCTGTGTGGTGTTGGTATAGTGTTGTACCTTGCAGCTAAGCTGCCCGTCCCGATAGAGCCAGTCCTGCTCTACCCCCTTTGTCTCCTCCATGGCCTGAACCCTCATCAGGTTGATGTCATCCAGCGTCCCTGTCAGTGACATCACACATCCTGTCTCCCTGTTCCGCAGACGGAAGTACATCTGTTTCTGTTGATTAGAAACATGCACAAAGATTGATTCGACTTTGTAAATACATGTCAAAACAATTTAAAATTAAAAGTTTGATTTATTTTATTGAACTGGCTGTACTTATTAACACAACAGTGTTTTATTTGGTATTTTATTGAATCAAATGTTCCTCCTTTTGGTCCAACTCAAATTGGAAAGATGATTACAAAAAAAGATGACAATTTCCCAAATCTCATCCATACCTGGAGTAATGGGCGCAGGGATCCTATTCGCTGCCAGCCGCTGAACTTGTACCAATCATCCACTTGGCTCGGCTGGACCAGTACCTGTCGACCACGGTAGTTACTGCCTTCATACAACACCCACCTGGAGAGAAGGCAGCCAGTCATGCTCTGTTAGTTTAGGTTTGTTAAAAAGTTAGCAATGTCAAATAAATCAAATGACAAATGAACTATCTATATTTACATTCCAAGCTGAGCTCCTTTATTTACAGTTTTATTGACTTGTTGGGTTCCTCACATCTTTGACATGTTTACTGCTCTTGATGAGAACATGCACAGCTCTAAAAGCTAAGCTAACACCATTTAAGGGAATTTCATGGGTCCCTGTCAAACCTTTTCCAGGAATATGAACATTTAAAAGTTTTGCCACTGTCCCTTTCCATTTCCTCCTCCCATTTCTCCCCATTTCCTCAACAGAGCAGTGGCTGAGAGCTTGAATAAAATGCTTACGTAAAAACTTTGCTTCAAAGAATATTTAAATTTAAATATGTATCTAGGTTGTTAATTAAAGGTCCCACCCATGACAAGTTTTAAAAACAGAAATTTTAGCTAGATTCATAAACATGGAACAGCAACATTGTGTCTGTTACTTAGCTGCGTCAAATTCAATACTAGAGTGAATACAAACAAAACTAATTTAAAAAATCTTAAATATAAAATAAATATAATATAAAACTTAAATACCTTCAATTGTGTTGAAATCTGGTGTTTACAAAAGGAGAAATTAGTTGGCTCAGTCTTTTGTTATGTTTGACTGTGTGTGTGTGTGTGTGTGTGTGTGTGTGTTGAAAGATCTATCCATCAATTTTGGATTAATAGCATGCTGTAACTGTATTTCGCTTGTGGTCCAACTACCTTTTTGTTAACCTTTGGATTACAGATTGTGCCTTAAAAGAAAATAGTGGAAAAATAAAGATGGTGACGTACATTCCTCCTTCCACCACCAGGGAGCGGATGTGTGCATCCAGGCCTGCCTGCAGCAGGTTCACGACTCCATTGGTCAACATCACTCTGCGACCTCTGTAGCCCACCTTACTAAACAAAATGATGGAGGGCAGAGAGAACTCCTACACAAGAAGAACATGGAGGTTAATTAAAGGACCAGTGTGTAAGGTTTAGTGGCATCCAGTGGTGAGGTTGGAGATTGTAGATTGCAACTAACTGAATACCCCTCCCCTCCCCCTCCCCTTCCAAGCATTTAGGGGAACCTATGGTGACTGTGAAACTAACACGAAAGGTCCTCTCTAGAGCCAGTGTTTGGTTTGTCTGTTCTGGGCTACTGTAGAAACATGACGGTGCTCCGTGGACCCACTCCCTATGTAGATATAAAGGGCTCATTCTAAGGTAACAAAAACACAACGATTCTTATTTTCAGGTGATTATACACTAATTAAAACATACTTATGAATATTATATTCTGTTTCTGCCAAGTCCATTCCGCTAGATGCCAAAAAATACCTTTAATTGATACTCTCATTCAGAATGACTTATGTAATCTTACATTTGCACATTACATGTACCGTCTATACTGTTTTTCATACTGTGAACTTTTACACATTTCTGGTCAATATCTTGTACAATTCCATAGCTCTTCCCACTTAGAATATATTTTTGTTATATTTACAATATTTCACATTTTAATTGTACATTTTAATTTATATAATTATCTTTCGTGGTAGTGGTATTTTTCTCTTTCATTCTATTTTTTGACTGTTATGCACCACAACACCGAGGCAAATTCCTTTTATGTGTAAACCTACTTGGCAATAAACCTGTTTCTGATTCTCACAATCACCAGCAAGGCAGAGTGAGCATCACAAATGGAACGAACACAGCTTTTCACACTCTTTTTTGTACACATACATATTCACAGTACTCACATGTCCAGTGGTCTGTATAGAGCGGATGGTAGAGTCCGAGGACAGGAAGCCCATGGCCTCTGCGTTGGGGTATTCTCCCTCCTCCAGCACATACATGTTCTCTGTGAACTGGACTCCTTCATACGCCACCCAGCTGACACATAAACACAAACACATTATTGATGTCATATTGTTCTAATAACTGAGTATCATCTTTTAAAACAACTCAGAGATGCATGTGAAATTAAAACATGCAAATTAAAGTCAATACAGAATTAACTCAGCCAGCCATGACGCGATCACTTATACACATAATGTAACATTTCCAGTTTAGTTGTGCCTACTGTACCTGCCAGCCAGCACCTTACAGGACCTGGGCAGGAAGTCCTCATCCAGAGCTGCTGCGCTGTCCTCCAGAGCCACCAGCGTTCCCTTGAAGCCTGGCTCAGAAAACAGCTGCACCTGTACAGCAACACACATCCAAACAGCCTTAGTGACCCAGCCAGAAGAGACAACACTGCTTCATACTACTGAGGAGTAATGGATTCATCTGTTTCATTAAAGGAAGGGATGATACCTTGAATTTTGCCGTCCCCATCAGTGTGTCCTGTAGACAGGAAGAGAGATCATGAACATAATTCTTAACAACTAAACTAGCTACTTGTGTGGCAAACAGTCAATTTAAAAAGCTTGACATCATAGAATTTCCTACATGGAAGACAGGCTGTATTGATGATATCTTGAAGTTCTGGGCTCCCCAGTCCTCTGGACTTGCGTACAGGCCTTTCTCCAGGATGTAGAGCTCTCCACTGAATCCAGGCTTCTCAAACGCCACCCATCTGCCACGCAGAGAGAATTCATTTATTACAAACAGCTAACAGTGTGTCTTCATAATCGTAAGAATTCCAGCAGGCTTAACTGATCAGGGGCCTGTTTCCTGATGATGATAGATCTTAGAAGTTAAGAGTGTTAAAAGCAGTAAATAGTAAACAGTCTACAGTCTTTATGATTCATGTTACAGGGAGGAAGCTGATTAAGAAAATAAACTTTGACTGATTTAGCTGCTGCTCGAGGCAGATGTTATTCTGAAGCTCATATTAAAACTAAAATGAAGCAGTGACGGCTATTGTGAATGTCATTCATCATTTCTGTATTAGACCAGCAGGATTTACGTCTTTTGCGAACAACATACGCACCATAAATAAAAAGAAAAGAGAAGATAGGGAATCTGAATATATATAACCAGGAAAGTGGCACACATTTCAGATCAAATGTCACTTAACAAAGAACATCAGTGTCGATGATGAAAGTATAGACTTCAAAATGAGCAAAAACAATAAAAACTTCAATAAAACATGTAGTTTTTGGTGCTTTTGGGAAACAACTCTTAAGCTTAATTAATGGATTTTACGATCCTCTTGGCCTTAAGATGCTTTTGGGAAATGGGGCCCAGATTGGATTAAATCACCGTCTTGAATTATATGCTGTCATTATAAAAAGAGGAAGTCCCTGCTTCTAAGAGGTTGTAAAACGATTCAGCAGGCGAGGCAATTGTAAAGCAAACAATGGAGTGTTACATAAAGGTGTGTTAAAAGTTAAACTCACTCAACTCATACTGACAAAAAATCTGTTCACTGAAAATGTGAGTCATGTTTTGAAGGCAGAATTCAAGATGAATCACTGATTTAAATATGTATTTTAAACCATTTAGAAGCATTTTCTTTTACAAATTTGGATACTTTACTATATTTGTCATCAGTCTCCAAAACTTTATGGAGAGAAATTTAGCTGTGGGTTTTCCAAACTGAATCTACTGCCTACTATATGTTTTTCTGTCACTTTTCTTTGCTGAGACATCTGAAAAGGTGCTTGTAATGTTTATCTTTAATAGTAAGTAACTCTTCTTATTGAATATATTGCATATGCAATATATGTGTTGATATTGCATATATTGCATATGCAATATCAACACAAAACCTCACCCTCAAGAGACAGAAACTTTTCACATCCTTTGTAAAAAAAAAGCTCATTCATAATTGTATCCTGTGGCTGTGTGTGTAGGTGTGTGTGCTTGTGTGTACAGTGACGGTACACTTAGTCATGCCTGTAAGGTGAGAAGCACACACCCAAAACTAAAAGGGTGTGCACAATAGGATCAAAATGTCTCCCTCTACGGTTTTAAATTGCTCACAGCAAAAACTAGATCCTTCTGTAATTATTTGACTTACACTCCACCCATGACGTTGATGGACTGGGTTTTGATACCATGGCTGATGGCCTCCATGTTGAGGACGGGATCCAGCAAGTCCACGTTGAGCCCCAGCTCATCAAAGTCTCGCTCACTGAACAATTTGACGTGTGGGGACAGGAAATCCTTAGGAAGATAATAACAGTGAAATAATTAGAAAGTGAAAACCCAGTTCTCTCATTTTAAGCTCTCACTTTCCAGGAAAAGCAAACAAAGGAAATTAAATCTTTTATGTTTCCACTTCATTTAGAATCAATAGAAGCAGTCCGGGCACCGAACTCAGGCTTTATCACCAAAGACTGAAGCAAGATCGAACAAAGATCTTGAAGATGAATATTTCAGGTGATACTTACTGTGCAAAGGGGCCGGAGAGACAGGAACCCGTCCTCAGATCCTCCCCAGTCACTGCAGTTAGGATACTCCCCCTCCTCCAGGACGTATTGCTGGCCCTCAAAGTCTGCCTCTTGATAGCCCACCCAACTACAAGGACAAAACACTTTATTACTACTATCTCACATGTGTTGTCACCAAGATGACAGAAAAACCCTTCCATCTGATAACACACACTAATTTTTTCCCACTTTTACTTCCTTTTGATATTTGATATTAATACGCCAAAGTATCGTCCAACTAGCTGGAAGAGGCCCATCCACAGCTGATTGGCTACTAGCTGGTGGCTGATATAGTTGATGATCCCCCCCTTCCCTCCTGCATCTATGAACTCAGATACTCACAGACCACCAAGTATCTTGAGGGACCCCACTGTAGATAGTGTTTTCTTATTCACGTCAGGTTTGTCTGCTTCTTCTTTCTCCTGTTCTTCTCTCAAGTTGTACACGTCACTGTCCACCTCTATACACTCTCCATCAAAGTTGGGCTTCTCAAACACTAAAGCCTGGATGAGACAGAGAGGAGTTAAAGATGAGGCTCAGTTACAGACACAGGCCTTATTGCTGTGTGTGTGTGTGTGTGTGTGTGTGTGTGTGTGCAGTTTAAATGGGGTTGTGCCTCTATATGTGTTTTCTGGCCCATTCCTGTCCTGAAGGTAGAATGCCATTCATTCCACAGATCACAGTGCAAAGTACATATCTCACATCTGTCTGACAATACAGAACACAGGCTACAGGTACAGACTGGGGGGCTAAGAGCTGTCAACATACCAGAGACACACAGTAAAAATGGTTCGATATGTTCTTCATTTCTTTGAGCTTTACCTTTGAGTTTCTGTATATCTAGGAAATTTATAGGGCGTTTCCTCCGCAGGACCAAGAATCTTTTAAGGAACTCAGGAACTTTACCTACACTTTACCTTGTGTACGGTAATTTGAGGAGCCAAAAAAGTCCCTGGTCCTGGGGTAGTACTATCTGATAGTTCAGTAACTATTGGGGCAGAGCTTGTAGGGGCTGAACGTTGCTGATTGGTCAAACACAGATGCCACAGCAACTACAACCTAGGTACTGCTTTATTCACAAAGTATGTAAGTAAGTACTGGATACTGCTAGTATTAATATTGGGTTGAGGGGTGGACATTTCTTATTAAAAAGTTATGTTGGAAATCAAAATAAAACTTGATTTACTGATTGTTTCATGGCAGCTATGCTCTAAAGTAGAAATAAATAAGTATCAAACAGTCAGCAGATTGTCAATGTGGAGACAGATGCTCTGGAGTTTTCAGTTTCATTTTCCATCTCTGCATTTCCCCATCACATTTATTCATTAAACACAACTTACACATCAGTCATGCAACAGTAAATACAAAGAGCAATAGGATGACTGTGTTTTTGTTTTCTTGTGTGTGAAAAATTGCGTTTCAAAAGCCGCCGTTGATTTTTAGTCTGTTATCAGACTCATCTTTACAGATCTTCAGATGCATTGGAAAGAGAGCTACACAAAAGGGGCTTAGCTCCTTGTGTGGTTCTTAAATTTTAGTTCCTCTTAATTGAAATTTTTGATTTAAGGGCTATTATATACCAGTTCCAAACATATTTTGGCTAATTTAATGAATTTAAACTTGCTGGAATCCCACAGTGAAAAGTTCATCCGAAGTCTTAAATATACTCAGCTTCCTCCTCATGGAACTCTGTGCATCAGGATTTAAAACTGAGTAACTTTTAACATGTTTGACACGATTCTGCCTGCTTGACTAAAAATCATTATTAGCATTATGTTAGACTCCCAGTAAATTTTGAACATCATGTAAAATTATAGCTTCAGTTTGCTTTTTTGTGATTAAAAAATCAAAAATTAGTCCTGTCATCTGTGTACTGTAATGGCTCACACCTTTACAAAACCATCTCTTATTTCTTTTTCTATTATTTGATAGTATGACTTAAATCTCTCTCAAAATCAAATCCTACAGTAATGGAGAGACTGGTATCATGTGCCAGCTTGCTGTAGGGTCTTGTATCATTTCCTCCCCGAGTGATAAACATGCATAAATAAGCTGCAATGTTTCCTAGTTCCAAAACCTCAAGATACTGAATCACAGCAGATAAATATGCCTGGGCTAAACATGTGTGATTCATGTTACCATCTCTAAAAATGTTTCCTTTCTCAACTTTCCTTTAGCTGTAAACCAGATTCTAGAAAACCTAGTTACAACAACTGTAACACATAAGACTGTGTGTTGACACTTCAAACTTTGTGTGGTTTCTATCAACAGTCAATGTTGATAAATGCACAAACCTTGACTTCATTAGGATGCTCCACCCTTATTGCTCCCTGTAATGAAGAGACACACTTGTTAGAGTGACACAATTGACAAAATGACACTAATGCTGAAATATATCATATACTGCATATACTGTGTGTACCGTTTTGAGGGGTCTGAGAGACCCAATGAAGGGCTCAGGGAAACCCCAGCTCTCTGGGCAGGGATACTCCCCCTCCTCCAGCACTCCTACGAAACCTCCAAATCCAGGATCACTGTATACCAGCCAGCTAAAGACACACAAACACAGCATGGGAGACAGGATGAGGAAAGGAAGTTGTCCTCAACATGTTCATATGGTTACGGCAAATCTGCCCTAACCCTTACATAATGTAGGGAGAAATAACATTGCTTTCACTCTCTACACCATGAGCCAATTGAAAAATGTAAGTGCTAACCATCAATAATCAGCAGCAGTTAAAAATAGAACTGCAAGTTCTAACATGCAGCCTATATTCCTTTATGCACACGGACCCTTTCCTGTACAGTCTCAAGAAAGTTTGCATCTTTGTGTGATTTAAAGGTGCAGTGTGTAGGATTTAGTGGCATTTAGCTGCAGGTTGCAGATTGCAACAAACTGAATACCGCTCCCCTCACCTTCCCCTTTTAAGCTTGTAGGAGAACCTATGAAGGCCGTACAACTTGCGAAAAAGGCGAAATGCCCTTTCTAGAGCCAGTGTTTAGTTTGTCCATTCTGGGCTACTGTGGAAACATAGCAGTGCAACATGGCAGGCTCTGTGGAAGAGGAGCCACTCCCTATATAGATATAAAGGGCTCATTCTAAGGTAACAAAAACACAATGATTCTTATGTTCAGGTGATTATACACTGGTTAAAATTCATACTTATGAATATTTTATTCCACCTTTAAAAGTACAATTATCTGAATTGCCAACAAGAATGAGCATAAAAGATGCAACATGCCAGATATTAGTTTGCACACCACTTCAACATTCACCCTGACTAGTAACCTTAGATGTTTCCATAATGCAACATTCCCAATTACTTGCATTCCCTGTTACTTTAAATGAGTGGCATAAAAAGAGCATTCGTCAGCCAAACTTACACTCCAGAATGGACTTTAATGGAGCCAGTGGTCTGTGGAAGAACATAGGAGCCGATCTCTACTGTGTCGTCACAGTAAGATGACATCCTTCCCAAGCCATTCACCTCTGCAAACAGGTCGATTCTGGATAAACTATAGTCCTGTAAAACACAAAATATATATTGTGTGAAGAATCATATTTACACATTTTCAATACTTGAGAATACATGCCAATATGATAACTGATACACATTTTTGGTACCAGTACCAAAACTCTGGTATCTGGTAAGATGCCAGTTTTCAAATGTTAAAAAAAGCAGCCATACAGAAACTTGCCGTACATCAAATAGTCTAAAATTGGCAAAATTATGATTTAAGTCAGAAATTGTCTAATCAAAGAATAAGTAAATATGAGTACAACTTTGAGAAAGCATTTGATGCCAGCAATTGGTGCTTGACAGGTTTTGATAGAACTAAAAGAGCGTTGAAGTCGAATACCCAGCCCTATTTATTCAAACCAAGACCTATAAAACCTCCACAGAATGATAACATTTTGTGGAATTCTAAGTGGATAACAATATTACAGGACATACAGTAACAATAACAATATGATCCAAGGTTGATTACATCAGTACTTAATAACCTACCCTTACTGCCAATCGAATAGAACCTATGACAATAGGCGCTGTTGGAACAGGCTGATCCATCTGGTCTACTGTCATTGGAGTTTCCTCCTCTGCCCATATATTCACTATGTGCTCTGTAGGACCTTCCTCGAGGGCAATGACGCGCCCCTGGAAACCAGGTTTTTCATAGAGGAGCCAGCTAAAGAGAGACAGAATTACACCAAAAATCAGAAATGATTCTCATTAATATTAATTCATGGATGGCTGAAGGTCTAATTAAACAGCTACATAACTTCAGTGGATGTCTCGAGTGGATACTTGTTGTGACAAAGAGAAAACATGGACTTGATTAGAGGACAGAATTGACATTTTCAGAAAACAAGAGGATAGGATAGTGCAGGCAGAATGGCGGGGGACAGTGCAAAGAGTCACATCACCTGCATAGTTATCTAGATTAGCTACACAATACCAAAGAGGCCTTCTGGGAATAACACTTGTAAACATTAGTATTCAAAAAAGTATTAAACCTACAGGGCCTTTAGAGCAGCAAGAACATCCTTACCATCCTCTGATGACTCTGACTGAGATAACAGGGGACAGCTTCATTGCCGTGGCATCCTCTACATCACAGTGGAGTTCAACTGCTTCCCCTTGAAACTGATCATGTTCATGTATGACAATCTGGACCAGGAAATACAAACATCATTATAACTGTGACACCGCATTGTATTAACAAACAAAAATGATCAAAAATGTGTATAAATAACATTTAATCATACCTTTCCAGGCCTTCTGTGGAACCCTCTTACTGCAGGTGTCTGCAAGGAAATGTGATATTTCAATTATAAACCTGAACTTTAAAAAACACTTGAAAAGTCACCAAATTGTTTCTAGAAATAAGAAAAACTTATACATCAATGCGTAAGGAAGCATTGAGTCTAATGAATATGTAAGATAAGATATACATTTTGACTGGAAGAAACCAAAACATGCCAATGGTCTAAAGGGAGAGAAATTAACACTTCCTGTGCAGCAGTGTACTGTGTCCATCTAAACACAATCATGTTTTTCATACTTGTGCTTTATTTGCATGTTGATGCAAATATCCTATTGTGACTTGTGACAGTTGAGCTTTAGATGAGCGGATCTTGGCAAAGATCTCCTCTGCAAAATTCCTGACTCAGGACATGCTCCTTCCTCCTGCCTTCACTTGCAAATGATTCATGACGTTGTTGCAACAGCCATGCAAAACAAAAGAGCAGGATATGAAACTGAGACACGTATCATCATGGAAATAAACTACGGAATACCAACGTGATGAATTGTGTGATACCACTGCATGTTTAAAGCCTAGCAGGTCAAAACCCATTCAAGCTTTGGGCTGTTATTTCTCTAGACTGCAAAAGACTGTTAGTAATTACAAATACGGATGTCAAAGTATTAAGTAAGTATTAAAGCTCTTAATTTAAAATATTCAATTGCCTACCTTATTCTTAAAAGTGGAAAGTCCATTTCGAGGAGTCTGCTGGATGTAGTTGCTGGTTGGAGGCAGACCTTCAGGACCCTTCAGGCCCACATCAACATTAGGTACTCCTTGTGTCGAGGTCTGGTCCATAGCAGTACTCCCCTCAGGATTCAGTTTAGTTTTAGTTGTCTGTTTGGAGCCCTGGGAGACTTCAGACACTCTTTTGTTCTTCTTTAAGTATTTCTCTAAATGATCAGGGAGCTTTATCTCCGAGAACGAGGGCAGAGGAGGAGGAGAGGAGGGGCTAAGTGCTGACTCACTGGCTGTACCTGTACCACCAACCACAGCGGAGTCTTGATCCGTACCTTTCACACCCTCTTTAACTGCTCTGACACTAGGCAGGGGTGAATCAACAACTCCCTGCTTTCCAAGCGAGGGCAGGTCCTGCTGTCGGTTAGAGGAAAGTGTGCTATTTGAGGTAGAGGAAGCTTCTTCTTTGGTCTTCCTGGCCATTCGAGGGGAACTCAATAAGCTAGAGAGGATGGATATCCTTCCTAGCCGTGACATTGGCTTCCCAGGCTCCTCTCCATTGTTTTGGTTCTCTTCTTTTCCTGCTTCAACCTTAGCCCCCTCTTTGACTTCATCTTTTCCTTCTACCTCATCAAGTGATTCCATTTTGTCTCTAGATATGAGCATGGACTTATCTCTTCCATGTTTTTCCAGAGTCCGTCCTTTCCTGTTTGCAGCTTTTTGTTTTATCATCATAGCTGGAGAAGGATCCCTAAAACTTTGGCCATCTTTCCTTAAGCCAAACTTGAATTCCTCAGGATCAAACGTTCTCTCAAAATGATCTTCCTTGATGGCCGGCATGGCAAAAGGTGGAGATGGGGACATTTTACGCATGCGCCTCTTTGGAGGTAGTGAGAAAGGCATGCCGCCCTTGTTAATGCTCCTGATAAAATCATCCAAGTCCTCAGGCTCAAGAGATTCATCCTCACTGGCTGAAGCATCTAGTCTTTTTTTGTTTTCCCGTTTCTGTTTTTGATGATGTTCCACATCTAACCAGCTAGATGGAGATTCCTTATTTAGCTGAAGACTTTGTGGTGGAGTGGATGGTTTCACTGCTATGGGAAGAGGTGAAATGCCATTAAATGTTTGCTTTGCAGGCTTTTGTGGATCACAGAGGTTTATGGTTTTCTCTTCTCTTGCAGTCTGCAGTTCCTGTTTCAACCCTCCACATGTAGCACTGGACTCTGTTTTTGTCTTTTCTTTGGTGTCTTTATCATTCTTCTGAGTGCCTGCATGAATGGGTATTGTAGCTTTTTGTTCTCCATCGCCTTTTTTGCTAGATGCGTATTCTACAAAAACGGGTTGTGACTCTTTCTTGGCATCTATCTTTGATGCCTTCATCTGCTGATCCTCTTGCTTTGTCACTTCATCTTTAACAGCTTCTTTAATGAGGTTTTTCTCTTCCTGTTTCATATCAGTGTTACTAGCTGCTTTTTTGGTTGTGGAAACACTTGGTTTTCCAGGTAATTTGGTATCTTCTGGTGTCTTCTCCTGAGCTACAGTCTTTGGTTTCTGTTCTAGGTTAGCATTTGGAGCTTTGAAATCTGTGGGTTGATCAGTGTTTGCCTTTGGTTTCTTCATATCCTCATGTTGATCTCGAACAACTGTGGACTTCTGGACCTTTTGGGTGCTAACTTCAGTATCAGCTTTCTCAATTACAATCTCATTCACTAAACTCTTTATTGATGCATCCTTCTCTTTAGTAGTCTTGGCACTCTGAGTTATAGTGCTTACAGCTTTTATTTCTTGACTTGTATCTGTTTGTGTACTTTGGATCTCTGTTGTCTTCTCTGGAACTTTAGTTCTTCTTCTGTCTGGTCTTCTGTCTTGTTTTAGGTCAGTACTTGGACATTGAGATCCTGGTGAGTTTTCCTGACCTTGCTCTCTAACAATCACAGACAGCTGGTCCTTTTGGTTGCCAACTTCAGAGTTAGCATTCTCATTTGCCATCTCATGCGCCAAACTTTTCAGTGATGAATTATTGGCTTCAGTCTTTTCCTTAATGCCTACAGCACTAGAGCTTACCGAGTTGAGGCCGTTAGCTGTTTCCATTTGGCTCTCAGTTGTCTTCTCTTGAACTTTAGTTCTTACTTTTTCTGGTTTCTGTCCAAGATTTCTGTCTGGTTTTTTAATGTTCTCGTCTTGTTCTCTAACAATTACAGATTTTTGCTCCTCTTTGTTGCTAACTTCAGCTGTCTCATTTGAAATCTCATTCGGTAAACTTTTCACTGATGAATTCTTTGTTTCACTCTCCTTTTTAGTACCTTCAGCACTCTGAGTTTCAGCGCTTACAGCTTTTAGTTCTGGAATTTGGTTCTCCTTTACAACGTCAGTGTGTTTGTCCTCCTGATTTGCGTTGTTATCCTTGACATCCTCATCTTTGGTTAGAAGAAGTTTAGGTTCCAGGTTATTTTTCACTGTTAATGCCTTTATCTGCTGCTGCTCTGTTTGCTCTGTGTCCTTAATGTCACTCTTTGCATTTTCTTTCAAAAAGATCTCACATTCCTCTTTTGTATCCACCACACTGGCTGTATTCTCATCGAGTGCACTTATTTTTTCTGCTTGCTCTGTCTCATTCCTCTTCTTTTCCAGGGCATTTGTAACTACTGTGTGTAGTTCCTCCCCTGAGTCAGGCTGTAAACATTCTTCCACTGATGATAGATCTGTTGGTTTCTTTGGTTTTGTAATGTCTTTCTCTGCTTTATCCTCAATGGTTATGGCCTTGGCCTCCTCTTTGCAACTGGTCTTTGAGTCGCTGCTTTCCACCGCCGAGTCATTCAGCTTTTCATTTGGTTTTGACCCTTTCTCCTGCCTTTCAGATTCTCCTGCTAATAAAAGAGGCTCTTTGTCCAGCTGATTTCCAACATTCTTGGGTGATTCACAGACAGTCACAGTCTCTGCTTGAATGTCCAAAGCCACTGCTGGTTTCCTGCCAACCTCCTCTTTACTTTTCTCCTCTACTTCAGCATTTTTTATTGAATCTCTGCCCAATTTTGGGGGCAATCTATCATGTTCAAGAATGATATTTGTGGTTTGATCATCAAATATATCATGTTCTTGCTCTATATTGGCCATGTTAGCATCAACTGAAATAGAAGAGGCTAAAAATACATCTTTCTGTTCAGCATCTTGGTCTATTGAAGCCAATTTAGTAGAAAGATTATTTCTGGTAGCCTTTTCTTTAGTGGTGACCTCATTTGTTTCTATAAGGGAAACACTACCCTGCATAACACCTTCCTGATCAGAGTGGGTCATTATGTCACAGTGAATGCTGTCACCCACAACAGGTTTGGCTGACATATTCATTACATCTCCATGAGCTGGTATTGTGTCCTGAGCCAGCACTGCAGAATATGGCTCCGAAAGGCCTTTCTCCTGGATTAAATCCGGTTTTGTGTTACTTAAAAGATGGGTTGTCTCTAAAAGCGGCTTGTCTTTTACTTTTTCTGAAGAAATTTCTGGTGATAACAGTGTTTGCTGTTTCAGTGTGGTGTTGTCACTTTGAATGTCAGATACATTTTCAGATGAAGGCCCAAATTTAGTTTGTTGGTTGGCTTCATGCTGCCCTGCCTGGCTATTAGTCGGAGCACTGTTTACATCAGTGGGCAAATGACTTGGAACCTCACAGCTAGGCACTACCACAGCTACTGAATCTGTTACTGGTTTAACTTTTACTTGGGCGTTTACTGTAATAATCCCATTATTGTTTTGTATTGGTTGGATTTTTGAAATCTCTTTAGTAGTAGGACTGGTTATGCTCTCCTCTAATTCCATTGCATTTTTGTCTTTCACTGTGATTTCACTGGTACTGGACTGATTATTTGTGGGTTTTAGAAAGTGTTCTTCCTCTGTAGACACAGACGTAGATGTGCTTGTAGAATTCCTAGTTGGGGAATGTTGAAGTTTTCTGGATTTGACTTTGTCAGAGCTTCTCTGACCTCTTGTAGGAAGCTTGCTTAGAGATGAGGGATCAGCTAAATCCTTTACTGGATTCTTTTGGTGTTGTTTGATATTCTCGCTATGTTTGGAGAGCCTTGATGAGACTGTTTCCTCTTGCTTGGTGGGAGGTGGAGACACACAAGTGGTAGGTATGTCAAGCTCGTCATGGCTTACTTTAGAGAGGTGTTTGGATGGTCTCGTTGACAGCATGCTTCCTGTTGGAGACACACAAACACACACACACAACTTTAAAACAACAAAAGAACAATCTCGAAAGGCAAAAAAAGTCATAGTAATAGTCATAGTCAAGTAATAGTGTGGGTATTACTTATTTTCCTTCTTGCTGAGAGATAGATGAAAGGATCAATACCACGCTCATGTCTGTACAGCACATATGAAGCTAGAACCACTAACCAGTTAGCATACGACTGGAAAAAAGGGGAATAAAAGAAGGCCAGCTCTGTCCAGATGTAATGAAATCTGCCTACTAGCACCTCTAAAGCTCACTAACAAGTTTTATGTCGTTAGCTTAATTGGTACAAAAAACCACAAAGAAAAAAAAACATGACAAAAAACATTAATTTGTGTGTAGTGTCTGTGTGGGGGGTATTTCTTGGCCACAGTAACTTCCTGGAGGCGCCCTGAAGTCACTGCTCCCAACCAGTAAATGGGCTGATACTGCAGTGTCTATTTTACACATTGGTTTTTAAATGGATTAAACAAACGAGATATAACATGTTAATTAGTGAGCTTTAGAGGTGCTGTTATGCAGATTTTGTTACCTTTGAACAGAGCCAGTCTTTTTGCTAAGCAAAGCTAAGCACCTGCTGGCTCCAGCTTCATCTTTACCATACAAATACAAGACTGGTATCAATCTTCTCTTTCTTTTTCTCATTCTCAATCTTCACTTCTAGGCAAGAAAGTGAATAAGCGTATTTCCCAAAATGTCAAACTATTCCTTTTAAACATGAACAAATTTTTTACCCCCCCCAAAAAATGTGTTCACAAGTTGTGTAAGTGTTAAGTACTACGACTGATTGATTTACTGTGTACCATACCACGTGTCCTGACTGCTGTCTTACCTTTCTTAGGACTTTCAGGGAGTGGTGGAGGTGTCTCACTGGCCGGTCTCTCCACATGAGCTGCTTCTTGCTGCTCTGGACTCTTCTGGACTGGCTTGGGTCTGTCTGAGTCTGTCTGAGCAGATGTCATTTTTCTATAGTTGGTTCCACTTTTTTCAGGTACCTCATCGTTCTTCTTTCTTGTCGGAGATGAAACAGGCAACCGACTCTTTGATGTCAAGGAAGCATTATTATCCAGATGCTGCTGTTTTTTGGCATCCAGGCTTTTCCTGTCAGTTGGGTGTCCTGTTTTAATACTACTCTCCTCGTGGTCTTTCTCCATGCCATTTACCAGGTTCACAGAGTCAGTGTCATCTGACTTTTCTTTAATAGGCTTTATTACTGTCTTGTGGGTTGTTTTTGTGGGCGAAATGTCTCCTGACAGAGCTTTCCCTTCCTTCGCTTCCTCAAAACTTGATTTCCTGCCAGCTTTGGTTGTAGTGACTGGAGATTTCAAAGTTTCTTTGGCTCTAGGTTGTTTCTGTATCCTGGAAGTGGCTACTGACCCAGAGGCATCAGCAACTGATGTTTTATCTGGGGTCACTGGTGATTTCACATCAGCATCTGATGTTGACCTTTTGGGGATTTTAGACTTTGAACCTGTTGCACTTGAGGGACCACTGGTGCTTTGGTCTTTTAATGTTGGTAACATAGAAGCTGTTTTCTCATTGCTATGCTCCCCTTGTGGTGGAATATCACTGGATGTTCCCACTTTCATGCCCTCTGTGGAGCCCGTTGCCTTTGTTGTCACATTTTTGGCCTTGCTTCCAGCTGCTGAGGATGGAGTCTTTGCTCCACTTACTGTGGTATGCCGACTCTCTGCTGCTGCTTTAACTGCTCGTTTAGAGGGTGTAGCCTGGTTAGTCCCATGGCCTCTTGCCCCAGACCCCATAGCCTGTGATTTTACTCTGTGCATGTCTGAGGTTGCAGAGGTATCATCAAAGTCAGAGACCCCTGAGGCTGTTTTTTCTTTAACTAGATGTGCAGGAGTATTTGTGTCAGAGTGTGTCGTCTCATCTGTTGTTGTGAGTGGCTCATGTTTGGATTCCTTGAGTTCCACATTGTTGTTGTTTTGGAGGCTTGGCAGTCTGTGAGAAGAGAGGAAGAGGGGAACATGAACAGAAAAACCTAACCACGTTTGAGTTTTAAAGGGGTACTCTCACGATTTAGTATTAGACTGATTTTAACAAGAATGGTCAAAGTCAACGCAGCAGAGGCACAGTGGCAGAGGCAGAGGCAATAGTGTTGTTCAAGCTGCAAAAACCCTGGACCCTTCATTTTCCATTATGCAACCTAATAATGTTTTTCATTGAACCCTCTCTGCCTCCTAAAATTCCCACTTCCTTCAAATCCCACATCTCCAGTTTGTCTATAGCCATGGTAGGGCACTTTATTAGCACTAAACATAAAGTACAGCTGAGGTTGATGGGAATGTTATGAATTTTGTAGGTATTTAGTCATAACAAAAAATGTCCAAAATGTTGGACAAATGAAATTTTGAGCAGATGATGTCACTGCATGGAAAGTCAGTAGATCAAAGTTATTACAATTCATCCTCTTGTGACCATGAATATGTGAACCAATTTCCACAGCAATCTATCCAATATTTGTCAAGATATGTAAATAAAGAACTAAAAAGTCGACTAGGAGGAAAAGTCAAGAGTCCACCAAAGTAAACAGGATTCATCCTCTTTGTTGTGTTAAATGTGGAACAATGAATACGACATTTATTAAATTCTCCAGTATTTAAAGGCAAATAAAATAAGTAAATCTAATTTCATATTGTGAAGATTTTAAGCGTCTTAAACTTGAGACTTTGTTTTAGATTTCAAACTCAAGGGCAGAAGAGAGCTAAAACCATGTGTGGTCAAACTTCAGCTATGTAAAAGAACCACCCTGCAGTAGTTCTGAAAATATAAATCAATCCCATTTGTCAGGCATTTTTCAGGCATGACCATACATAGCCTGGAATGCACAGTAACAAAATAGTAGTCATGCCACTCTTGGTTTTTCATTTGAAAGCAGTAACTGTATGTATGCCATGCCTTTTTTTCTATAGGCATGTGTCTAGTGTAAGCATGTAACCCTAAAGTCAAACAAAAGTACTACTACCGCAGGCAGTAGTCGCTAGTTGCCC
The DNA here is from genome assembly GCA_038419695.1 of Scomberomorus guttatus. NCBI lineage: Eukaryota > Metazoa > Chordata > Actinopteri > Scombriformes > Scombridae > Scomberomorus > Scomberomorus guttatus. The sequence continues at coordinate 26,603,588 of CM076455.1, forward strand.
ATCAAGTTCTGTAATGACTAACTTATTCAAGTAGTGAATATACACCATAGGTAAACACAGCAAAGGTGACCTTCATTTCAATTGCAACTTGACAGTGAAATAATTTTGACTTTATAACTATTACATTTATGGTGAAGTAATGTAATTACTATTCAGTAATTGTAGGTGTAACATGATTTATAAAATGTGACCATTTTGTATAATAGATGTACTGTATATGAATATTTCAGTGCCTCAGAGCAGGTTTAGCTTGTAGTTCTCCTCTGGTACAATAGAGCATGGGAACTCAGAGCTCGGGTTGCAGGCAGGCTTTGCCCTCTTTACCTCCCCTGCTCTCTGTTTCTCCCAGGATCAAAAGGGCCTTTTAAGCAATAACCACAGAAAATTAAAATAGGCAGATACTTACAGTTTCACTCTGTCTGAAGTCTTTGAAGTTGATTCTCTGCTGTCCTCCTCTCCCTCCGGCTCGTTCCCATCCAAACTTGGCTCTGGGTTAACGTACACTTTATGGGCAAAAACCTTGTGCTTTGAAGGCAGATTCACAGTCTTGCGTGTAACACGAATTTCTCTCGACCTGCGTTTCTCCTGTTTCTCCTGTTTCTCCTGAAGGGAACTTTTCTTTGAGTCTCTGCCAGGGTCAGCCTCCTCTGGCTGCTCATAAGTTGTTTGGAACTCCCCTGTAGTCGGTGCCAGGGAGATGGCTGACTCTGGCAAGCTGCCACTGGACGGCAAAATCTCTGAGGAGGTAGCAGGGCTGCCTGCAACTGAGTCGTTCTCGGGAATCACTGTGACAGGTATAGCCAGCACGAGAGTTGAGTCTGCTCTGAAACCCTCCTCCCCTTCTTTTATTAAATCCCTCTTTTTCTCCCCCTCCCTGCCCCCTTCCTCCTCCTCTCCCAGGTGTGTTTCCACCCATATGGCTTTGTGGAGTTCGACAGGGGAATCACCTCTGGGCACTCGCTCTCTCTCAGGTGAAGGGCTCCATGCTGTGGTTGCAGTTTCCCCGGAGAATGTCTGACTCTGCCTCCTCGCGCCAGTGTTTTCCCTCACTACATCTGGAGAGTTTTCATCCTCCGGTTGAGTCATGATGAGCTGTGAGGTGGACGACTTAGAGCCTAAAGTTATTCCTGTAAGGGCAGTGCTGTGGCCCTTCTGTCCAACTTTCACCGAGGCTTTCTTTGTTGCTAAGCTTATAGAGGTTAAGTTAGGTGATTTTGGGGCCTCAACTGTCTTGGAAAAGGGGATTTTAAACGTCAATAGGGTGCTCGGGCTAAATGCATCTCCCTCACTGGAACTTTCGGTATTCTTTACAATGCCTTCCTCCAAACTGACCTGCAACCTCTTGCTTACTTCCTCCACCACTGATTCTGCAAAGCCTAATTCAGAAGTCGAATCAGCCCTCTGATGAGTTGTTGCTGTAATGTCCACAGCAGTGGGTGTCACATTCCCAGAATTCCTTTCACCGCTGGCTGTGCTGACCCTGCACACTTGCAGTTCCCTCACACTGCTTCGGCCACTGCTGTTACTATCTGTCAGAGTTGTGGTGCTGGGGCATTTGCTGAGGGTGTCACCACATTCTGCTCCCGTTCGGGGTTCTTTCACTGCATACTGTGGCTTTGTTAGCTCGCTGCCTTTTCGGGAAGGAGTGGGAGTCTTTAGCCCATCTTCCTGTTCAGATTGGGGTGAGTGTGGAGACAAGGGGGATGTTGGGGAATTTGGAGAATCTGCATCGACTGAGGTGGCTGAATGCTGCCTGCTACTGCTCTTCTTTTTCTTGGAGTTGAAGAAAGTGCTAATGCGATCAAACACTCCCCTCTTCTCCTCTGAATTCTGAAAGAGGACAGACAAGAAGCAGACAGAAAAATAAATATTGAGGTGGGAAGAGCAGCTGAGCTGGCACATCCTATTGTCTCTGGCTTTGTTAAAAAAAAAAAGAAAACAGAAAATGAAAACTAAAAAATCAGTAGTGGAAGAAATACTCAGATATTGTACTTAAGTAAAAGTGGAAATGCAAATGTGTAAAAAATACTCCAGTCAAAAAAGTCCTCCACTCAAGTAGTACTTTTACTCTACTCAAGTAGAGTACTTTTACTCTACTTGAGTAAAAGTACTACCAGTGAAAAATAGTATGAAAAGTATGCAGAATGGGCCCTGTCAGACTGTTAAATAAGTTTAGAAGATTACTCATTACAAATGTAAGCAACATTCTAATGTAGCTTATTGAGAGAAGTTAAATTGAAACTTTTTTTACATCCATGCTACACACCCACAGGTATGAGGACTTATTTGGACTGATTAAACCTTATGTCAGGACTGTGTGGGGGTAAACACACTGGGCTTGACATCTGTGTCATCTTTGCTGCTGAAAAAGTTCAAACTTTATCCCTCTTATCAGCATATGGACTTTTGTAACCTCACTTAAATCCCAGCATTGCTTTGCACGACGCCAGCCTCAGTAGGTCTAATCAGCCACATTGACATACTGGGGCCTTTAGTTTATAATAATTCATCTTATTATAGAGGTGTATCATATGTTTTGTATGTAAATAAATGTAGTGAAGTAAAAAGTACAAGATTTCCCATTGAAATGTGGTGGAGTAGAAGTATAAAGTAGAATATGGAAATACTCACATCTCAGTACCTCACAGTTGTACGTACAGTGGATGAGTAAATGTGCTTAGTTACTTCCCACCACTGTGAAAGATATGTTCTTTAACAGTATTGCTGACATAAACTGATGTAAGTTACCTTAAATTAATTATCTTTAAGTCAATTGCTTTATTTGCTCTATTAAAAATACTGCACAACTCAAAAATAAACACACCCTGCTGTACATACCAGCACAGTAGGACAATAACCAGGCTGGAGTGGGTGTCTAATAACTAACTAGACAGATATAAAACTTCTTTGATGTTCAGTTCAAGGGTTGCTTACCACAGCTACTAACTGTACATAAGCAGTACGAGACTGAAGGTGAGCAAGACTGGCTGTTGTATAAAGTATATACAGTATAAAGAGCACATGTCAAGACAAGAAGAATAGACCACAGTATAAAAAAAAGAACAGTTACATACCATTTTGACTTCCTTGAATCTAATCTGTTGAAATCCTTTGGAGTTATGTGTCTACAGTAATTAATACAGACGAATATGTCTTTTAGAATAATCCTTAAACTTGGTGGTGCTCATAAAGTAAAAAATGAAATAGTCAGTCCTCTCCTATAGGCAGACAGGCAGTACTGGCTGCGATTACTTGTGTGTCTATAGTTAAGTGTCCCTGCTCTGAACGAGGTGTCTGACTTGAGGGCATGGCCATTTGCATCACAGATAGTGTTGAAAAAAAATATTGTGAAAGACAGTTCACATGGCCAACAAATGAAAGGAATTCAGAATCCAGTCAAATTGAAAGGGTGTGGACATGCCTGCTGAATAAAAGCAGCGTTCTAAAGCTGAGCAAATCAGTAGAACTTTTATCTAATGTACCTTTATTTAAGAAGAATTCAGTTTGTACCAGCTAAGACACATGAACCTATTATTGAGATAAGAACTATTCAGTGAAATGGGTCAAACGTAAGTAAATAAATACCCAGTACAATTTGTATTTATCTTAACCGCTCTGAGAATAAAATGTGAATACTGTATTTACAGAGTACTTTCTGAACAGGCAGTTTTCTGTAATAAAAACCAGTTTCAGCACTCTCTCCAGTGTTGTTAAACATTCACATTATTTCACTGAGTAAACAGCAGGTAAAGACAGTCTGTGGCTGGGTTTTCCAGTTCATGTCTAAATAGAATGAAGCACAGAAACCTAACTGAATAGCCTCACTCGAATCTAGTTTTGTTTTTGCTTTAATACTGTATGTAGTAAGTTGTCATACTGTACCTCCAAGTTGTTTTGACTCATTCACAAATCCGTTGTGTTGAAGCAGAGTGAGTAAAAAAAGAGCTTTTATTAAGTATCCTGTGTTCAGTGTGTCTTTAAGCCTTCAATGGCTACCTGTTGTCCCCCTACACGAAGCCACAAGTATAAGCTCTCCACTAAGCATTCCCCTTGTAATTACTCATAGCAATAACAAATGTCAGGTAGGTGGAGATTGTAGTACCATATCTGTGTGCATTTTGACCCACTTCCTTATCTGGTAGCCAAAGCTCTGCATCATTCCCTGATCTCTGCAGCAGATAATAATAAAGGCACACACAGGAACAATGACATTAATCTTAATTTCATTTGCAAGGAAGTAGATATTTCAGAATGCACGCAAAAGACTAAACAAAATGTTTTTTTCAACTAATGTAAGTAAAAATCTTCTTTATTCTTTTTATAACAATCTAAATTTAACATGCTTGAAATCCTGAAAACTTTTAATCAACACGTAATCGTACTTCAACTCCCACTGTCACAAATATCATTGAGAGCAGGTTTGACAGGTTTGAGTCTATGGAAATCACCCAGGGACAACTGGATCCCATAGGATTAAGTACATATTATAGTGCATCTTAAAGGGGAAGCATGCTTTGGACATATGCTATTTCAGTCACCTAAGACAGGTTAGTCTGTGTCAGTGAGCATTCACCACCCTCCCCTGCAGGCAGAAAGGAGAGAAAAATGTCTGAAAAGTGATGTCATGAAGTTGTGCAGCTGTCTGGAGAATCAGTTGGAAATGAAGGTTAAACGTAGGTGTACCCTGAATGTAACGGAACTGTATCTTTTTACTGTTAAGGGTACTGGTACACAAAACACAACCTATATCACCATACTTTCAACTAATAGTGACCTAATTACTCTTATTGGTCCTCCTTTTTTGCATATTTGTGAGGTCAGTGCTGTAGAGCTGCAACGATTGATAGTCCATGAGGAAATTGAATATCTATATTGTAATTGAATATCTAAATGTAGTGGAGTAAAGAGTATATATTTCCCTCTGAAATGTTGTGGATTAGAAGTATAAACTAGCAGGAAATACTCAAGTTAAGTACAAGTACATTGAACTTGTACTTAATAAGTACTTGAATAAATGTACTTAGTCACATTCCACCATTAAAACAGTGGAATCTAGAAAAGTGATTAATGTCCAAAAAAACTTTAAAAAGCCTCAAAGCACAATAATAATATATCTTACTTATAAAGTATGTTACTGTTGTTACTATTCTAAATTAAGGTCTGATTTTATATTCTTTTCATTTCTTTTCTTTACAAAAGTGTAATGATGGACCTCAGGAAGAATTACTGGCCATCTGTGAGAATTCTGTTCTTTTAATAAAACAAAAACAATATTACTGTTAAAGTGAACAATGACAACACAAAGTTAATTGTCTCTAAAATAAATTTCTTTATCAAGAAATATGTAATTATCCTAAAGACAAATAATCAGTAATTCTTTCCAGTTAAGATAAAAACAAATATTAGCACACACACACACACACACACACACACACACACACACATACACACACACACAATCACATAAGCAAACATATACACACATGCAGATCTAAAAAAGATGTGTGGTAATGCTTGAAGACAAGAACACAATATTAAAAACTTACCAACACTATTACAAGTGTGCAAGTTGGAATATGTTCTTAGCTCAGCTGTATTACATCCCAATGATGAGACCTTTACTAACTTTCCTTACAGAAAGGTGAGTAATGATTTGTAGTCATTTAAGTTTTGAGTTGAGTAAATGTGAAAACATGTCAGTAAAACAAACCTTGAAGAATTTGGAGGACGAAGAAGGGCTGTTTGGCTGAGTCATGTCGAAGCTGATCATGGAGGAGGACTCAGACTGAGGGTCCCAGTCCGATTCAGTCCGGAAACTGCACTCTGTGGAAACACTCATCTGGTCGTAGCTCCTGGTGGAGAGAGGCAGGAAACAGAGAGACAGAGGAGGGGGGTGTGAGGGGAACAGAGAAGGGGAGAGGGGGATCGAGAGGATGTTATGTCATTTGCCTTTGTTTCTCCTCTCACTGTATTGTGGTCCTCTTGTTATTATGTATTCATCAAACTCCTTGTCATTAAACTTTTTAAATTTACCACAATTTTGATAGATATCTATTAATACGTATCATTTTCCAATTACAAACTTAAGATAAAACAATGATGAAAGTGGAATAATGTGTAATGTATGTGCCTATGAGAGCATGAACAGACCACTTTAAAGGCCTAGTTGCAACATAAGTGAACACATAATGTTATAATATACAAATAGAACCTCAAAACCCCACCCTGCTGCAGTCTGGTGTGGGACATGTTAGGGTTGCACTGACACCTCTTATTGTTCTTAACTGCAGTGACGTTTTCCATTCTGCCTTTGTGTCGAGTTACAAAAAACAGACAGAAGACACAGACAATGTAACACTTGATGGACAACATTCACTCCCCACCGGCAAACCAGGCACGTGGAGCAATTAGAGTGCCATTGAGGATTCTTGAACACGTGTGAGGCATGAGGAGGCTCATCTGTGAAGGAGGAGTACTCTTCCGAGGAGCTCACTTACGGACAAATCACACCCAGCTTGGAACCAAACAGTCCTCTGAGCAGGGAGCAGTGTGCTACGATGACACAACGCCAAACAGCATTCCACCTCACTTAAACAGTAGATGAGCTAAATTTACACTCCAAACAAATACTGTGCTGTGAATACAAGACAGTACTGTCATATGACACTTTCATGGGTTCAGCTACTGTTATGAAGTGCACAAAGATGACAGCCTTCAGGTGTGATGTCATTTATTATCCCAAAGTGCATCATATCCAGATGTTGGCGTTCGCTTTAGCAGATACAGTGCATGCATGTTTCAGTATGGGAGGGGTTAGACTGGGAAAAGGGCACTGATCCAAGATTTCAGCCTACTCCAGGATCATTTTGTCAAGACAGAATGGATATATGAAAGCACAGAGAGGTTACTTTATGTTTGCAGTGAGTTGCATTTAGCCTAAACCCCATCTGCAATTATTAAGACGAGTCTTTGCAATACCGTGTTTCCCCACAAGGGGGCAGAGGCAGACTGGTTTCCAGGACAGCTGGCAGAAAGTCACTTGAACTGGCATGAATTTCTTTTCTTTTCTTTTTTTTTTTTGTGGTGTTGGTCTCTGTTATAATGTGCCAAGACTTTAAAGTCACGCTGTGCACTTAATGACTGACTGGTGTGCGGACTGAGAAAAATATTTTAACATGGAGATGAACACCCACCAGAAGTTTCATTTGAGAATTAATGTGAAGTAGATGTACAAAATATAGTGATTGGAATATGAATCCTTCTCAGCTCTCAGCTGTGTTTTTAGTGCTACAGCAGCAGACACAGGCAGCTCACAGTTTTTCCACCTTGTTTACATTCTTTGTGCAGGCTGAGCTGTTGGATGAATGGACCACGCCTCACCTGATAGGATCTTCTATAGTTTGATAAAACAGGCTGAACATCTCACTGTGTGCTCTGCAGGAGCTATAAAAACCTCATAATGAGCCAATAAAGATTGTTTATCTTTATTATTTAATGTTTATTGAAATTTAATTTCTTAAGTGATTGTTTTCTTCTCTTATTATGCCCTTCAAGTAAAATGTTAGATATCATTAATGAATGACATTTAAATACAGTGCAGGGGTTATGAGGTGATAAGATATCTTCCACCTTGTTTACTCCTACAGTTAGAGATTTCCTATTTCTTCTGAAACACCTTTCAAGCTCCCCCGAGAGATATGCATGAACTTGTTGCTTTTATTCAACTGTGGCCATATGGCAAGTATAATTACACCAAACTCTGATCATACTGATACATGCATATACATGTGCTGTATATATGTACCTACATGTATCAGAAAAGGTTACACTGGATTAATGTTGCTGTTACTGGTGTCACAGTCCCACTGTAGATGCCTTCATCATGAGAACTGATGTCTGGCGTGGGATTTCCCACGTTGAGCATCATGGCACCACTGCAATAGTAGACCAATGTGTCCTACAATATCAGGCTGTAGTTTTGCCAGATCACAAATTTAACTACTGATATGAAGGAATATTACTGAGCATTTCTTCAACTAGCAACTAGTCTTCGCGATCAGCAGTCTGACCAATCAGACCAGTCACAGCACTTGTGGTCTCCACATGATGTCATAGTTACATTATTTTTGAGGAGGTGCATGTTTGCTCCAGCTATGTGACCCCCACCCCCAATGTACAAGTATAAATCCATCTTAAAAAACAAAGTACATCAACAATTTCATGTAAAAATCATTGCACTGCGGCCTAATAAGGATACTGTTAAAACATGTGTTTGTGTATTTTGGTATTTTAGTGTAGAAAGACTAAGAAAAAAAAGGTTTTCATGCACTCTGCTGCCACAGCTGAGGTCTAAACCTGAAAGATGCTGTCAGCTTTAGTTTCTAGTAGGTTTGAGGGATCTTGGTGCTGTATCAGGGAGAACCTGCCAATGCTTTGTTTGCCTGTGATTCTGCTGCACTGCCTCGTAAGCACTTGAACTTTAAAGTCAAATAAAAGTGTACTAATGATAAAATCAACACAAACACATGAAATAGGGCTGGGTTTTAGGGCTGGGCAGGGCATCTTTAATTCACTGAAAGCTTGCTGTGAGGGGAAAAAGTGACCAATGCATTCTGTGACCTTTGACCCTGACACAACCTTCAGACTGTGTTTCAAAAGAGTTTGAATGTCTGCAAGCACATGCAGCTGAAGGCCAGCTGCCATCTGAAAACAGCATGAGCTCATTGTGAGGAAAATGTGATCTATGCATCCTTACCTTTGAGAATAACTCCTCACATTGTAAAAGCAAAGTTACAGAATCAGTCGGGTGAGATCTCTTTCCCTAGTGTTGTCAAGGCTAATTTATGTTAGGTCGCTCTACACTTTTGATAAGTGTTGCTCGACAGAGTCGCAGGACATTTTCAATTTATACTTCAGCAAAAGGTTACGAAACAGGGACGTTACAAGTTATCTAAAGTTACAGACCAAAATATGAATAAGGAAGTTTAGTGAAAACTACAATCTCCATGGTGACGTTAGTAACACTGCCCAATCACATTGCGCAACAAAATATGACGGTGTCCATGACGTAACAAAATTCTCCAGGTGCGCAACATGAAAGGAGAGCGCCAAGCGACAGTTTTCTGCTGAAAAGTAATTTCTGTGAAATGACACTTATCATGTCATTTCATCCTACCATAAATCAGCCTTCAGCATGCAGATGCTAACTGGTTCCAACTTGTTTGAACCTTTTCTCTGTTGCATCACAATATACAGATAGAAAAGAGAAAGGTGTGACAATGAGATGTCAAAGATAGTAAACTCAGTCACTGTGAGATCAGGAATGATGGTTGTGTCAGCGCTGGAATGTTGTGTGTCTACATTAGCAAAACCAGCGCTCCCAGTAATGTATTTTACGGCCTCACACAGCAAACCTTAAAGCAAACAGCTGGAAAATAGTGCAAAGATTTGTAATGATTTTCTCCATTAATCAAGTAATTGTTTGGCTTTTAAAATGAAAAATTCCCCTCACTGTTTCCTAAAGGCCACGGTGACATCTTGTTAAACAGCTTTTTTCCATCTGATTAATAAAGATAGATATTCATACAATTATATATAATAGTCAAAAAGCAGAAAATCGTTGCAATAGAGAAGCAGAAATTAAGAAATTTTGACTTTTATTTTATGACTTTGACGTTTATTTTTATATGAAATGAATCAGTTATCAATTAATAATTTTAGCTCTAGTCTTGACCATAGTTTGGGGGACATCAGCAGTTTCCCATCAATAATGAAATATATGTTATTTTTATTTGCTGCATAACCTATCTATCTAACTATTTTGTGATCTCAAGAAAAGAACGTTATGTCTAGATCACAACTTTGATGTGACGATGAGACGAGCAAACGAATATTAAAAAACTCATCTTTACTAATACAACATACAGCATGAAGCCAGCACAGTTTCACAGCTTAGATTTGCTTTCTGGCAGGTGTGTTTTTTTATGTAATACTTTTTTATGTAATACTGTAATGATATGATATGGTCATTTTTTCTGGAAAGCAGTTGAGAAAGTGTTTAAAGATAATATAACTAGACAGAAATGTCTATTTGACTAATCATTTTAATTAAATACCTGATCAGTCAAGACTCACACACATGCAAACATTTTATAACAATCCAATATTGTCATAAAGCTGCTGGCTCATTGAAACAACTTTGCCCACGATGGTCTACGGTCCACGATTGTGCTGATACATGTATGTACATAGATGTATGTACATGTATGTACATGCATTAATCCTGCAAAAATGTACATACATGTATGTACATGTATGTACATTTTTGCAGGATTAATGCTGCTGTATCTGAAGATCGGTGTTGGAAGTCGGATCAGTGCATATTTACAATGCTAACCATAGAATTGTGGTTTGAGAGACATTTGGTGCATGTTATCCCCTCTTTCTCCCTTTCCCCTCATTTCCTGTCACTACAGCACCCTATCTACAGGAATAAAGGCAGAAAATGCCTTTAGTTTGGAGGACTTATTACCTTGAAAGCTGGCTTGAAATTGGGAAGCCAGCAAAGCTAACAAACAAACTTATAAAATAGCTGGTCTGGAACGAGAGCGGTAACCTCCCTTGCCTCCTTGCTAGAAAAACTTGTTCCTTGGCTCTGTGTTAGAGAGCTAAAACCCCAAATACTGTATAGAAGCAATGAACTTAATTCACTGCAGGCTCTCAGCCAACTCAGACACTAACAACACACTGATACAACATGCTGTTGCCAAGAAGGGTTATCAACACAAACACATCTTTCATTGCTCAGGAACAAAAATTAAACAAACAAATTTCAGTGAACCTGCAGACCTGTGCAGAAGCGACTGAATACATTTAAACAAGGGATGGAAGGGATTCAACTACTGACTCACACTCTGTTGGGCATGTGAGGGGTATAATGAGTCACAGGACGCCGTTGATGCAGGATACCTTGGTCTAATATCAGAAAAATAAAAAGTCAGACCACAGTGAGGAAGGGCACAGGACACAGTGAGAGGCTGGGATAGATTAGGCATGGTTGGACTGCTGCCTGATGTAAGGACTTGTTCCAAGGTCAAGTTGCCCAGTAAGAAACTTAGAGCTGGCTACTAAACTAAAACATAATGTAGCCAAAACCAGAGGCTCACACTCTGCAGTGCTTCTAATGTTTCACATGTACAGACAACACAGCAGTTTCCTTTAATGCATTTATAGAACAAAGCATTACAAAAACCTGAAGTGCAAAAAATAAGATATAAATAGGCTCTAACATGGCGTCCCACCATGAATCCAGAACAGTTGTTGTTTGTAGAACTAACTGTGCATTTGGGAGTGCCTGGAACAACTGCTGCAGGGCCCAGTGTTTGCCAGATGCTGGGCGGGTCTGGAACAACCAGTAGGATGCAGCCACTACACTTCCACTTGGACCGATCGCCCCTATGATGGCGTGCAGTGCAAACCAAGCCAACATATTTGTGAATGCATTCAAGCATTTTCCTCAACTGCAGACATGATGCATCTTTGGAAAAACTAAAGCCAAACTATCTTGCACTTGCAGTACGGAGCCAACTGCATGTTCGCTGCATTCTGCAAAGTGCTGCAGAAGTAATAAAATGCATACAGTGTATCATTGTTCTAATCACACTGGGGAAGTGAGACAGTGCTGTTACCACAAGTACGAGCAGATGACAGTGTTACCATAGCAACTCATAATGTTGACATGTTGACTTTGGAAGAGGAGGAGAAAACCCATATACACTGTAGTGGCAGCCTCCATTTTCTCTCTCACTCTCTTTTCCCCGTGTTCTTTTTCATACTTGCTTCCTCTTATTCTTATAGTTAAAGGAGACAGTTTTTGCTGATACAACACTGATACATGATAATACTTGTGGTAAGTCAGATTTGAGATACTGGTAGCCAAGTAAAAATTGGGTTCACAATATTTCTCTAGGGAAGGTGGTGTAATTTTAAAATGACCTGCTCTGGTCAGTGATTTTAATCCAGTCCAGAGTGTTATGTATTTAAATTTAAATCCCATCTGGAGTATTTTAAAGTGGATTTGAGCTCAGTGTGAAATTTAACTTGTGTTAAAATGAAGGAAGTCAAAAATGTTTTCTGAAAGACAGAAACAAACCAACATATAGGTCTAATTGTAAACCAGTATGATGACAATTATTGAGAGCAAGACCCCATAAAAGCTGGCAGCTAAAGGTAGGTATTGGTATTCTCTCTATTTTTAAGCTAATGCTATATTTGTTAATGTTTTGGCAAATTGGCTCCATTAAAAGTATGCTGAATTAGCTATTAGCTTTTTGCAATGTAGCCATGGATGTACAGACAACTATCACTAGATTCTCAAGTGTCTTTTTTTCTATCCGTGGGAAGTGTAAGTCACACTTAATGATATCAGTATGTGTTTCATATCTGTGTGTTAAGATCTGACTGTTATGACTGAGAAGGATTACCATTTTTGACTCCAATTCACCTCACGCAGTATCTTTCCCTCAACTTCAACTCACCTCCGCCCCCCTGGGGAGGCTTTAGGCTTTTTTCTTTCAGCTTTGTCCTGCTGGATGTCCATGTCTATTATGGACTGTTTTTCTCCTGGCAGTAATGGGCTTCCCGTATGTACTACTGTCAAGATTTTTAATGCAATAATGTGACATGTTGACACCAAGCTTTTACATTTTCCCTACATGCATAAAATCATTTCTACAGACTGTAAGATGATACCTTCTCACAAATGATAAAACATGCCAGATGTGTTCTTGCTTTGGGCACATTTTTCCATGCAAAGTGGAGAGAAGAGAAGTTTAGAGCACAGAATTTCAAAACAGTAGGGCAGATAAGATAATGAGATCTTCAGAATGTGGTCTCATGTGCTCAGTGTTGCAACAATGATGAGCTACAATATGCATGAAATTCCTTTCACAATAAGAACTTTGTTTTACCATGGAAAAACTTGTGTCAGCCCACAGTGCTTGCTTAATCCCAAGGGGCCAACGTTAAAAACCACTCCTTTCACAGTCCTGGAGGTGTGTCTGTGTGAGAACTGTGACTCTGCATGAGTGTGTGCTTGTGTGTACAGTACGCTGTATATTAGCTTCTGTGTTTGAAACCCACCAGTGAATACACGCGCACACGTTCAAAAACAAGTATGTGTTTCAGGAACAAAGCCAGCTCGTGTTTACTTTAGTTATACCTGCATGTTTGCTGCTTCCTCACTTTGATTTTAATGGCTGTGTTTGAGGGCCTACTGCAACACAAAAAAGGCAACAATGAGCTGCTTATAAATGCTGGAGTTAACACCTGGCTATTCAGTGTGCAGTGCATGACCATCACACATCAAAATGTATCCAGCATGCAAGTACTGACTGACAACAAGAGAAACAGACATCCATGCAACACACATATGCACACACAAGATAGCATTAGCTAAGGAAAGATTCACACACTGACAGACACAACTGAGTATCTGAAAGCCAACATTTGCTTGTCTTTCGTTGAAAATAACACTGAAACACATTACCACTCCATCCCCAATAAAAAACTTCAGCATTCTCCTGTCAATTTTAGATTTAAGGCCATAAATCATCCTTTATAGCATCATCAGCCCGCATACTACATCAAGGCAAGAAACACAGCTGATAAAATATCTCTACACTCCACACAGTATCAGCACACACTGTGTACAATATGCTTGTGAGAATCTGGCACAGCTGCAGCAGTAGAGCTGGTGTTGACTATTGTGGTCGGAGATGTATTTCTGGCAGCTCCAGTAGCTGTTGGTGTGGTAGCTGTTGTTTTAAAAATCCACTGATTACTGATTATCAAATAGCAGCGTGTGCACAACCACATTTAGAGTACATGCACACAAAACACAGACAGCGTTGAGTTAATATGGTTCAGGTAGGAAATCAGATGCATTTTTTCTACAGTATGTGCTGTACTAGTAAAATTATTATCAAACCCCACTAGTCTGTGGCATCTGCACACAGCCAGACTACTACACATTGGTTTAGCCCATTTAGACATTAGAGAGCGTTTAGATGATAATGTGAATCTCCACCTTGACACCCAACCTTGTTAAAAACATCCAAACTAGGCAAAGTAGATATAAAAGGAAACATCATTCTGCAACTGCACAGCCAATTATTCTCCAAGTTTATCTAAAAACTGATTTTTTTGGTGGAAAGTTTGAGAGAATTGAGATTCCTTCAGAACAGCTGCCATGCTTTTCTAGTTTCAAAATCAGAAGATCAGTGGTGTGTTTATCTGATCAGATGTGGGAAAGTTTCATGTTGTAAATCAGTTAAGGAAGGAACTGTGAACCATCTGTTGTGCAACCTACTTGAAATAACATTTCCATAAAGCTAATTCTTAATAGCTTACTAAACCACAACAACCAAAGCGAAAATTGTAGGATGGTGTTGGCAGACTTAGATGCAGTCTGGTCAGTAATCAGATTACTCTTTGGATGTCATTATCAGCTGTCCACATGCTGTTGTACACAGAGATAGAACAGAATTTGAAATTTGAAAATTCTAGTATTCTATCACTTGAAACTATCAAACTATAGTGTCTGTCATCTTTGTGCAGATAAAACTTTTAAGAAACCCAGCAAAGCATTTACTTGGCCAAGTTATCATGTTTTTCCACCAGAAATCTGATGCCTGAAACAAGGGAACTTGTTTGGACCTTTACATGGATTCTTCAAGAAAATATAAATACCATTGGATTATTAAATCTAATTGCCTGCAAATGTAAAAATGTTTTATCATCACACTTTGACACAACTTCCGCTGCTTATCACGCTGCTACCTCTTCACACTTCTTGGCTTCACCTATTTTCATTTTCACACTTGCAGCCCGAGCAGAAAAATGTTTTTACTGCAAAAGGGTGTGTGTATTTTGATGTAGCATTAAAGTGAAACAACGCAGACAGGTGGGGCGATGTGGCTGATTTATAACAAACTGTTTCTATTGTCTGGCACAACAAGTACCTGGCACTAATGGAGAGCATAAACACTCATTTAAGACAGGGCACATTTTTAAATTACTATACATATATATACACATATTGACTCACCAAAACTTCAGAAATGGACCTTTGATTTCTTACATTTTCCAAATTGACTTTCAACCACAGACTTTGACCAGAATGAGAGAGTTGTAATTTGTAGTGCTGTATTCAGCTGTGGGTTTAACATGTACAAGACATGAGCAATCACACTGGCAAAACTACAAGCAAGAGCAACAGTTTTTCCTTGTTCAAAAAATGGAAATAGACCTTTAGTGAAACTCCTGTTGTATTGCACTCAGCTCTACTGAAGATGCTTTTTGGTATTTTTCCCTTCAATTGATAGTATGTAGTTGGGAGGCAGACAGGAAATGTGGGCTGAGAGAGGTTACATGCTACACGTCTGCCTCTGAGCTACCGTGACGCCACTACTGATGCTACTGTCAATTGAGAAAGAGGTATCACTGCATCTCTGACAATAGATTTCTCCCTGCATGTTTGCTGAGCAATGCTGCAGCCTTAGTGCTGATGGTGCTTCAGAATGCTGAAACTCCAAAATGGCCACCAATTAACTCCAGTGAAGCTGCTTTGGATATATGATAATCACACAAAATGCATGGTACATCACTAATACCTATTGTGCACAGTATGCAATGTGTTTCACTGTGGAGTTCCTCTTTTCAGCTCCCTAAAAAAATATTCAACCTGACAGTGGCACTACATAAAAGGTCAGGCACAGGGCTGCATATCATGACTATTTTAATCATCAATTATTAAGTCGATTATTTTACCCATTTGATCCATAAAATTTCAAAAAATAGTGAAAAATGATGACTACTGTTTCCCAGAGGCCATGATTGTGACCTAAAATGTCTTGTTTTGTCCGACCAACAATCCACAACCTAAAAATATTCAGTTTACTATCATAGAGGATTAAAGGAAACAGAAAATATTCACAACTAAGAAGCTGGAACAAGAGAATTTTAGCATTAAAAAAAACGATTTAATCGATTGTCAAAATAGTTGTTGATTAGTTTTTTGTCGATCGACTCACTGATTAGTCAATTAAGAGTTGCAGCTCTTGTCAGGTGATCAAAGTCTTTGGGATTCACTGCCTGGGGGCCATAAATGTCTGTACAATATTTCATGGCAATCCATTCCTTATTTAATCGGATATTTCACTCTGGACCAAAGCGGTGGACAGACATTGTCGTCCCTAGATTGGCTAAAAAATACTTTAACCAAAGCCTAAAGAGTCAGTACAGACCCCAAGTCTTGCTCCTTTTGCAATTTAGTCAGTGACAGGTAAGTTATAAGTGCCTTTATGCCTCCTTCTCATTTTGCTATAGATAGACTATAATCAATTCGAAGGAAGAAGATAAGACTGAAGAAGATCAGATAATGACTGGGGATCTTGTTGAACCGCACCAGTGAATCACTATGCAGGGTGGCACCGGAGCAGACAACAAACACGTGATTCATTAAGCCAGAACAAAGGTTTAAACCTTGACAAATGTGGTTAGTTAATAAGAGGTTGTGAAAGTTGTGATTAATCACAATAGATCCTGTTCAACAGAATATCATAAGACTGAACAGCACAAGCAGGCGAATGACAGATGCAGGATTTCAAAAAAATACACATTTTAACTTACAGCTCAGTTTCTGTAGAGAGAACTACTACTTCTCAACCTACAAACCTGTTTCTAATCCTTCTCAACAGTTAAAACATAAAACACCACATTTCATAACCTGCACCCTGGAGCAACATCCGTCACATGTGACTCATGGAATTCATTTGTTTTCTCTCTCAATCCTCCATACAGCACATATCTTTTCTACCTTCCTCCCAGTCCCTCTGCAATATCTATGCAGGTCAAAACAAACAGTCAGCATCCAACTGACCAATATTCAATTCTAGTTGATATGTTTCCCCTTAACAGATGTAATCATCTGTAACAGTGCCACTGGTACAGAAAGGGTGGTTTGAACATGTGATAAAAAGTCCTCTGTTTCAGGTCATCTGTCCTTTTTTTAGGAACAGGAAAAGGCATTATCTGTTTATGCCCCTAAAGGTTCGGCAGTGTTGTTCAAAAAGTTGCAGTAAACTTCAGCAGCAGTGAAACAATCAGCAGTGAGTCATTACTTATCTGATCTGCTACTAGGCAAAAGCTTTGCTGGGTAAGTGCATTCCGGCAGAGTGAGACTCTGGACAAGAGAGCAGAAAACAGGTAGGAGAATGAACTCAAGCACAGCTAAAGTTAGATCTGTTGAGACGTGAAAAACAGCAAATGACAGAACATATTTTGTTCACGTAAGATCCTGTGTTTCTGTACAGACTTTGTCTACCACCCGAAAGTTATGTTTTGCCATCCACTTGACTGCGGAAGACTTAACTTTTATAACAACCTTTTTCCATTACTGAATAGTTTCACATACTTATTTGGTTTGTTAATCATCATAATAATAAGTTTCAAAAAACTTTGCAAAAGAAAAAAAAAACTGGATCAACCCTGATCGTTCTCCCTTTCAGTTTCTTTGTGTCACACATCATGCTTCTCACTAACATGCAAAGTGGGATGCTCCTGTACACTGCAAATGCATCTTATTTTATATGCTGCTTCCTGTTAATGGTAAAAGATCATTCTGTTCAACTGTTCGTGAAAGATAAAGTAACAATCAACAAAACTGTAGGTAGTGCACATTTCTACTATGAAGGTGCTAGTGCTGTGAGTATGCAATGCTTGAAAATGTACCGTGTACCGATTGTTCACTTTAATCACTTATCAGCTGCTTCTTTGTGTTTGTTAGATGTAACTAGTACAACATAAATGCTTCATTTTAAGTACCATTGGCTTCTCCTCCATTTTAGTGAACTTCCTGATTGTTGCACCAGGATGCTGGAGAGTCATACAATACAGTAGTTTATTAGGTTCCAATGACATCTATGATACTGACTTAAGCCTAACATCAGCTTAACAGAGATTGTTTTAAAAACTAGGAATATTGCAGTTGTAGCAATAGCTTATACTGTTATTATTATTCCATTCCAGCAGTTATGTGTGTTAAGTAACTGCTGTAATAAAACTGGGAACGCTTCTTAATCAATAATATTTTAGATACTGTAGCAGTGCAAGTATATAAATGTATGTAAATGTGAATACTTTACACATGCCAGAGCCCAGTGCCATGGCTGAAATCAGTACCATGATATTAATGAGGTACACTTTTAAAAATATATCATAATATAGAAAATGTTTGAACAACAGTGAATAATCTGTGTTTTACTGTTTACTGCGCCACACAAAACTCTTCTCAGTTAAAGCTGCTATAATCAATATTTTTCTAATAATAATGGATCACATGACTACTTGTGTGTGAAAGGGGTCACGCAGGCCCCATTTACACCTGGTATTAACATGTGATCTGTATCTGGATACATTATCTGGACAATCCAATCTATGAGTCTTTGCATTTACACCTGGTATTAAAATGCGTTCTCATTTACTCAGCTGTGTCTGCATTGTGATTGGATCTCAATATGCAAATTAGCTGGGTGGAGCTGGTGGACTTGTCAACAAACATGTTGTGTCCCAGGTCAAGGAAATTTCTGCCAACATGTGTTTTTCTTTATCCAGATAACATATCTAAGCTCATTGTTTTGGTTTTCTGGCCCTAAACTTTATTATTTTGGTCCACTCTCACGGCTCTCACCAGCATAATTCTCGGCCGCAGCAGGCAGCAGTTTGAACAATAACAGGATAATATCATAGACTTAGATTATGGTATAATTGAAAGTCAATATAGGATAATTTTGAATTATTAGCAGCAGCACAAGCTAGTACTACTTTAAAGTAAGCATATGTAACTTTTGCTGAACAGTGGCCACAAGGGACAATGGGATCTATTTACTAAAGGAGGGAATCTCTATGTCTGTATGTCTGTATGTCCTTCACGTATCTCTTGAACCGTTCATCTGAACGACTCCACACTTGGCGGGTGCATTGCTGGGGAACAAAGGGAGTGTAGTGTCGAATTTGGTGCAATTTGTACACACAATATGTTTAATATTAATAAACTTTGAATACACCAGCGATCAGTGAGCTGCTTCTGTCTGTGCAGGGGCAGGGCGGAGCTTCAGGGCTCTGCTGACTGATTCCAGCAGAGAGAGAACAGAGACAAGGCGTGACATGAGTCAGAGAAAAGTGCTCTAAAGAGAGAAAAATAGACAGTGAAAACAGAGCTTTAATCAAGACTGCACACTCTTACTCTGTGCCTAGACAGAAAGCGTAGCATTAGCAGCACGTTTACAGGACTACACAGGAGGCATTCAGGTATATTGTTGAGCGTAGGTCACCTGTGTTTTGGATGCACTCAGAGCCCAGTACACAATGACTGTAGTTACGCCCGTAAAATGAAGGAAATCATTTCCACGGGCAGTTCAAAACTGGTTTTTCTGATATGCTCTAAGAAAGTGGTGATTGCGTAGTGCCACTACAGACAAAACACAAATCATTGGAGCAAACATACCCACTCAAATCTGAACTGAAGGCACAGAAAATAGGAACAATCTAACAGCCCAATATGATCAATCCACTTAATTTTAGGATGCATATTATTTTATTTTTAAATGCGGTCCTCATTTTACTTGAAATGAGAAAAGAACATTTATTTACTATTAGAGTACTTATTATTTATAACATCTGTGTATAATAGAATGTTAGTTTCTTTCATGTTGTCGGTGTATATACTTATTCACACCTCACATCAACTGTATTCATTTTTCTAAGCGTTGAAGTAGCGGCCGGAGGCCAAGCGATCGGCCTGTTCCCAAACAGGCACATTTTGAACGGGCACTGAACTAGTGCATTTAAATGTTTAAACATAATGTACCAGCAGCAAAATTAGAGAAGAGTCATAAAGTCAGCTACACAGCTATATCTGTGTATTAGCTAACATTAAGAGAGCATATACAGTATATCAAACATGACATTTCAAAAGAACCATTGCCCACAGCCAGAGGTGTTTTATTGTTTATGAATTGTATGAGGAAGAATGCGTTATTTCTTATTTTAATAGTTGAATTATATATATTTGATTAAATCTGCACCGTATGCAATGTTTAAAGACTGATACAGTTTTAAAACACAATTTATGGAGTATGGAACAAATACTGTATTTATATTCCCCACAAGCCAATCTGAAGAAGATCAATCTGAACACTTAAACACAACATGGAAGTATGACATACAGAATATTGATAGTAGACCCTACTACCTTAGTAAGCCCTTCCCAGTACCTTGAATTGAATATGTCAATGGAAAACATCACTATATTTGGAATTGTCACTGTTTGTCTGAGAACAGCAGTGGTGCAGTGTCTCCTCCGATGGAGACCTGTCACATCCCTGTTTGCATGTGAATAAGCAGGTGTGAACAGGTGTGCACATATAGCACCAAAACACAGCTCAGGTCACTCAGCTCACAGCTTCTCAGTCCATGTTATGCACACAAACACTTTCACTTTCAAAGACAGTCTGGGCCTCTAAATCCAGCTGCACCTGTCTGGAGGACTTGGCTGTTGTGACTCTGATGTTTGTCGGTTTAGTTTCTTAGCAAATCCGCTCAACAGCCCAGCACTGAATCCTTTGTCAGCTCTATCTTCATTGCTACTTTGATATATTTGATACTAATGTGTATCCGTGTTTAAATTGTATAATTTCACCAAACTAAATGAAAAAAAAGTTCTTGTTATGCTGCTTGTTTTTTAGGCAACATTTAATATTTGAGAACTATGACTTCTATTATTACAAGAAAAAAACACATTTTTATGTTCAAGATTATGTAACAAAAAAGTATTCTTTTGGTATTGGTATGAGGATCTTTATCATATAGAGAGCTGAAGTCCTGACATCATGTCCAGTTAGCCTCTGTTTCCACTAGCTTCTGTAACTACTACAATGCAAGCTCTCATTCAGCAGATAAATTGGTATCCACTACAGCATTTGCAAATAGAAGTTGGAACCTTCGTTATTTTAACAAAGTCAAACAACTATTGCTTTGCGAGCATACAAAAAACTACTGCTCCCATGAAAACTTCCATCATCATAATTAATAATTGGCAGATTAATTGATAATGAAAATAATCATTAATTGCAGGCTTGGTCTATTCCATTCCATCCTCTCTGTCCTGCTGTTCTTACAGATATATCTGAACTAGAAGACGCGGACAACGCTATGCTGATTGCTGCACCAATAGAGTAACATCTTTTGGTGGAGGCAGTGTGATGGTGTGGAGCGGCATCTCCCTCACTGGAAAAACTAGGCTTGTCATCATTGGAAGCAATCTCAATACAGAGAGATATCGAGATGAGATTCTGTAACCAGTGGCAATCCCATATCTCCAGTCTGGGACCGAACTCTATCCTCCAAGATGACAACGCTCGCCCCCACAGAGCGGGGTTTATCAGAGACTACCTCCAGAATTTGGGAGTGGAGAGGATGGAATGGCCTGCCAGCAGTCTTGCCCTCAACCCCATTGAACACTTGTGGGATCAGCTTGGGCGTGCTGTTCGTGCCAGAGTGACCAACACAAAAACATTGGCTGACTTGCGACAAATGCTGGTTGAAGAATGGGATGCATCCCACAGCAGTGTGTGACCAGGCTGGTGACCAGCATGAGGAGGAGGTGTCAGGCTGTTGTGGCTGTGTATGGTTCTTCCACACACTACTGAGGCTCCTGTTTGTTAAATGAATAAATTGTTAAATTGCCAATATGTCCTGTTTCTTCAAACTTCAATCATCCAATCCAGCAAACACCAAACGAGTCAATGGCAGAATAACCTGTTTGGCATTGGCAGAGAAGATCTGGCAAATTTTTCATGGGCGCAACCCACATTCTCAGCTGTGCTGCTCATCCCACAAATGCATGTTCCTTACAAATGTGGCACCATTTAAAAGGTAAATAAACAGGCTTTTCAACAACATAAGATTTATTGCCAAGAAGCATTGTAACAACAAAGAAATAATCTACCAAACACAAATTTCCTTACTTTTTGTGCTAAGTTTATAACAATATTAGATTTTTTATCCTTATCTTGACATATGTAGTGATCCACAAACATACGGTTGATTAGATTATGTTCCAAGGATGGATCTTTTAAGTAATTAACATTATTAAGTCAATGGGATTTTGAATGAGGTTTTCTTACTCCTGGAACAGAACGCAAAAATTCTGGGGGTTTTCAGCTCCCTTTTGGTATTATTATCAAAAATGTCTAATGTTACCCAGCCCTAACAACTATTGCTTGAATTGTTCTAAATTGACAGCAAGGAAAGTCTCCATGAACATTTTACGCAGTCATCATGGACATATGATATCAAAGTCTGTTAGGCATCAGAAGGATCTAAACAGAAATGAATTAAACCTTACTGGGCTAGTACACACATGTTTTGTACCACATGAACTTGAGTCATGATCACATTCATAATTCATCTTCAACTCTTGCATTAAGGGCAATTTACTTCTTAATTCCTGCATTGCTATGCGACCACAGGTGGTCTACACAAAAATGTGACTTGTTCATTTTCGCTTTACACATCCACTCCCCCCCACAACCCCCCTTAGGGATTGTCTAGAAATTGTAAGGGAAGGAATCCACAGCGTCTGTTGAAGGGTGTAACATGTTCTTCCAGTCTGCCAGATTAAATGGAACACTGGATCAGTGTCACCTTAGTTTTAGGTTAAAGCTGTCAAGTGAAATGGAGCTTTTTACACACCCAGACCTTTTTTTTTTTAATATAATTGCAGTCACATGGTGAAGAAAGGCCCAAGTATGTATCCTCACACCACTAACACTTAAACAAGCAGTCTACAAACACAAACTGAGCCAATTCCATTCCTTCAGTATTATCAGTATATTTGAATAGGCTGTACTTTCCCTGCTCCCTCAGTACATGAAGCTTCTCAAGTGCTATACTGGTTCCAGCAAGTCACAGCCCTGGAAATTCAAAAGCACTGTGACATAATTCACCTCTGTCATTTTGATAAGACATGCTTAAAACTAAAATGATGTCATTCTCTTGCAAAACAGTATGTTCACTGATAAGTTCCTACACCATAGGTAGGGCTGGGTGGTATATTGATTTTATATGCTATATTGATATATTTTCAAACGAGATCTAGGATAAGACTATACCGTTTAAATTGATATAGTTTGATGCCGCATTAAAATACATAACTGGTTTCTTCTGTAAAGCCATGCCAGTGTTTGCATTTCTCCTCTCTCACACTCTCCACACAACCCCGCCCCCACTCTCCCTCTGCACGCAAACCCGGCCCCACTCACTCACAAGTTCTCCTACAACATGGAGGGAGACACAGCGCCAGTCCACACTGCTGAAGAAGACCTGGTTTGTTAAAAAATTCAATTATATGGAGATGATTCAGATTTAAAAGATCAGATGAGCAGCAAAACCATGTTGTCTGTAGAGAATGCCAGGTTGCATCCAAAAGTGGAAGCACTTCAAATTTCATTCTCAGAGATAGGCCTATCTTTATTTAATGTAGGCTATTTTATATCATTTTTCATTTACGTTGATATACAGGATTGTCCAGCTGTATACTTTCAAACAGGGAAGGAAACCCTGTCTGCATTTTATTTTGATCACAGTCTGTTTTCATAAAAGTGCTTGTGACATCTCACATGTGGCTTTGACTTACAACATTTAGCCCACTTTGTAGAAAATACCAAGATATATATCGTGTATCGCCATTCAGCCTAAAAATATGATTGATGATATATGATATATGAATATGATATGATTTTTGGTCCATATTGCCCAGCCCTAACCATAGGTATAGAATATAGAGCCTTTGCTTGAATGGCCCAAGTGTGTATGTTTGCTCAATCGTGAACAAACTGACTCAGCAGGTATTGAAGACCAGGCTAAAAACAGTGACTACTAAAGTGACTGGATTTTGTCTATATCATTTGCAGTTGAGTTTATGTTACTGCAACACTGACATGGTTGCAAATGAGCATCATAGGTTAAAGATGTGGAAAGACTGGTGTATCAGTTACCAAATAGCACACTCTTGGCTGCCACGTGTTTTTCTATGTGATCACTGAAGTCCTTTATCCTCCTTAACCATTAAGGCAACGTTAGAACTGAAAAAGCTAGTTAGTTACTGCAGTTAGGTAGATATATAATTTGTAGCCCTTTAACTAGCAAAACAGTGCTTGATGCAGAGCTACTATCCAGAGATTTAAAATATCTTCTCAGTGTAGACAACACTGGCTTTGTTCATCACAGTAGCTGTTTTATCTGTACTTAGCCATGCTAGCAGCACAACTCTGTGCATGGTAATGTCGGTCTGTCAGATGGTCGATCAGTCGTTTGGTCCACCACTTTGGTCCACACTGAAATATCTCAACAACTGCTGAATAGGTTACCACGAAATTTGGTACACACATTCATGTTCCCCAACGGATGAACTGCAATAACTTTGATCATCCTATGACTTTTCATCTTGTTAACACTTTTTGGATGATAAAGAAGTTCTATGGTTTAGAAAAGTGAGGTATATCTGACTTTGGCTACACGAGTAGTGGATGATAGAAATAAAATCCACTATCATGGTATATGTCATTTTAAACTGCAATATCAACATGTATCATGACATTGTACATTTTCTGAAAAATGTATTACAAAACTGTTTATGTAGAAAATAACCAGACAGAAATGTGTGTTTTTGGCTAATCCAGTAAATTAAATAACTGAAGAATTAAAGCACTTCACCCACACAGATGCAAGAACTATGCAAAAATCCAATATTACCATGAAGCAGTCTTGCTCATTGATTTGCTTAGACAATGACTTGAAAGATTAATTGATAACCAAATTCATTGCCAATTATTTTTCTGCTGATCTACTTATCTGTTAATCAGCTAATTGTTTCAGTTAGTGGAAATACTGGATTTAAATATTCCCTTCAGATATGTTTTAAGACGTATAAAAACACTGTGCTTTGATTAATAATTTATGTCTAATGTGGTTTTTCTAACAAACCACGACTGGCTTCAAACTAGTCGTGGTGTCACAAATCATGCTTGAAGCTGCACGTCTGGGACTGAGATTCATGGTAAAACTTTCCCCCTTAACAGGTGAATATTAAAACAGTCTTCTAGTCATTCTGCACAGTGAATCTCAAACATCACAATGCAACAATAAGCAACACACTTTTTTTGACTGGAGGGGGACTTTAAACAGGGTAAGCACTTTATAATTCCTGCTGATCTGTGGAATTGCACACCAGGTGCCCAGAAACACAACTACAATGGGACGATAATGTTGCTGGATGTATAAGCAGGCAGCATGCTTCCTAACAGCTTAGCCATAACAACTTTAAGAGACTTGTTGTGGAGTTCCTCTGCCCCTGGTATCCATACACACCACAGCAGTGTCATCTGCACGTGTGTCACTGGCTTCCCAGCTCTGTCTGCGGCTGTATTAAACATATTTATTCAAATCCAGACCTGCTCAGATACAATATCAATTTGATTGAACCACATCCCATCAGGGAAACGTGTCATACCCGCACGGCAGGTTTTTTTTTTTTTTTTTGAGCTTCAAATGTTATGCAATGCTTACTTTCCCACATATCACAAACAGCATCTGTCAGTGTAGGTTGACCAGTTGATAACAGTGACAATAACACCTGAGTCACAGGCAGCAGATGCCACAAATTGGTTTTGACATGGAACAATGTGGATCTAAATACATACTTGAAGAAAAGTTAAGAACTGGAACTATCTGGAATAAATAAAGCACTGGAAAATTCTCTGTCATTATTATAACGGCTTGAGGTTAACCCATTTCTTTTTGAACCTTAAATTTATCCCGGGAAGAGTGACTCAGCGTGGATATTTACTGCTTCACAGTCACACGGATCCCTGGGTTCCCACCACAGAGCTGCCCAATACAAGCACAGTCTTGCACTGTTGGCCATTGTGTGAGATTGAAGTGGTGAGGGGTCAGGTACCTGGCTGAAGAGCACCTAAGAATGGAGAATGGAGTCAGTCTGCGTTTCCCATTTGCTTTCCACATCTTCCCTCACAGAGAAGATACAGTGGGAAACACGGGAGACAACAATCTCTCCCGTTCCGCGTGGCAACTGCACTCCCTTCTCTCTGCGTCTGTTTACTTTTCTCTACAATTTTCAAACTCGAGTGATGCATGACTAAACGAGCTCAGCCACATCTCGATGCCACAGCGGTCAGTTTTTCAAAAAGAGCCAGAGGGGAAAACAGTCGCTCTGTGAGACGGTTCTACTCACACGCCTCACCACTTTCCTTCACTTCTGTCAGCATGTGAAATATGGTGAACTGGTTTCTAAAGTGGGGTCTGGGGCCTGCCAGGGGCCCCAAAGGCAGTTTCTATGGACCCCATAAGCTTAACTGTGAATTCACTTGCAATTACGTATGAGAAATGTATGATTTTTTTAATATTTTGCACTGGTGTCACCCAGCCTGCTGAGTAAATAAATTACATTTAATAACAACAATATTTTCTATATTTGTGGCAGTTTATTTATGCACAGCTACTGTATGGCATTAATGCAGTGGTCATAAAATACATAATAATAAAAGTTTACAATTATTTAATTATTAAGTTCATGGCTAATTAAGTACCAAGAAGTGTCTAAACTCTTTGTGTTTGTTAGACAAAAAGTCTAACAAAGAAAATGAATGAACTTGTTTTTATCTTACAGCTGGCTGTTGAAGCTCTCCAGTTCATCAGTCTCAGGGAAGAACACCTCTCCTCCTCCTCCTCCTCCTCCTCCTTCTTCTTTGTGTTTAGATTTCTTCCGTTTCAGCCTGAACGGCAAAAGCCGCCTTCTCTTCTTTTCTTTCGGGGAAATGGGTGAAACATCACCGGGCAGTGTGGCGTTGTCTCCCGGGCTGAAGGGACCGGGGCTCGCAGGTAAAGTCGCTGCTCCATCGTTGAGGGAACCCCCTCGTTTCAGCTCCTTGTTCTCTTTATCCGGTGACTTTGTCTTAAACAAGTTCTTTACTTTAAGCGTGCTGGACTTGCTCATGGTGTCTGGCAGTGCGAGCAGGACTATCAAAGCATGAGGAGAGAGGTCCTACTTATAGCTGCTGATCCACACAGCGGGCCAACCTGCAGAGCGGGTTGCTGCAGAGGTCTGGACTCGTCCACACCCGGTGTGTGGCGCACAGGTCCCACCACAGGTACAGGTGCTGCTTCCGACCAAAACTTTCAAAATTAAGAGAATAACATTTATTTTATTGGTTTATTTCATATCATTTAATAATTCATTTGTTTATTTTTTATTTTTATTTTTTTTTACAAAGTAAAATTGCATTATACATAATACTCTTGGAATTGTATCATTTTATTCATTCAGCAACTGTTAAATTACATTTTCTGTATTTTTTTTTAATTATTTTTTTTAATTTTTATTTTGCCAATATCAAGATCATCAACATCAATGCTGTTTCAAAGCTTTCCCCACAGAAATTAAAACTGAAGAATGTCAATGAAAATAACATTTTGGAGTCCTTTATTTGAGTAAGTATTTATTTTATATAAAGAAAGAAATCTAATCTTATATTGAATTCAGAAATACTGAAATCAGCCATCAATTTATTGTATAATGTATGGTTGCAACTAGATTATTTTCATTATCAAATTATCTGCCAATTACCTTCTTGATTATTTTTCTGTAAAATGAAAGAAAATATCATCATATATCCCCAGAGTGCAAGGTGATATATGATATATACAAATATATTGTTTGATCTGACCAACAGTCCAAAAATCCAAAGATATCCAGTTCACTATCATATATTAGAAAGATAAGCATCAAATCCTCATAGCATGTATGTTGACAGACTTGATTTCTATACATTTCATTACAGTATTCAGTTGTATATTGAGATGACTTGTGTTACTGAAATGCTTTTATTTTGAAGGCAAACATCTTACTCCCAGTTTGCTTGTCTCAGCTCACAGACTCCTGAATTTCTACACAATCTTCACAATTTAGTCTCAACTTCTTGTAAACCATTTTCCCTTTAATTACCTCTTTACACTTTGTGAAATTATAATGCTTTCATTTTTGTGTATGTGTGTAAGTGGGTGAGTGTGTATGTATGCGTCTGTTTGTCTCTAAAGTTACTTTAAGAGAACTGCGGCAATAAAAGCTGCCTTACACTGCATTCATAGGTGTCACTTGTTGACAGCTATGATAATTAGGGTTTCATTTTCAACATAAAGTCTCTTCCCTATGCCATAAAGCTTCTGTGTGCTTTAAACAGAAAAAAACACTTCTCCCACTGAAACACCATAACACAGTTTGCAATCAGTTCCTGTGGTGTAGATACATTTACAGCATGAAGGTTATATCATTAAGCTTGATGTGAGGCCCAAAATATGGGTGGTTTCATACACAGTATAAAAGAGATGGTTTTACCCTCCTCTATTTCACCGTCAATAACAATGTCAATCTAGCATCCTCTCAGCATGAACTACAGTAGAGGTAAATGTTAGAGATTATGATGCATTTTTTCCAGTGTCTACAGTCTCAGCAGTCCACTAATTTTCAAATAGCCACTGACATAACAGCTCTATCTGCTGGTCATCTTGGGAAAAGCTGCTGCACCCTGGAATATTTGTGTAGGTTACACACTAACACATATTTACTGATTTCTCTCTCTCTCTCTCTCTCTCTCTCTCTGTTTTGTTTTTAATTGTCCTCTTTGATTGTTCTTCCCTTCATTTTCTGGTTTAATTTAATTATAAAAACCCCTATACATCTGTATCCCTTCTGCTATTTTCTTTTTGTGTTTTTCTTTTGTGATTATTCAGATTTGTAGACTTTGATATATATATATATACAGTATATATATATAAATAAGGACAAGGACGAAGAGGACAATTAAAAACTAAACTGACTAGGATAAGGAAAGTGAATTAATTTGACTCTGATGAAGACACAGTAGTGTAGTAGTAGTAAAGACTGCAAGTCAATCAGTGTGCTCCAGTCTTTTCTCATCTGAAGTTTTAAAATTTTAATTCTCAGTAAAACCCAACTGAGGACATGATATGTATGTGGGATGTTTGTGTGAATACCCCTGTGTGTGTGTGTGTGTGTGTGTGTGTGTGTGTGTGTGTGTGTGTGTGTGTGTGTGTGTGTGTGTGTGTGTGTGTGTGTGTGTGTGTTTTCAAAGACAGAAAGTGTGATTACTATAGGTTCTAAAACCCAATATTCAATTTCATTGGTGATGTGAAAAAAATATGCATTGACCACACAGTGGGAATGTCCCTCTGCATGCTAAATAATGCAAAGTGTTGTGTAGGTAAACAGCAGAACCATCAGATAAAGAGGATCTCTAAAAAAAAAAAAAAGGGTGGGCAGCAGACACAAATGGGTTTGAGATCAAAAGCAGGAAGATCAGTTAAACACTGTATTCGTGCAGTAGCAGAGCCTGTGAGAGTTTAGCTTTATCTTCTTCCTTTTGGGTTCTTTCGAAATGTACAGTATTTGTGATACACACGGAACTCTTTCTTCATAAAAAGCTGTGATACTGGTGAAGTTCTGCTTCCTAGGAGTAATATTTTTTTACTTTTCTTGGCATCAATCATCAGATTCACAGGATAAAGAACTTAGCTGAGTGAGAATCAACATTCTGAAGGTATGTTCTGAACAGAAAATATAAGCTCTTAACGTTTAAATTTTTTTTCAGTCTGGTTAATGCGCAATGTATTTTGATGCCTCTTTGTGCATTATTGATTTGGTAGCATCTAAATGTGGTAATTAATATTTCTTTAACACAGTGCATGTACATATTCACAACTTGAAATGGATTTTGAAGCTTTAAAGCTTTAAAAGGCTTCACAGATAACACATTAAAATCATACAGATGGAACTGTTTTGTAAAATACGGAAATAATATTTGCAGAGCTCTTGAAGTTCTCAAAATGTGTTTCTATACAAAAGGCAGCCTCTGCCCCGTCCCTTTCCCTTTTATTACTGTATCTTCCCCAATAGATATGTGCAAAATTGAATACCTTCCTCATTAACTGGCACTACTGTACAATACTATATATAATCTTTCTATGCTGATATGTGAGAAGTGAAAGTGCAGAAACAAGATATATCATAATACCACTATATTTGTTCCTTACCTCAGGTTTTCTCAAGTAAGTTGACATATACAAGTTTGTATAGTGTAATTATATAGTCATAAGGTAAATCAGAAAAATCTAAATGCTCTGGTGTCATGCAGAGAAACGCAAAGTATTCACTTTTATTATTTTCTCACTGATTTTTACATTGTCATTGGGTTTCCTGTTTTTTTTCTGACCTCGATAAAGCTTAGTCAACTTTCTACACATTCTTGATTCTCAGTCTACATTTAAGATCCTCACTGATAATGATCATATCGGCTTCTAAGATCAATCAAGTGCAGAGTGCAGCCACCTGCAGCCTACCTCTGCGTGCATTCACTTATTGTCTAATGGCACAGAAATGGGGTCATTCATAACCGGAGGAAGAGCTAAACTAGAGCACTGCCTTTTAACCTGTGCACAGACACAGGATTTAATTGTGCTCACTGGACTGTTGTTTTGTCAGAAATATATGGTACTTTCCATCTAAGGACCTTCCTTAATGGTTATTAAAATGTAGCATCTGTTTCTCTAATTTTTCTATGCAAATATCTGCTGTTTGGTGTTAAGGGTTGTCTTTTCTCATCCAGATTTTAAAAATGGCTACGGCAACCCCAGACTATGACTACAGTACAGATTACCCAGATGAAGAGCTGTGCAACCTGGACCCTAACCCTGCAGAGGTCATCACCCAAACTTACATCCATTCCATCATCTGTGCCTTTGGCCTGATTGGCAATGCCCTTGTAATCGTCACTTACTTATTCTACAAGAGAACCAAGACGATGACAGATGTTTATCTCTTCAATGTGGCATTGGCGGACCTAATCTTTGTGGTAGCCCTGCCATTTATCATATACAACGAGCAGCACAGTTGGTTAATGGGCAACGTAGCTTGCAAGATGCTGAGGTCTGCCTACAGTGTCAACCTCTACAGTGGCATGCTCCTGCTTGCGTGCATCAGTGGTGACCGTTACATTGCTATAGTTCAGGCCAGACGTTCCTTTGGGGCTCGCTCAAAGACCTTGATCTACAGCCGCCTCATCTGCTTAGCTGTCTGGGTGTTTGCGGTGGCTCTAACGCTGCCTACACTCTTCTACACTGAGCGCTTTGAAGAGAACAATCTGAGAGTTGAGACTGTGACTGTGGTGTGCCAGATGTCTTTCAGCAAGAATGAGACAGCAAAGCTAATGAAGGTGCTGGTCCCCAGCCTTCAAATGGCCATTGGTTTCCTGCTGCCTCTTGTGATAATGGTGTTCTGCTACTCCAGTATCATGTGCACCTTGCTGAGAACACAGAGCAGCCAGAGGCACAAAGCTGTCCGTGTGGTTCTGGCAGTTGTTGTAGTCTTCATCATGTGCCATCTACCCTACAACGTGACTCTGCTGAACCACACTCTGTCTCTTTTTAAGCAGAGGAGCTGTCCGGTAGAAAAGATTAAACTGCAAGTTCTGGCTATTTCCAGGAGCGTAGCCTACCTTCACTGCTGTCTTAATCCCATCCTCTACGCCTTCATAGGGGTGAAGTTTAGGAGCCACTTCCACCAAATAATGATGGACCTGTGGTGCTTTGGCAACTCTGCCCGCCCGTCACGTGTGACATCTGATTTCTGCATCTCAGGCTTCAAGTCTACAGACGGCTCTAACAACATGTCATCATTCAGTGCATAACATTTCAGTGGTACCTTACCTTACTGAAGATGAATGTAAGTAGAGGAAAAAGTACCTGTGTAAGAAGTGCTATAAAAAAGTAACATGTGTTGTATCTGAGAAAATATTATCAAATTAACTTTACTGAAATACAGTATCATAAAATCTAATTTCCCCATACTATTGCAACAGGGCAAAAGAAAAAAAAACATTATAATATAAAATAAATACCACTTTCTAGCTTGCTGCCTATGAATGTAATTTGTATGATTTAAAACAGAATGACACCAATAGAAATGATTAAAAGTAAAACTGAAGAAATACATGAAGGGTTATTTCAGCAATTTATTCTGGCACCATAAAGTAGTGGGGACTAAAGAGACAGATTTTTTTTTTTTATAAGTATAAATTAAAGCAGCAGAGGCTGAGATATCCTTAGTCTTCAAACTCCATAAATGCTGGATCCTACATTTCACAAAATGCAATCAGTAGCATCTTTTTGTTAGACCCTCCCTGCCTGGTAAACACCCACATCTTTCACACTTCATGACCCAGTTTATAATGCATGCTTTCTGAGATAACCCTGATAACATCATCTTAGACTTGACAAAGCTCAACAGAACACATTTTATAGGAGGACCATGATGTTTGTGTCAGTGGAAGTCAGTGGAATTCCCCTTTAAAGAAGCAGAAAAATGACACATTTTGACTTGTCATAGCTGGAAAAGAACAGAAGTAATTAATAACATCAATGATGGCCCCCGTCCATTTAAAAGTCTCAGTGTGCTGTTTAAGTGATTCAGTATGTGTAATACCAGGGTATGCTTCTCATCATGACAAGTTAAAATATCTGCCGTGAGAAACATCAATATGTTTGGAATTAAACGCACATTCTACATATTATGATTAAAGAACGAAACATAGGAAGAATATCTACTCATTTAAAGGTCTTGTTATGACCCAAAGTTACATATTATGTCATTGTCCCCATTTAACATGAAGTAGTCAGATTTAGTAATATCATTGGTTACTTTTGATGAACGTGAAATTGCCCAAGCAAAGATGGAATTAAAGCTCTGTTATGTTAATAAGAGCAACTATGAAAGAAGGCAAGCCATTGTAGATTGTAAAAAGTCTTATTTAATATAGTTAGGTATGGTGCCCTTTTTTAACTTTATATATGAATGGCTTGCCTCTCTGCTGATGTCAAATTACCTCCTGTAGATACAGATAAAGTTGTAAAATTGACAAATTTTATTTACAGAAGTCTGGTTTTTGTTGGTTGAGAAAAAGAAAAAAAATGATGCTGTCCTTGGTCTCGTGTATACTCATCATACCCATCAGATGCTACTGAATCAGTTCACCACTCTGCTCGAGACTATAGTGGGCAAAAATCAACATGTCTGTGCATCCTGTTGATACACAACACCATAAACTATTAAAAAAGATCACAAGATGGGTTGACTTGGATCTAAACTCAGGAAGGCTGGTTTTGTTCCTTTGTTTCTATACCTAAACAATTATAACTGATATAACTGATATATGATTGTGATACATTTTCATTCTTGTACTTAACCTGCGCTAATGTCTGATAGCCTTGTTCTTATATGATGTGGAGTGAGTCGGCTAATCTTATCTTTCAGTTTTTGAATATGATGAAAACATATATGAAGCTAAAGTGCTTCATACTTCTAATCTTAGTGGACTGTCAGTCATCTCTATATTCTTTCCAGCATATACATACTCTTGTATCATTTACAGTGCTTTTATATGTTATATTGTATTTTGTTAATCTGATTCCTCCATTGTGATTGATTTACAGCAATGTCCTTAATAAAACCTTAATAAAAATTTTCTTTCACATATGTGGCCTTAGTACAACTGAGCCATTGTTAGCTCATTGAAAGGGCAGGAAGCTAGGAAATTTGAGTTCTGTCTAAAAAGCATTTATAATACAGATAGGACCTAATATTTACAAGGTAATTATTACATAAATAATGCTGTAAAAATATGTTTTGTAACATTAAATAACCAGTAAACATTAACAGTCAGCCAATATGCATGAAAATGTGATATTTGGACTAGACAGCAAAATAAGTAACTTATGATCACTTTTTTATCATATTAATGCATATTTTACCAGTAAATGTAGGCAATTACTACATTTTTAGTAATTAAATTGTAAATACCATACTTGAATTCTTGATAACTATGGCACATAAAACTGTGTATCAACCCACAGTGAATTATCTGTTTCTGATCATCTAGATAAGATGACAGAAAAGGAGAAGTATGACAGCACATTCTGAAACAAACACACAATCAGTCTATAACTTTCCCACAAAACCTAAGAACCCCAGTGTGCTCAAATGAGAGACATCATAAGTGTGCTGCCCAGGATGACGACACAGATAAAATCAACTGAAGTGTGGCACTGCATTGCTTTTCTCTTAGTACATGGGTGATAAAGTGATAAAGATGGGCAGGTAATGAAGTACACAGAAGAAAAACATGTCAAGAGGAAATCAGATATCTGCATTTAGAACAAGAAGGTGTGATAGCATGCAGCATAGCATCAGTGGCCATTTTTGTGTCCTGAAAACCTTTAATGCAGGTTGACAAGAAGTACTCACTGGTTTGTTTGATGTAACATTTGTTCATGTTCATCAGTAGGATCTGAATGACTGAAATATCCAACTATTGGATGCATTGCCATGAAATTTTGTACAGACATTCATGCCAACTGACTTTGATCATCCTCTGACTTTTCCTTTAGCGCCACCATGAGATTTTTAGTTTGAGTGAAATGTCTCAACATCTATTAGATGGATTGCCATTAAATTTGGTTCAGATATTCATGTCCCCCTCAGAATGAATTGTTATAACTTTGGTGATCCACTGACTTTTTATCTAGTGCTATCATCATGTCAGAATTTTAGTTTGTTGAATGCTTTGGTTTATGAACAAATACCTGCAAAAGTAAAAAAAAATTGCTAAGTAGCAAATGTTAGCATGCTAACATGCAAAACTACGAATGTGAACATGGTAAACATTATACCTGCTAAACATCAGCACTAGCATGATCAGCACATGCTGATGTTAGAATTTAGTTTAAAGCCTGAACTGCTAGCATAGCTGTAGATTCCTAATTTTCTTACCAGCTGCCTGATCTGGTTTTTCATTTTTTAGGACACAGTAACTGGGCCAAAGTTGCTTTGTTGGATGATTCTAACCAGAAACCCATTTTAAATGGTATTTTTGGTAAGCTTGGTAATGGAAAGCCATTTTAACCTGCGGTCCTCTCTTGGAAACACTGTTGGCTCCCATGTTGAAGCAGCTGAAGAATGTAAAGATGCCTGACAAATCTGTCCTATAACATCTCAAGAATACACACACAGAAAACCACAAATCCATCTGTGTGACTCTGAATAAAGATGACCTTTCATACAGTCTTTGGTGGTGTTTTTCAAAATCCATTCTCACCACCCATGAACTGTTTCAGGGTTGTTTCCTGTTGGTTTAGACGTCATTTCTGACAAATTGGTTAATCTTTAGAATCAAGTCAAAATGAAACAGGGGATTACCTTATCACCTTATCATTTGTGGTACAGATCACACAGAGTTCCTGATAAGTTGACATCAACAATAGCATTAAAGTCACTAATTGTTCTCCATTCTATCAAATACCAGCATTGTTCACAATAGGCCAAAGCCCTAAAATATTACATTTACTGACTAAAATCATGGGCAGATATTGACAACTCTGTGTGAAGATCTTTTTATATTCAAGCATAGTATTATGCTTCTCGGGAAGGCTGACTTGAACCACCTTTTTGCTTTTTTCAAATTCTCCGAACTCTCTTCGAGCTACTCTCTTGTAACTCTTTTGGCTACAAGACACAGGACAAGTAATGGCTAAAAATTATGTTAACAGGCATAGCAGACACAGCAGAAGAGCAGTGAAGCTGAAATTGTGGCCAACAAGAGGGCTTGTTGAGATGTAGGTGGGTTTGTTTTTTTCTGTGACACCATTTGTGGTCATGTGCAGATGCAAACCAAACCCACCTACATCTCAGAAACAAATAACTGAATCAAGTGTGCAGTCGGTGCATTTTAAAGAATAACACAATAAACCATACAGACACAGCAAAATACACTGGCAGCTGTATGACAACCTGTTATTTAATGATCCCCCTATATCACAGCTTATATGCAGGACAAGGTAAAAACACAATGTACACTTTCACTTTGATTAACAAAGAAAAGCACACAACAGCAATATGCAAAGATTTGTGTGGTAAACCACACCAGCACATGAGGAACTGGGTAGTGCAGATACAGCTGCTTATATCTTATGCTACTTTCTCTTTACAAAACAGGGCACTATCTTGTCACAATACACACATGCATAGTAAATTATTGGTGATCAAATCCCTATGCAACAAAAGACATAGAGAAATACTGTATGTCTCCTATTATGTAATAGAAAGTATATGAACAGCCTCCTTTTTCATCCACTGGATGTCCTCAGTAAGCTTTGTTTAGTTTTTGGTTTTTCCTAGATGGATGAAATATTTCCATTTCACCCCTCAGTGCTCCATATGATCTATGCAAAGAAGCCCTGACCAGTTGCTAGTTGCTAACTGCAACTGTTTTGTCCACATATCTGAGCCTGACAACCCCACCCATTCTGTTTGCTTGCCTCCTTGTGCTGCTGTGTTTGCCTTGCAGCTTGCTCTAACCTGTAACATCTAGACAATCCTCACACACACACACACACACACACACACACACACACACACACACACACACACACACACACACACGCACACACACACACATGTTGTACTATGCCACTTCTGGGGACATTACATAGACTTACATTCATTTCCTAGAGGTTTACCCTAACCATAACCACTACTTGCCTAAGCCTAACCATAACCACTGACCCAGAAATCAGTGGTTATCAGTGGTTATCGTCCCCCAATTGGGGACATGCCTTTTGTCCCCAAATGGACAAGCTGTCCCCACTTAATTGGTTTTAAGTCTGAAATTTGTCCCTGAAAGTAGCCTATGACAGACCCACACGCCTACACACACACACACACCTCATAATAATCTTTTGGCAGTGGTTAATGTTGAGCCAGCTGGTCACAAAGGTTAAATACATGGAATTCCAGATCTGACATTACACAATTGAAGTCATTCAATCATATTGGTATTTCACTCAAGACACGTTTTAGACACATTCGGATACCAGATGTGAACTGCAGTTAAACTCAGCTGGATCCAGGCACAGTCTGGATACATCTAGACACAAGATAACAGGTCTGAACAGGGCCTGACTGTTGTGATAGGATACTGTAGGAGAGGATCCAACACATTTTGCAATCCCAATCACTAATTCTATGCTGGTCATTTCTGCAATCATTTGCCAAATTTTAGGATTTTTACTATTATTTTGACTTTCCTCAAGACATAGAAACAAACACTTCCATTCCATACCTGCACTGACTTTCTTTTACTTTTCTTCCACCTCAGACTTTCTCTGTTTCCTGTTCCTTTTACACGTCTGTTACAACACCTGCCCACTAGGCGTTCTCAGTGAGTTAACTGCCTTTTTCACACCAACTGACCTCTCTTGTGAGCCATTACCTGCCTGTGCAGCTGTTCCTTATTTGCTCATTAGCAGTACTATAGATGTAAGCAAGAAAAAGTATGAAATGAAAGCACACAACCACAACAGAATCCCTTCAGTGTGTGTGTGTGTCTCTGTCATGGGACACTGCAGAACTTAAAAGCACAGATGTCGTGACATTGTGCAACTTTGCACAATGCATGTATTAAAATATTAGAATGTGTGTTGAAATACTGTAAGCCTTTCTCACAGACTTGTCACAGGTGTAATTAATAACATTAATGATGGCTCTGTACCATTTAGGTGTCCCAATAAGTCAGTGAGCCTGCATGCACAGTACCAGAGCCTTTGCTCTAGCACGCCAAATGGAATGCAGCTATTTGTAATGTACAGTACAATTTATGCAGCACAGCAAAAAGAATGTTCTTGATACTGTTTATTGTTTTACATGTTTGGCTTTGAACAAAATGATTTGTTAGTTCCTTACAGAAATATGTCAGACACAGTTTCATACTCTCTACAGTTTCAGGGTGTTTTCTGGAGTATGCCATAATCTGTAAGTCCTAACCTGCCAACTTGCTGCCACCACTGAGTTTCTTCCTGACCCAGTCACCTGCTTAGCCAGCTGCTCCTCATTAAACTGGAATTATGCCACTCTAGGCTTCACGTAGATGAACGTGCACGGGGGTTTCTCTGAGACATTCACATGGCTGTTTCTTGTAGTTTGTTTATGTTCCTTTTCATCACTGTTTTGGACGCACCTCATGACAGACATTTAATCAACCAATCACCTTCCTAATGTGTGTATGTCAGCTCCTCTGCAAGCCTCTGTGATCCATAACACCCTTTTCTGCGTAGGTTAGCAGAGACAATTACGTGTCTCTCCAAAGAAGCAAAAGTCTAGATTTAGCAATCAGTAACAGCATCAGTTTCTATTTGACACATAGTTTATGTTGTGTGTGTTGGGTTCATTTGGGTCCATTGGTTAACCCAGATGTTACAGTAATAAAACACTACACCTGCACTTTCACTGTACTGTCCACATAACTTTTTGGACATGGTCAAAATGAGATAGAATAGTACATGCCATAACAGTAAAGAACATACAATAGGCCTTTTTCTTTACATACATTTTGACATGGCATGACAGGAAAAGCACAGGTGTAATTGATAACATGAACTATGACTATTTCCAGAGCCTTGGTACTGCATATGCTGGTTCAGTGGAATGTTTTACTGGGCCACTATATGAAAGTGAGCCATCGTTAAAGACTAACTTAAAAGTAGTGAAAAGTAGTGTTTCACTACCCTCTCTGGTTGAAAGTTTCAAGCCTGTTTCACCCAGCATCAGTGATGAAAGTGGTTGGGTGTGGTCAAAAGTGTGCTTTGTTGCATCTGTAACCACACCCAACAGTGATGTTACAGGGCCCTGTTATACACCTATACATCACTGCAGAAAGATGAGAAGTTCAACTACTGAAGGACAGCAAAAACCAGATTTTCTGGGGTGGTTACTTTTTAGTTACTTTTTAATGTCATTAGTTACACCTGTGTTTTTCCCTCTGTGACTAGTCGAAATATCTGCCATGAAAAAAAGTCTATAGTGATCAGAATCTGTCATGGTGAAATAATATCTAAAGTGCACGATAAAAGGCTAATAATGATTATATTCAGATTATGTTTATGAACTGGTTGGGTTATGTAAAAGCCCTGTTTTGCTACAAGTCTGTAGCATAAAACCAGTTTAAATCCGCAATAATTACAGTTTTGGCCTCTTTGAGACAGCAGAACAAGCTGTAGACATAATTGATATATTATCATATTTACACAAGTATTTACACATCCAGGAGACATGAAACAACATTAGCATTCATTTGGAGTCACGTTTCTATCCACCTGATGAATGTAAAACCAATATTCCTCCTGTTAGCTCCTCCAACTCCTGAGAAGTTATCTGTTAGCTGTTGAATGCGCCACTATGTTCACTCGCAAGTTGCAAACTTTGCCGTTTTGCAGGGCAGGTTGTGTAGAGTGGGTTTATCAAAACTTTTTCTTTTAACACTGCTGCCTGCTGTGGCTGGAAACAATGTGGATGAGAGCAGTGAGACTGAGCCAAAACACAGCAAGCAGGTTATGGGCTGTAAAACCAAAGCAATGAGCTGAAAGATGCTAAAATGCTCTGTAGAGGTGAGGGGATGTGCAGAATTAGGTGTTAATTCTCTGTGGGCTCCTCTCTTTGAGCAACACCTTTCATATGAGTAATTTAATCCATTGTTAATTTAAAAATGTGCAGCTTTAAAGTTTTAGACAGTCAAAGAATGTGAGCATGTCTAAAAATCATTTTAAAATGAGTGCACTGTCAAAGGTTAAGTGGATTGCACTCTCTGGTCAGAAATTATGGCATCAGGTGATATATAACCATCCATTTATCTTCAGAGAAATGACACCTTGTAAAAGACCATTTTACTGTGATGATTTAGAGACCCTTTAGCCCCAGGCTCATTCCAGAAAATCCTCTCTCACTTCCACATGTTATGGACATGCTATAACAAGGTAGCACTGGATGCCATCTTTGGTGCCGCAGTGACTAAGAGGGGTCCTCCTTTGAGGATAGATTTACTCAAAGAGGATTCCTGGCACCTTCAATGAGGGGTATTGTTTTAACCACCTTTGAGTATGGACATCTAAACATCTGGTGTTTGATAATGAAGGCACTGCTTTAAATGTTATACCACAATTAGCTTGTGATTCATTCTCCCAAGGGTCATCACTGTTGAACGGCTTTATTGTAGCAGCATTGTATATTGTCTTGGTAGATGTGTGTGTATGTATTCACTCAAGTTCTTTTATGTGCAGAAAACAAGGTCTTTACCAGATGTTGGCGAACAATAGCATGTAGAAGTCTAATTGTTTGACTTGTCCCAACTCCCCACCTTAGTGCTGCTAAGGGAAACATCAAAGAGGAAAGTTTTCATGCTAACGTGATCATGCTGGACTTTTTTCCATTGCTCATTTTCTGTTTGGGTAGATAATGTTGGTTTCAAAATAATATATATTTATGCTTGTTAAAAATATTCATGTTAGCATTCATGTACTACATAGTAAAATTATCAAAGAACTTTAGTACAAAGTCAAGAGGTTGTGATATGTAGCACAACAAGCTAGTAAAGCTGTAAACGGAACTGCATTCCCACACATGCTCAGTGGCGTCTGCCTTACAGATCTACTCTCCAGAGACTGAAAACGTGATCGCTTTTAATATTTTTTGGACAAGGGAGGTCTACGGCACAGAAGAATAAGATATATCAGACTTTGGATACACACACAATACTTCTAAGTAGGATCAATTCATCGTTGGTTTGTTTCTGCACATGAGATTTGTTGACACTAAGTAAAATATAGAAAATCTCCAGCCATAATCTTTAACAAGCCTGCGGTGGATGTTAGACCTGACAGAAAACCAAAGCAAGGTACGATTTTCCTCCTATTTGTCAATTTCCAGTGGTACAGCATTCAGTGTGTCTTCATAGCAATGGGTAACTGCAATATACTTCTGCTTAGAAGCATTGCAAACTGTTTATGGTCCCTGTCCCTTGCTGTGAGGCATCCCAGTAAACTAACTGGCTCCATGCATAGTCATGCATTTAATAAGAAAGAAGGTTTTACACACTATCACACACTATGTTCATTTTTAAGTAGTTTTGTAGGTAAGTCACTGTCTTTCAAAATTGGTTTCGCTCTAACATTTCTGTTGTTACCTTCATCTAACAGACGAGCCTCACTGTTTTGATAATCTGCTTCTCTTTGCTGTGCTTTAACAGCTGTAACAAAGTGTTAATGTTCTGTCAAAATGAACAAAACCCTCCCTGGAGCTTCCTGAAAGGATTACCACTGTTAAACCACTGGAAGTCGTTTATTATATAGCAGCTCCAGGAGGTGTTGACTTAAGTTTCTGTGGTTAGAAAACTGACTGTTTCATAGAAGGTGCTCTCTCTGTAGTTTAGAATCCTGAAAAAAGACAGTATTTAGGCACCATTTAGGGGTAAATGTCTTATCCACCACTGCAGGGACATGGGCTGTGATTCTCAGTAGC
This sequence comes from Scomberomorus guttatus, assembly GCA_038419695.1. NCBI lineage: Eukaryota > Metazoa > Chordata > Actinopteri > Scombriformes > Scombridae > Scomberomorus > Scomberomorus guttatus. The sequence goes on from CM076455.1 coordinate 26,645,196, forward strand.
TGTACCTCAAACTTTGTTTGTGCATTCTAACAAGATTTAGACAATTTTGCTAACTGGTGAGGGATCTTGTCCTCGCTGTAGCACAAGTGACTCCTACTGGTTGATTTGAGTTTCACACGTTCAGAGCAGTCTTCTTAATCATCTATACCCAAATTCTTTTGGTTTTTAGTACAAGTGATGCTTATAGTCTTTAGGTTGTCAGTAGAAACTTCAGATGAGGTTTACACATGTTAAAACACAGGGTAATACAAAATCTTTAGTGGTCAACTCCATTGGGCTTGATTCTATCTTGAGTCTGGTTGATGACGTCCTGGAAAACTACCTTTACATTTAAAATGCTACTACAACCAGAGGAACATGTGTACACTCAGCCACACACACGCAACAGGAGCGCACAGCAGTCCTGAAAGATTTTATTTTGTGTCTTGAATATCACAACAGAAAGGAGTTCTACTTTGTTTTCTGTCTGATACCAAGCCTACACTGCTGAAGGTGTTTGGCTCGCAGTGGGAGCTTTGGCTTGACCCCTCCTCAGAGATATGTCATATTAGGTGAATTCCCCCAATAAAAACCAATGTGTACATGTTTTGACTAAGCTGTGTATTCAAAGCATCAATGTCTCATTTGGTGTTTCTGCTAATTTAACCTAACCCTAACCCTAACACCTCACATTAAAATTCCCCAACCTCTGGGAAGTAAACGCCGGCCAAGTTAATTTATCTAGTCCAGGATATTGTTCATTTAGAAAGATACTGTAGTTGTCTTGCAGACAGATAGTCTATTTGGCGTCGCAGTGGGTGTGTATGTGCATGTGTGCGTGTAAACATACATTCCTTTAGTGTGTTAGGTTGGCTCCCCCCATTAGCTAGCTCATTTCAGGTCTGCAGGAGAGCTGATTAGGGGTCCTGGCAGCAAGGGGATTATCACGCTGGGTCAGACTGTACCCCGCTGGTGTCCACCAAGGAATGCAGGAAAATCAACCAGTGAGCCAGTCAGTCAGCCAGTCAGTCGGTCACGCACTGACTCATCCCATCTGCCAGTCAGTCATCTGCCAGCAAGGCACTCAGCCAGTCCTCACATGAGATTAGCTTGGCTTCCTATCAGCAACAATTACTTGGTAGGATCTGTGTGTTCTTCTCAGCCCACTGCCCAGCTATCCTCCTGCGTTCAGTCTGATAGCACACACGCACGCACACACACACTGTATCTGAGATGATCTATGCTGGATGACTCCTCTTATCTGTTGACCTGTTTCGTCTATATTTCAGCGACAGGATACATTCTGTTTTGGCAATTACAATTAATAGACCTGGGAAAGGAGTTTGGTATTTTCATACGGGGGAGAAAGTCCCTCCAGGGGGAGAGGGGTCAAATGTAGCACTCTATTTGGCGCTGAGTTACAGCCGTAAATCGCATTAGTGTAACTTAAACGTTGGGAGGTGGAAACAACAAAAGCTGAGAATGACATCAGGGACTGAGGGGGAAGAGGAACACAGGCATGGAAGTCTAGCAAGTGCTGAACTACAGACCAATACATTCACACACACACACACACACACACACACACTCACCTACTATACACACTGTTCAATTCTGTTAATGGCTAAACCATAAGTACAAGCAGATATACTGTAGTTCAATGTATGTGTGTACATGTATCATGAAGTCAAAAATGTCAGTCATAGCAAGGTGACAATGGTACTAACTCTCTTCTAAAACAAGTTCAGAACCTTGTTAGCAACCCTTCGAGGCTACATCCCACAATACCAAAGTGTCTGTATAAGCAAACAACATAAACCTAATAACAACATCCACGCTAAGTGCTGAACCCTCACTGACTTTAACTGATGTCAACATAAATGCCTGGCTGCAACAGTTTGTGAGGGCTCTCAATGCTGTTTGAGGAATGGGACACTTTGTGAAATCTCCTGCTACTTGGTCAGAGGCATTTCTGCAGCCAGTACATACCCTCTGGCTCTGAAAATACATTCTACATTTACACAGAAATAATAAATGGTGGCTTGGGAAGGCTGATTCTGGTGTTTTATAACCCTTACAGTATCTTTAAACCTAAGTGGCCAAAAATTACTGTTTTTTGGCCACTGATATGTTGAACTTGTTAGCAACGGTTGCTTATTTCCACATCCAGCAGTTACGGAGCAACATTATCATTCATTTGGAGTTGTGTTTCTGTCCACCTGGTGAATGTAAGTCCAATATTCACTCTCTTTTAGCTCTGTTTTTGCTCTCTACCAACTCCTGAGGGAAATATATGGCTCTTTAACTGCTAAATGTTCACCACCTAGTCTACAGCTAACTGTGTCTGTTTGCTGTTTGGTGCTGAGCAGGTAGTGTACAATGGCTTCTTAGAACTTTTTCTCTGAAAACAGCTGCCTGCAAAACAGAAAGGTAGCAGCCAGACAGTTAAACAATGAGCTGAAACTGGCTGTAAAGCTCCATAAAGCCAAGAGGAACTGCAGAGTTGCTGATAATTCTCTGTAGGTTTCATCACCACATTATACATTGACAGATTTAATACATTATTTTTTATAAAAAATATTGATTATAGCTGCTTTAAACTTGCATTAACTGATTATTCTGGCTGCAATACAAGCTGTAAATGCTACAACACATACAGTATTCTTATATGCTGAACTTGTTAGCAAACCTCTCCTTTTAGCTGTTTGGGGCTGGGAAGGTAGTGTACAGTAGATTTAGTATTTCTACAGTGGGTTTACAGAACTCTTTCACTGAAAACAGCTGCCTGCTGTGTCTGGAAACATTGCTTAATGGGAGTGGTGAGACTAAACCAAACTGTAATGTTTTAGGCTGATAAAAGAAAAACAACAATCTGAAAGACACTAAAACACTCCATAGAGCTGAGGGAAGCTGCAGAGTTGGGCAATAATTCTCTGTGGGTTCATTTCTACAAGTGACTCCTTTCACATTACACATTTCATCTGTTGTTAATTCAAAAATATTGATTAGAGCAGCTTTACATTTTCATAATTTTCATAATTTTAGGATAAAATATTAAATCAAATGAAAATACAAAAAGGGTTGAACTAGCATTTAGATCATTATGTATGGAGATAAAATCTACAGATCATACAGTGAAATAAATTAATAAAATGAGAAATATTTGAAACATTTTTTGGGAGGGTTGTGGTGAATTTAAACCTGGCCCTATTCTCCTTTTATTGTTGTGGTTGTATACAACTATCTGTCAGCAAATACTGTAACGGCCACCTCCAACACAAAAGTCATTATGTCATTATCATTAGTGGAGATTTCAGCCTAAACACATTGTCTTCCATCCTGTCCATGTCCACAAAGATTTTGTGACCTCTCTGAGAGAAAGAATAGAATATTTGAGTTATCTGACTCTAGAATCAGTAACAGCTACACTGTTGAGTGTTTAACATACATTAAACACACTTATTCGGCAGCCTCCTCCAACTAAATCAAAAATATATACTATTCAATGTGGAGAATAACATGGACAAAGTATCAGATAAAGTATCAGATTAATTGCTGTGTTGGTACTGTGATTCCATGTACATCTGTTAAATGTGTCTCTATGGGTTACCACAAATGTTAAAACTGCTATTAAAAAGCAGCATCTTGCATCTGGGGCAAATAAGACAGCTGGTCCTGACAGGGTTATGATTAAATCTCCACCCAGAGACTTGAAAAGGGCATTTTGACAGGTAAAGAGGGAATATAAATTGAAGGGAATTTTCAGGACAACAAAGGGCTGTTTGGAGGGGTCTGAAGCTCACTGACTGTAGCACCACCAGGGAGGGACCTCCTGAGGCGGCAATTACTGCAAATTAGGCCAACGAGTTCTTTGCCAGGTTTGATGAGCACGACTTTTCCACTGAGCATGCATATATCCTCTCGTCACTGTCTCACAGAAACCTGAACAATACATTTCATTACTATCAGTGTTGTTCAGCAGCTTTGAACAATTTATGGCACCTGACTGCTTTAAGTATTTGAAATACCAAATATATATCACGCCAGCTCTTGTAGGCCTTATATCAAAAGGAGCAGACCTACAGTGATGAGGTTGAAAGGTTAGTCAGCTGGCATGAGCAGTAACAGTCCTTATCAAAAATCAGCAGGTTGAGGTTGTTTCCTTTTAAAAATATCTGTGTGTTCATGTTGATGTGAAATTTAACGTCTGGAAGGCTTTGATAAGGTGCAGCTTTAATAACAACGCTCATCCCATTGTCCTGAGACCAGTGTGAGATTCTGGGTCGGCTGATGCATGGAGATAGCCTGGAGAAAATTTAAAGCTGCATTAATTAGATTTTTTAAATGTTTAAATGTTCTGCATTACACATCCAGTGGACATGGTGCAAGATTAACATTTATTTAGAGTTGTGTTTCTGGTCACCTGATGAATGTATGTCCAGTATTCACTCTCCTTTTAGCTCTGTTTCACTGACTGTTGAGAAAAATATCTGGTTCTCTAGCTGCTAAATGCTCCAAACACTGTTGTTTGGTGCTGGGCAGGGGGTGTGCAGTAGGTTTATCAGAGCTTTTTCACTGGCTGTAAACAAGGTTAATGAGGAGTGAGTCGCAGGTCAGAAAACCAAAACAGTGAGGCTAAAAAGCTTTGTTGAGCTGAGGGGAACTGCAGAGTTTGATGATATTTCAGTGATATCATCTCTACGAGCGACATATTTCACATTTGATCCATTGCTAATATAAAAAATATTGATTAATGCTGCTTTAACTTCTCAACATGTTTAACTGTTTATAGTGGGGCAAATAAACAGGACTTTTGGTTTTGTTTGTTTGTCCAAAACTTTAGACCGAAAAAAGGTCTGTCTGTCTTCATCCAGAAATCTACTGATTACATACAGAGAATGATTTTAATTTTAAACAACCAAAGAGACTTTCTCATGTGCCACCATCAGGACATATTCCACTCTTTTTCAAAATCAAAATAACTCAAAATAACTAATTTGAGTACTCAGCTTATGCCAGTGGACTGCATCCTTTGTGATTTCAAGCAGGTAAGACCTTCCTGAGATGTTTTACACTGGCCGTGCAAACACCTGCACTGTAAACTCAGTAGGCTTGTGTAGCAGAGCCAAAAACAATAGCGGGAAGCCATCTCATGACATTTCCCACCCACTGGGGGTGACAAGCCATCGCTGCAGTCCTTTTGAGTCCCGGGATGCAAAACCTATTTTCCCCCAGCAGGACACCACTTCTCTCTCTTTCATCCTCCTCACTCTGGAAATGAGAGTGACGTTCCATTAGCGAGGGGAAAGAATTCCCCACCTTTGGCAAGTGAGAGGTGCAACATGGAGAGCCAATTGCCTAAATGAAATTCCAGTATGTGATGAGTGGGAAGTGAGAGGCTTGCTGGGTAGCCAGGCTTGTGCAGCTGCAGGCTTGTGTCCTGTCCAAACCCTGAAAGCCACAATCCTCTGCCTCTTTCCCGTAGTCTGCTTCAAGATCTGAAAAAGCACTGGATGAGGATTCAGATCTAAGATACAGTAGTCTCAGTTAAATAGAGATTTTGTGCACTGATAGGTGTTTTGTTGACCAGTCTCATTCATATCAGTCATATTGTCTACCTACATCTAGCTCCAGACACCTACAGCATTTCCCTTCTTACATAATCAGGTTGTGCATCTCTCCAAAGTAAACAGAAGTTCCATTCAAACAACAGCCTGTATCTTTGGCTGTTGTCGGAAACTCAGCAGCAAGCCCGGACTCTGAGAGATATGGGGGGAAAAAAAACTAAAGTAAGTACATGTGTGTGTGTGTATTCATGTTTGGATCTCCCAGGAATAGACCTATTACTGTAAGTAAGGTAGGTCCCTTGTTGTCAGGGTGATAATGTCTTTTCCTGCCTGGCTAGAAGATGAAGGCTTTTATCTGTGCAGACACTGGAAACCTCATTTCCTGGTCCAGTTTTCTTTCCAGGGCCTCCGTCCACTCACTGCCCCGGCTGCCAGCGCTGGGTCTACAGGGAGAAGTAGAGGGAGAAGGGCCGAGACAGGGCCGTGGATGGAAGGGAAAAGCAGGGGGATGTAGCTGGAGATGGCTAGGGAAGCAGGAATAAAGGAGGGAAAGCTTGTGTTATGTCGAGATTTTGAATCAATACTAATGCACTTGTGTTTTGACCTTAAAGAGGCTAATTCCAGAGCAGATATCATTTGTCACAAACCACAGGTCTAAATGCCATTTGTAGGTTTGTGTGCCAGACTAAACATGTGACCACTAACTAATGTTCTCAGGCCTCTCCAACAGCTAATATTACTCACCTTGCAAAAAGTAATTCCCCAAACACTTTGCAGCTGCTTTCTGTTTGTCTACACTTGATTTACACCGTGTTGTTTCTCATGTCAAAACCTGACTAAATACCACACAAAGAAAAAGAGAACCAAGAGTTATGAAGTATGCTCTGTAAGTAAGTCTGCAAATGCAAATATCAAAAGGAACTTTAGGTTCCCATGGAAAAACAGGAACTACTAAGAAGTGCAAAGTACTAGAATAGTTACAACTTCATTAAAACATCCATGATTAGCACAGCCACTACTTGTTTAAATTGTTGTTATAAGCAAAACAAAAATCCCCAAAAGTCTTAGCAGTGATGAGCTGATGACAGGTCACATCTTTTGGACTGATCTTATCTGTTGATAAATAAATAAATCTCAAGCACAGGAGCTGAAAAAAAAACCAGCGCAAACATGAACGACTGTAATTCAAATGTGGCTTATTTATTAATTATTACTGTCGAGAGGCATACATTACAGTGCAAACCATTCTTTGGCAAACGTACAATACAAATGTCATGATAGGTACTAGTATATCCACATTGACCACTTGTTTAAGGGACAGTGTAGGTAAAGCATGTTCAGTCTTGCAGAGCAGTGCATTCCATTGACACTGGGATTTTTTTTAGGGGGAATAAAAAGAATAAAAAGAGGTGTGATGAAAATAGAAGAAAAAAAAACTAATACAACAGATATATGAATATGACGACTGGTAATGAAGAGAGCTCACAGTGCTTTTGGCAGCCACACCTTGGGACACTTGCCAAAATACTTTTAGCCTGTTACTGAGACATACACTCATCCATACACAAAGTTTATGAAAATATATCAAAATACTAAATTCAGTAAAACATACGTACAACATGAACACATGTTGGAAATAGGATGACTACATACTGGTTTAGTTGGTGGAGTCACAATCAGAAAGTAATGAAAAAGAGAAAAAAATGCACAACTGTAAACACACAGTTTGATGTACAAACCTGTCCAGTATATTTAAACATATGATATGATACTAATTTGCCAGTGCGACTGCCATCCCCGTAATCCATCTGGAATCCTGAATGGAACATTCCGGAGAGTATTATTTCTGTTTAGTGACAGATGCTTGCTCAGGACGTTACCACATAAAGAAAACAATGGAGAGGAACACTGCAGCTGCAGCCGCTTCACCACAATTAGGAGCAAAGCAAAACAGGAAAACAAAATCGTGACTTTTGTTACACTACGTGAGCCAGTGCATGGGGTTCAGTGAGTGGCAGTTGTCTACGTATGTACAGTACATGTGCAAGGCCAGCTGACAGGAGTCTGTCTGGGTGCATACAATAGCGAGATGGTGGAGGCTTGTTTTGATTGACACTGTATCCTAATCAGCACCACCCTCCCCCAACATTACCCTTACTCCCCTCTCATATGGCTTCCATTACAGCGGAATGAGGGTCAGAGGGCCAGAGAATCCTGCGCTCCACACATGCTCGACTGAATGACGTCACCCCGGTCTGAAAAACTTCAACATGGCAAAGAAACATGAGCAGGGCGAGCATTCCTAAACTATATCAACACTGAAGACGTCCCTCACAGGGCAAAATATCCAAAAATTGAACACACATGAGAAAAAATTTAAAGAGGGAAAAGGAGGAGTCAAAGTGGGTGCTTGACAAAGGAATGCATGCGAGCGTGTCCTTGTGTAAACTGGAGCTAGAGAGCTGCAGGTCCACAACAGCAGAGAACAGTCAACAGTTGTGATAGCAGTCCTTCAATTGTTTGTTAGTCTGTGGACTAAAGACTATACAAGAATAAAAAAACATCTGTGAGCAGGTCAGAAGAAGAATACTGCTGTGGTAGAGTTAGCAGTACCAAAGGCTAAATCCTGACCTCATTACAACATTCATACATAGTTTCATAGATAGACATGTGCTGTTTATGTAATTTTAGAAGTTACTAAATACTAAATCATACATTTGGCTTTAGAGGACTGAGGAAAATACTGGGACAAAGTTCACAATATTACAGTGGTAAAAATGAATATTCTTTCACTGCTTTCTGAAAGCAAAATGAAACTTTGAAAGGAGCACAACAGTGCAAGAGCTGGTTGGAGCGTCCTGCAATGGGGAGCGCCACACAGCTCCACCTCACTCAAGTTCAGGACAGGCCAGCAGAGACATTAAGTAAGTTAACCAACAAGCTGTCCATGGATAGAGGAGCAGTAATCAGTAGACATTTCTTTTGCATTACAAACATTTTTGAAGGGCTTCACATTATCTTCATATGTAAGCATTTTTATACAAAAAGGGAAGAAAAAATATATTTTAATAACATGATATAAAGCACCTTAGTTTAAAAGATGAAGTAATTCTATTCATAAAATGTCTTTTAAATTGAATAAAACGATCCTCTCAATTGTTATTTAGCATAAAAAGGCATATACTGAGTGTATATAGGTTGCTTTGCATACAAAAGACAATACTTTGAAGGATCTTATTTAGTGATTAAATCATGAATAAAAAAGGGGGAAAATAGCACCAGTTTTCGGCATCTCTAACCTGAGAAAATTTTGTGAGAAAACAAAATGGCTGCCGCCTTTCAATCTACTTCCCTTTCCTGCTTGTTGACGGCAACTGGCCCTGCGCTTCATCACCAAGTGTTAGTCGCAGGAGAGCAAACACAGTGGCTGTTTGTTACACTTCAGAAGCCTCAGTGGACTCCGAGCAAGGAGGAGAGGTTGTCCGTCTTGTTTACAATCCACCCCTTCATCCATCCATCCACCCATCGGTTCAGAAATAAATCCATTTAGTAATCACTGGCTTGTTGCCAGTGAATTTCAACCGAGCCTCAGGCTGCTGGCCCTGGAGGGGGCAACAATCCAAAAAGAAAAAAAAAATCACCCCCCTCCCCTGATCAAAGAAAAGAATACAAAATTCAACAAAACAAAAAATGAGGCTATTGGGTCTATCGAGGCTATTGGTGGCTTCAGATTAGCGCACCTTCAGGAGTCTCATCCTCTCTCTGGTCTGGATGTCTTGAGTGTGAGCGTGTGAGTTTCAGACACTAGAGTGTGTTTGTCGGGGAGTCCTGAGGATTATTCGTGGCGGGTGTCTGCTTTTTGCTGGTTCTCGACATCTGCCTGTTGGAGGCACACCGGGCAGCAGGTGCCTTTTAGCTTGACAGGTCGTTTGCACTCGGCTGGTGGACAAGACTCCACAAAGCAGGTCACCTGGGTGTCCTGCGGGGGCAAAGAAGGGGCAACAGGTCAGTTACCTTATTAGATCAGACTGGATGACATGTTCATTATCACTGTGGGGAACTGGCCAGCTACAGCAGGGAAATCAAGATAGAGTGAAGAAAAAAACAAGAAACAACAGTAAAGAAATTGGAAATTATTATATACAACACAACTGAAAACTATTCTGTACCACACTAAACAAAAGAATGTACATCAAACTGATAAATATGTCCACAAAAAGTGTCTAAATAAAAAAATTCTTCACAGATGTTATTATTATTTTGTTGGCTATGTCTTGTGCTTTTGTTTGGCACAGGACAGAAATTGAAAAGTTTTGCCCACGACCAGCCTTTGATAAGGTGCTTGACGACAGCTGAAATGAACAATGAAATGCTTTGTTTTAGAGCAGCAACATGATGTGTTGAACCGAACTGTTCTTTCCCAGACATTCCTTGTCATTGTGCTTCAGCCTGCCAAATTTAATTATTACAAAAATCCTCCAATTACAGAGAGGCGTGGAAGGTGGAAAGAGGTAGTTTAGGAGAAGCGAGGGGGAAAGACAGGAAAATTGAGAAAAAGAGAAATTGACAGGTGTATTATCAGGTCTTGTGGGCAAAATAAACTTGAGTGGGAAAGATGGCAACGAAAGGTAAGAGGGCGGGAAAGAGAGGACTGAAGAACAGAGACAGCCTCATTTAGCATGTGGGTGCCATCACTTCTGCCAGCAGTTGGCATTGAAAAAGTGGAAAGATAAAGAATGAAAGGACGAAACGAGGCTGGTGCACACAAACACAGTGTGGGGAGACACTGGTGCCAAGAGGAGGGTGCTGCCAAGAGGTGAAACACTGGCAGGAGTGCCAGACAGAGAAACTGGGGCATTTAAAACTGGGAAGACTGCTCACATACAAGTGGTACAGACGGACAACCTGTCCCTAATGAGAAACATGGAGATACTCACACGAGATCAGCTTCTCAGAGTGGGAGAAATGAGACGATTCATTACTGTGTATGCATGACACACAGGGTAGACGTGTGTATGAAAATGTGTATGTGGCTAACTGTCTGGTGAGCAAACCATTTCATGCGTAAAGACATATATGTTGAACATACTCTGCATTCACATATGGTGCAGGGATCCTTTTTCCACCGTTCTCCATCTGTTCGCTCGTGTCCCTCGCTATCAGTGCAGTCAGTCTTGCTCAGACGGGCTTCAAGTCTTTTAATCTGCAAAGATACAAGGACAGAAAATTTGAGTCAGACAAGCAGAAGTCATTTTCTGTTGACATCAACACTGCAACATGTCTCTCTTACCCTTGCAACAACTTTTTACAAAACATGATCCACATATACACAAGAATGTGTGTACTGCAGTACAGTATGAACTATCAAGTGAGGGATGTTGCCATACTGAACCCTCCACATTCTTTAAACTCATCAAAACTTCCATCTAGACTTTTACTGACTAACTTTTGTATTTATCAGCCGCTCTGCAGCTGACCAGACGACACGGTCAGGATGCTGGGCCCCATCCTGAGGAATTAACTGTACCTCTGACATGTTAATGGATAACATGTCTGTATGTATGGGGCTTAGAGGGTCAGTGTATTAGCCCTCTGCATAGTTTCTCTAAACAGGCATAGCAAGCATGCATGCAGCAAAACATGTTTAGACTCATGGAATTGATTTAAATTTACAAGGAAGCAGAGAGACATGCTCAAACCATCCTCCTCAACATCAAAAACATTTTCAATTCACCCCTTTTTACACGGAAAAAAGTCAGATCTCTGCTTTCTAGATAAGGATTACACCTACAGAATGATACAATGACACAGATCTTTAGTTCTATGATCACACACTAGCATAAAGCAGTCATGTATGAACTGTAACAGATAAACACAGAAAGTGTGACAGTGGCTGCATGAGTTGTGCAGGTACCAGCTGGGCAGTGCAGTAGGATGCTTAAATTACCATCAGAGACTGTCTCTCTGCATTCTGCCACCTAATGCACAGACACAAACATGTTCAAAGACATTGACATTACCAGCGAAGCATTCCAGCATTGGCAGTAAACTTAAACCAGGGGAAAAAATGTACAGAAATGAATCTGTGTGTGTGTGTGTGTGTGTGTGTGTGTGTGTGTGTGTGTGTGCGTGTGTGCGTGTAGATACAGACACATACCTGCTTTCGTAAACTTGTGATTGTCTTCTGCATATCAGAGACAAAGTCCTGGAAGTCGTTGATTGGGGGTTCAGTGCTTTTTTTGGAGGTCACAGTAACATTTACTCTTTCTCTGGCTTCCTCCACTGGGCTGCAAAGACAAAAATATGAATAAAGATAAAATTAAGTTATACATAATAGTCACATATTGTCACAGGAATGTCTGTCTAAAGAGTTGCTGTCTGCATTTCACTGATGGAACAAGTGAGCAGTAAATATGTCACTTGCCAACCATGATTCATTAATCTTATGATGTTATTGTTGCACATTATTTGTCTTGCTGTGTGTTACCTGTCCTCCTGCATGCTGTGAGCAGGTCTACCGTCTTTGTAGCTGTGCTCTGCTGATCTGCGTCCCCTGAAGTGGTATGACAGGGCGTTGAACTGACCCTTGGTTCTGCAGTCTGGTGGTGTCAAAAACAACAAAACACTGCAGTTCACTAACAGTCACTAACAGGGGCTAAAACACTCACAGAGGTTGATGTGAAAATAACTCATTATTGTTGCAATGTATGACTTTTCAATCAAGTTACATTTTCTTATTTATGATAAAGTGGCAGCAATGAAGATGCCACACAAGAAAAAGAACTACTGTGTAGGAAAATAAGGTAAATGTTCCCTTTATTCAGCCTCTCACCCATGTACACACATACAGTCCATACATGAAACAGGAAACCATGACCGCTGATGCCACTTTCTATCTGCTTCACAGTGCTAATCCAAGACTCTGAGGCTTATTGTATTACCATGCTTCACTCTCACACTGCCATCACTGTACCCAGATCAAAGAGAATAAAAGAGAGAGACACACACAGACACACACACTCTGCTCACGCTCCAGTAAACATCAGGGGCATGCTGAGCACCAGCAAAGATCATCAAGAGACAGTTGATAATAAACCTGAGGAAGGATAGATAAATGTGATCAGGCCCTGTAGTTAGGCTGCATCTTTATCTGTTAAACGTTTAAAGCAGCTGCTCAGCCTCAGAATGTCTTTGATTTACCTGACAACAGTCTGTAAAAGACAAAGACTATCTAATAACAACAAGACTTCCTATCTCATGCTGACAGATACGCATGAGCACACAGATGCATGCTCAAACCCTGCTGCGCTGCATGCTTAGACACACACACACACACACACACACACACACACACACACACACACACACACACACACACACACACACACACACAGGCACATATAAGTTCCCAGCGGTGTCCTCTCTCTTAATTGAGCCAAACACAACTGTGAATCTGGCTACAGTTTGTCTGACAGACCGACAGAAACAAGCGCTTGAACTCGTCCTCCCTCACTCTTCTTTCTGGCAGGATATTCTCTGTTTATTAGCTTAGCTCTCCCCTTGTACATTTTGTCAAGGAAGGCTGGGGTCAGAATCTGGGATGGAAGGAGCATAATTGAGAGGCACAATGTGTTGCTTGTCAAACTATTGTTTTTGAATCCCAGTATACTGTAGCTCACTCTTAGGAGACAATGAATTGAAGTGAAGGCATCATTCAGTCTAGCTCAGTCTTTAGGAAGTGTGATTGTTAATTCTGCAAAGTGCCAAAATTAATTAATTAATTAATTGCCAATGCCAATTCATTCATTCATTCAAAAGCCGCACAGTTCTCTTCTGAATAGATGCATACTGTAAGTAAAAGAAGCCTCCATATGTACACAGATCAGATAAAATCATTCACTCAATACATATTTATACAAATACAAATTCTCAAAATAATTTGGTGCTACATTCAGGTGTCACATCAAGTGTTAACGGATGGAATTTTATTGACTCTGGTAACATCGGTGGCAAAAGCCCATATGCGTGAAATCATAGCCATTTGTGAATACAATCTGGAGAGCGTTCACAGCATCACTCAAAACTACATAAATAACTTGATTTGTAATGCAATGGAAAAGAGAGGGAGACCACTGTATTCTTCATCAACCACCCAGAAGATACTGGAACAGTTTTGAAATCATGAAAAAAATACTTACATGTTGAGTTAAAAAAATCTTCTAAGGCCTATGCATGCTTTTCCTGCAAGCCCTTTATAACAGCTGAGAAGACTCTGATTCTGAGTGTGATGATAGAAATAACAGATTTCTTTATACTTCTAGCTCATTCAACAAAGTTCATCATTGAAATTGCTCAATGTTCTATTAAAACATTCATTGCATAGCTCACAGTCCCTGCAGTTATATCTAATTCCTTAGATTATCTCTTGTAATCTAAGCCATTTTCTCATTTCACAACTGACTGTCTCTCCAAATAAATGATGCAAGGCAAACAATCACTATGAACCCTCATGCTGGTATATTATAACAGCAGGGGGGGCCTCCTTCATTCATCTCCTTTTCACTTTGTCAGCTGCACCCAAGGATGGAATGTTTAAAAATCCAGGAGTTAACTCCAAATCCCATCTCTTACCCCTACAATTAGCGGGAGTTGTCTGTGAAAAGCACAACACTGGTTATGTCATGAGAGTTCAGGAAGGGGGGTGGGGGCGGGGTGGGGATTCTGCTGTTTCACTGCAGTGGAGATCCAGCAGAGTAGCAATGGCGTGACATTTCATGGCATTTGACTTCAAACGGTATTTAATGCTGATTTCACAACAAGACAAAATCAACATGACAGAAGCGCGTTTGGCCTTTTTTGAAGCCACAGAAAATGATCTAAAACTTTGTTTCTCTTCAGTCAGACCTCCTTTTCATTATGAGGTGCTGAAAGCCTGAAAAGATGTTTATTCTTCCATTCTTCACCATTTCATCTGTTCTTCCAAGTTTCGCACACAGTCGAACAACATTCACGCTGAGTGACATCCATTTGACATCAGCCGTACAGACGGGAGTGCTGTCAAGTAAATTGCAGTCAAAGAATAACCTTGGTTCTTTCAAAGGGGGTGCTGTTCATTGCAGCATATAACCGGTGATTATTGTGAAGCCAGGCTGCCTTGAGGAAGATGTTATCAAAGGGAAACAAAGGGTGAGGATATTGTATGGCTTTAATTTTACAAAGCAGCCCTGATACTGAACCTGGGTGACGGAGACGTCTAGGCATCTTCCTGTGCTGTTAAATGTGCTCTTTCGTCATGAAAAAAGGCATATGAAGAGAGATAAGACTGTAAGAGTATTGTATGTAGTTGTGTTTTCAGAATACATCACACTAACTTTACACATGGAAGACAGAAACCTGCTGATCTTTGTATAGCATTTTATGACTTGATATTTGCAGCTAATTTGTTTAAATTACTAATAATTAAAAGTATTTGTTGAAAGTGAAACTGAAACCTTTGAAAAATTATACATTTACACTGGCGTTATTACCGTATGTACACCTCTACAATCTAATCCAATGCAATCCAGTACAACAGTCAACCTGTCTTTATGAGGCTTGTAATGTTCGTGTGTCTCTAGTAATCTGTCCTTATGTACGTAAATGAGGGTGAACAAAAACCACAGAACATGATAACAAAATCAAAACTTTAGGTTACAAATCATGTGTGATTGTAGTCGTCTGTCTCTCCCCACTTGCACTGACCTTCACAGCAGTCCTGCCACATGCGCAGGTCGATCTGAGGGACGTCGTCGCAGCTGCCATAGCCATGGGGCAGCTCGGCCACCATGAAGACATCGTGCTGGATACGTGTGATGTTGTCTCCGTTGTTACACAGCACCTGTGTCAGAGAGGCCTGCTTTAACTGGGTCAGCTGGGCAGGAGTGAACACGCCTGGGTTTTCATACCAGAACCTGAACAAGACGGGGAGAGGATAGGGAAGTGAAATCTCTAATCAGTTCTTTTCTCCTGTCTTATTTGCACTTCATAGGGACACAGGAACACTGGGTGGAGATGTTGTATGGCCTCAATGTATTCTACTATAGCTCACATCAAAGAAAAAAATACTGCAAGAAAGCTTTAGTCATTCTTATTTTTCATCACAGGCAAAATACCTGATATCAGTGCATTGCATTTTGGGAAAAAAAGGTGAAAAACAACCAAGCAGTCCCCGTAACAGTGACTGACTGAATGGACTGGAGGCATTATTTCATGTTATCAGGTGATGTGTTTGTGAATAGTGAGCTGGACTGTGCTGTGATCTTACTGTACCTGTCTCCATCCCGCAGACGTTTGAACTGAGATGCCAGCAGACACATGAGGGTGGGCCCCAGTCTGCTGCCAGGGACCAGGTCTTCAGCCATCAGGGCAGGGAACAGGTCGATGTTCAGAGGAGTGCCATACAGCCTGCCACACAGGAAAAACAGTCAGCTACAGGAAACTGTGAATTGGCCACATCTAGAAAAATTATGCAGTAGAAGATTCCTTCGACATGATGGATTAAAATGACCCTACAAAAACTTCCTTTAAACTGTTCGAAAGTATGACTACAGCCCAGAAATTAAACTGGTTCCATTTATTAGTCTTAAATCTGGTTCCATTATTCTTCATTTATGGCTGAAAAATAATGATAATAATGTGGAGTGTATAATTACCTCTGCAGTTTCTCCCTAACATTAGGATTCTTTATCTCGTTCCTCAAGTCCTCAAACGTCTGAGCTGAGGTCAGGTTACAGAAAGTCCTGTAATCATTATATGGTGGTATGCCATGATCCCTTCCTCTCTGTATATTCATGGCAGCCAGGTCCAGAGCCACAGCGTGGGCCATGGAGAACAACCTCTCTGTCAGCTCTGTATTCAGCAGTTGTGTGGAAACTCGCATTTTACCAGCGACGCCAAAGAGCCCACGAAGGAGTGGGTCAATGCCACCCTCGTTCACGATACGAAAGGGGGAGAAGAAGGCCCGGTGCAGAGAGATGTGCCCCTGGGGGATAGGCTGAAAGTCCTCATCTAACCTGTAGAGTATCGGGTTGATGAGGGTGTGCCCGAAGCGGAAAGCAGCAGTGGCGAAAGCATTGAAGATGCCTGCATTAATGTTGGGGTTGTAACCATTGTATGGCCCCATCATCTTCATGCCTGCCTCACCCAGGATCTAAGAGATGGAAAAAGGAATATAACAGTTATTCTTCTCATTGGTAATTATTGCCTTTTGTATGATTTTAACACTGAAATGAGCAGAGCAATAGAGGTTGAAAACATAGAAATAGCAGCATAACAAAGAAACATTAAGCTAATGCTGACAACTGTTACCTTTGGCAACCAGTGACTGTAGGTGATGTGCTGCATCTGAGCACCCACTATCTTCCTGGCCTCATGGTAGATGGTGTCCCCGTCCCAGTGTGGGTTCAGTCTCAGTAGCTCTGTGGCAATGCGGTTGTGTTCCCTGAACCACACTGTGTGCATGGCAGTCAGACCAAGCTGTTCATTGGCACGGTGGTCACCAGCCAAGAAACATGGGATTGGACTCTCATTCTCATCTCTCATACACTCTGTGGGTGGTCCAGTGGCGAATGGCAGAAGTGGCTTCCCTGTTCGCTGGATAATACCTTGCCGGAGCAGACCCCTTTGGCTGGCCAAATCGCGGATTTCCTCAGATTCATGTCGTGAACTGCCGTAGACATTTGAAGCGTCAATGTAAGAGGTCAACTGGTTTATTTGCTCTCTTGGATATACGCTGTTCATGAGGAGAGATGTCATCCCACTGCCACACACAGGGCTGGACCGCACAAAGAACATACAGCGGGCACCGCTTCGCAGCTGCCGTGGGTCATTAGGAGGGAACTGGATCGGGAAGCATGGTGGGTCATTGGTGCAGACTTGTGAACACAGCTGGCCGTCAGAGAACCGCGACTGGCTGAGGGCTGCCACAGTTGAGTCCAAGTCGTGGTCTAAGAACTGACCCCACTGCATCAGCATGTGAGTGTAGCGGTCATCAGGAGTGATGGTCTCTGTTCCAATCATGGTGGTGGACACCAACCGCGGCAGAGGCAACCTGTATCCATTACGCAGCCTCTCCGTGGCACCTCTCGGCAGGTTGAAGCCATTATCATAGACTGATTTCAGGAGTCGTTCAAAGGCAGTGAGTGAAGCGCCCCACATAGGGTGCTGCAGGTTATTGCAGGTGCCGTCGTGGCTGCGGTACTTCTGGTGGAAGCAAATATCAGAGCAATTGTTGAAACGGCGGTGGGCTGTGCAGCCAGACAGGTTGGCGATCACATCCAGAAAGTGGGGGGACACCAGGTCATTGTAGCGAAATGCTGTAGGAACATAAATGCAACACATCAAGTGTTACAAGATGAGACTGGAAAAGCAGCAGACCTGAGCTATCAATTAGGATATACAGAAACCTTGTGTCTATTTATATGGTTCACACACATGTATCTAATATTTTCAGAGTGGACACAACCATGCACGGCTGCTGGCTCTCAGAGTGGAAAGAACCTCCTGTTCTCAGGGCACAGGTTTCAGTATTTCACTAACCTGCCCTGACTTGCTTCGATATGTGAGAGCTCCTCTGTGGAAGCTCCAATGTGCAGCATATCAACATTTATGTGTGTGTCTGTGATGTGTTAGCAATGTGGTGTTATGGTTATGCATTTGAAGTATTCAAGGGAAACTTTGCCCATTTTCAACCTGCATTGTATCATTACTATGAGGGTAGTATATGCAAATGAACAATATTTAACTTCCCTCCATGTTGTCTGAACCAAGAACTCCCCGCTCATTTGCCAGGAAAAAGTCCACATTGGAGATCTGTATTAGGCTACAAACTACGTTTCCGCATTTTCTGTGGTGGTGCCTTCAAGGACGGTAAAATGTGGGTCTCCCAAAACACTACCGTCTATCATTTAACATCAGTGATAGGGAAAAGCAGACACTAAAATATCACACTACTAAATACTTTAAAATATCAGTATTTTTGGATGAAAACTAGTTTCATGACATGAGACCGTTGTTGCGCTGTTGAATCAACAGAGTCTGGAAGAGGAAGCAACCACCAGAGCTACATTACAGCTGCAGCCTGACTTTAGCTGCTGAGTTTCTCCGTGATTCCTAACAAACACTAACACTAACACAAACAAACAACTAGTTTTACAATGTAATGTCTGAGCAGAGATGTGACGCTACTATTACAACTCATGAGGCCGAATATAGAGCTGTGAAATCAGACAAAACAGAGTATGGAGGAGGAAGTGACCATGGGAGCTGTAACAGCGGCAGCCAAGAGAGAGGCGCCTGCAGCTTGCATTGATCCACATAACCTAACTGACTCCAGCATGCCGATGATCCTTGCACACTGGTATGATATATCCAGACTTTATAGCCTTTTTCTCAGTTCTCTTTAGTTATAGGCCACCAATTTCAAAAATTGCACATTTCAACTACATAGGTGACCTAGTTTTAAGAAATCATCATATTCACAGTGGTGAATTTTTCCTTTAAGTGTGTGTAGCCAACTTCAATGAGGGTTAGGTGAGACTTGCTGTCTAAATGGCATCCCCTGCTATCAACTTCAATGTAGGTGTGTGTATGTGTGTGGGGTCAGAGGAGAATGGGGGAACTGTGGTGTTCCCCTTCTCAGATGAAGTTGTGATACAATAAAAACAGCACGTTTGTTTCTGCTGACGGGCAGAAATCTCTCTGTTAGCTTGGTTTGGGGCCAGTGCAACAATGAACACTTGGTTGTTGGCATAAGTAATGCAAACACAGTCTCACTCTCTCTCTTTGTTCATATTTCACACTGCTCTGTTTCTCTTTCCCTATCTCTCCTTTTCCTCAAACACTTTTTCTTCATAAATCTGTTCTTGATTCAGGCAAAATTTACCAAAGCCCCAAATATCAGACATCATTACCCAAAACATAGACTCTGTACACAACACAGCCATTCGACCTTTGTGCTGTTAAATTTAACCCCCCATTACAATGACTTCTTTCATGCACCATAAAGTCAAAATACACGGTGCTCCACTTTTCCTCCTTGGACCACTGGACAGTTTTCCATGCATATGTGAATGCAAACAAAGACAGATGCTTATGCATATAAACATCCAAATCAACCCATGCTCTCCCCCACACGCATGCATAATTGAGACAATCTGTACACCAACACAAACCATCTTAAAGTTTGTCCTGTGCTCGACAGTGACTGTAGGTTAAGTGTTGAATGGTGTGACATAGGGCTAATAAAACTGTTTACGGGCGCCACGTCAACTGCTCCATGATTACGTCTGTATGCCTTGGGTCATGCTTAAGAGAAAATGGCATACAGATGCATGGCTTATACACAACCAAATGTTGCTCACAATAACATGGTAATTCATAGAGTGGTTGAGAATTGAATAACTGGCTGCATGAGAATTTGTTTAGAAAACTGGATGTGCTTCTTACTGAACCCACAGTGAGACTTTAGTAGGATATTATGTATATTCCACAAAAAATGACATTCATCAGAAGCCAGCCAACAAATATATGTCATTTTGTGATTACCACCTAATGGCAGCAGGACACAACATTACATTACAACATTACAATCTCTCCATACGTATTGAACACTACATGTATGTCTTAAACTGTGGAAACACCTGTCAGGAGTCCACAGAGCACAAAATGAAAATAATTTTGTGTCGATGACATCATACTGTACTTGTTCTAGTTCATGAACACCTCTAGGTCATTTCCTGCAAGCGTTAAGTTGTTCCAGTGGTTATTCCCCATGCTATGAATACAGCATAATCGACAGCAATGGTCCAAAGGCCAAAGGCTCCACCCTGGAACACCAGTAAACCAAAATGGAGACTCCCATGGGTGCTGGGAGGCTGTTCACACCCTGACAGAAAGCAGCAGAACTTGGCTCTCCTCAGCCAGAGCCTTCACAAAACTGACCGTCCTTCTAAGAGCTGATGCAATATTAATATTAGCATCTACTCAGTGATGCAGTACAGGAAGTGGGTTGAAACAATTTGAAAAGTTTACAACAACTTAGTGTTTTTGGTGTTTTTGGTTTTCAATATTTGGTTTGTATAAAGCAAACTCACTGATGTCACTCATTAAGAGATTCTAATTATCACAAGGATACTAAACAGCAGTTCTGATGTCTTATTTAAATCAGTTAGTGTGCCGCTTGTACGTTTGCAGACACTTGGTTGGACCCTTTAGTATCAGCACAGGATAATTGGTTATCAGCCTCACCGGTGCCGTTGGTGTCGACCATGAGACCCTGGTTGACGTGGTTCTGGATGAGCAGAAGAGTCTGCTCAAAGATCTCCCCGGCACGCGCCTGCTCCACTGTGTAGGGGTCACGTGGGTACCGGAAAAGAGCAAGCAACTCTCCTGGGGTACGAGGCTGACTGGAGGGATGAGGGATAGAGAGATGGAGTGTGAGGAAGGTGGGAGATAAGGAGAGAGTGATGAAAGGGGGACAGTGAATATAATGTTATGTGTAGAGAAGAAGTGAAAAAGTGAAAAATGTGTGGAAGTAAAGAGGGGATGAAAGAAAGACAAATGAAAAGAAAGTAAGAGAAAAGAACAATTTCAAATTGCACGTTCAAGCTACATTCTTTTGGGTTACTTTGTTTTTGCTCATGGGCAGGAAAAGCAGGCAGAGACTTCTCTGACATTTTCCAGAAATTTTCATTGCTGCAGCTAGAGCAGGTCAGAGAGTTCAAACAAGAATCCTGAGAAGCCCAAAACATGCACACACATCATTCCACTCATAAGTTGGATCTCCTCCATCATAAGCTTACCACTGAGTTTGTGTACATGTCTGTGTGTTGTTCCTCCTTTCACTCCCTCTTGAAGACCACTGGACTGCTTTACTATCACCTCAAGCTACTTTTTTAAACATGATCTCATTTCAACTCCAGCCTTTAAAGCTCTGCCAGAGCTGGACTTTAGGGTGTGGCAAACCATTAAGCCACGTGCCAGATCCACAGGTATCCTCTCCAAGATGAAAAACAAAAAAACTAAAATTCTCTCTTTTTGCAAGCAGACTCAGGTGATTACATAATACACATGTAAGCCAAGTAGTTATTGAAACATGAACACTTCATTTGACATTTTAATGTGCTTAGAACAGAAATTTGGCAAAAATCAGTAAAATTAAATTTTTTATTTGGTTTCTGGTACATACACCCCATATGTACATATTCTATAATACACATATAACATACATTTAACATATTATTATAATGTACTATTAACATATAAACATATATAACATATATTATTAACATGTATAACATATAATGATATAAATATATTTTCTATAATAAAAACCTTATTGTAGAATAGTGTAATAAAGTGTATCCTTCTGTACTGAAGTAGCACACACAGGACTTTACAAAACAGGACTGGAGTGTTGTACATATATACTTTCTGTGGTTAATCAGATTTTTCTTTTTCATACAGCTGACAACATTAACATACTGTAAATGTGCTTGGAACTTCCGTATTCCTACGCATGCCACGCATTGTATTGCGCTACAGATGAGCTGTTTGGCTGTGGCGTAATACAGTGTGCGGCATGCGTAGGAATATGTAAGTTCTACAGTTGAGAAAATGTAGTGCCAAAGTAAAGGGCTGTCTGACAGCAAGGTAAAGCGGTGAAAATTTTATGAATATAGTGTACACTTAAACTGATATTGATTTTTTTAGGTGGGCCCTTGTTTAGGTGGCTAAAATACATTTTGCTGCTGGCCCCGTCCACAGCAGTACAGTGTTTAGCTTCTGTGCTGGTACTCCTGCCTGCTTCTCCAAACTGGGAGTGTGCCGACCCAAATCTACTGCAGGTAATATACTGACTATGGAAAACTACCTCATACAACCCCACTTCAAAAAATCCGAACTATCCCTTTAAATGAGATGGTCCGGTCTACGGAGGTTTTCCTATTTGCATCACCAGCTGTTCCCGCTAGCGCCAGAACTTTTAATTGTATTATTGTGGCAGCCCATCCAGGTCCAGCAGCACCACCAGGGACTCCCTGCTCATCTGAACCAAAATATACATAAACACATTTTCTAAGGCCAAATATTTATAAAACTGAATTCAAGACTTTTTAAGGACCTGCAGACACCCTGTTATTCCACTTCTTATGTTAATGAAATAAACAATGCATTTAACAATTACTTTATTTTAATTCATTCATTCAATATTTTTTATTTTTCAACTAATCTCTCGAGTAGAGAGAAGAGCCTGTCTGCTCTCCTCTCCTCTGCCTCTCTCTGGAACCTCAAATCTTCCTTCATGAGCTGAAAAAGCTCATCCTCTTTTTCTCTTTCTCTTAAGTGGCTCTGGTTTCCGAGGATGGGAGGGTGCAGTACGGTCACTCTGCATTTGGAACAGCAGCGTACTTGCTGACAGCAGCAGCTCAGATTCAACACACCTACCTGACTGTACTGTGACAAAATAATCTCGACTCAAAGCTCTACTAACACTTTTTTCTCACAAAAAAATAACCTTATTGACAGAGATGCAGTAAATTATGTTATTCCGTCTGTAATGTAGCTATAATAATGTGGCTATATATGAATAGCCAGGCAGACAAGCGCCCCGCAAGACAAGTGCTCCGTGAGCAAACGCCAGCCGCTCTATGCATGGTAACCATGGAAACAGCTTCTGTCAACTACTGTATCCCTGCCAGTACAACTGTATTTTCTTTATAGGCTACAGCAAAATATTAAAATATACAGTATCTTCTAGAAATATTGAAAGAAAGAATCTATAACTAATTAACATAATTTCAAATTAGTTCAGTTAGTAAGTTTACTAGTGAGCCTAGCTTAAGTTAAAACTATACCCAGTCTTGCGTTGATGCTCTGCCATGCGTAAGCCCTCCTGATTATGTCCTGATAACTGTTTAGAAAACAGTTATATAACTCAGGGAACTCACAAATGGCAAAGATCAGTCTCTCATCCAGTGATTTGCACTGCGTGACGCATAGCAAAACGTTCAAGACAATTCAACTCTGGCAGTGGGCGTGTGCATGAGACGAACACAACTGTGACAGTTTCACAGGATTGCGCACACGTGTCACTCCGCCTGTCAGATTGCCCACGCAATTCTCATGCAGCCAATGAAAATGAATTACTTAGGCGCGTCAATCGCTCCCCGTCTGAAAAGACCATTAGCCTGGCTCAAAATCTATTATAACAATAATGATGACATAAATTCACTTCAGGGAACAGGCAGGGGAAGCCGTTTAAATTAGCACCTTTGTTTCAACAAACCATGGGAAAAGCCAGCTTGCTGCAGCCAGTGCTAGCAAGCTAGCTGTTACAGGCTAACATTAACACAGCAGCATGTTGCCACTAGTTTTTCCAATTTGGCGCCGGCACTTTTACAGCACTTGTTTTCACCCGAAAGAAGGCATGGTCGTTCTGACGACAGGGACGTATGCCAGCTCTCATGTATGGGACAGCCTTGGTTGCGCCGCTGTGACGTATTCAGTCTTCAAATGCAGCCTTTGAAGGATGCAGCCATTGTGCTTTATGATCAGAGTACTTGTGCTACTAGCATTTCTACTGATATGTTATCGTTCTCCATTGTCATTCTGGCTTTTCATTTCCAAACAATGTTCAAAGACCCCGGTGCCATCAGCCAAAGAGCAGGCTTCTTCTTATTCTGTGATTGTAATTAAAGAGAGATGGAAATCCCCTCCTCTCAATTTAGGTTACCACTGTGTGTTGTGTGTGCATTTCTCTTCTTCATGTGTGTCTATGTGCATATGTATTTGTTCACTGTATTAGTGCATGCATGTGTGGGCAGGGTGTATGTGTGTGCATGCCAAGAAAAACACAACTGCTAACCACATCATTCAAGAGGATGGAAACACTTATGAGCTACATTGAAACCAACTACATCTCTTACAGTGACATAGAATGCGATGAAAACTTCGGTGGATAAATGAAAACTTAAAGACACAATTATTTCCTTAAAAATATCATGCAGCTGTCAGAATAATGTATAGCTAAATGGCATAACTATTGTGCACTAATGCAGCATTTCTAATTGGAGCATTCTGATCTAAATCTTTGAATTTGTAAACCTTCTGCACTTAAACGGGAAGGTGATGGTCCTGGTCCTGAAACTTGCAGCAATATTAACAGCCGGTCTGAATGGCCAAACTCTTTCCCTGAAGGCTCTGACTCAGACTTAGAACATGCAAGTCAGGTGCCAAGATGATGTGAGACAAATTATTTGTTCTAACTCAGGCCACATGAGCATGTAGCTTTGGACTGAGTGTGTGCAGGGCAGAATATTTCAATTAGTCCCAATATAAAAGGACTAATGACATGATGTTGTTGCAGACTTGTGCTCTTGTCGGGCTTAGTTACTTTCTAGTATTACTTTCAAATATGCACTTGGTTCAGTGTTTCCCCTATAATTGTACAGGCCAGGCCAAAATCTTTTTTTAATGCTAATGCCAAATATCTATTCATTCAGAAATCAATAATCATTGTGTTTGGGAGCCTCTGTGCGGTGCTGTTCCGAAACGTGACACCTGGGCCACACAGCCTACCTCTACCTGAGCAACACGTGTGTGTCGCTGAACTGCTGCGGCTCATACATGTATGGTGTCTACACAGACAGCATTGCTGTTGCGGTGCTGATACTGCCAGCCCTGTCTTTGTAAATAGACTTTGACTTTGATAATGGCCATCAATAATAGAATGTTTCATATCATTTCATTATAAATTTCATTTATATTTAATTTACACAGAAAAAGGTTAAGAAGAATTGTGAAAAATAAATAAATAATACGTGGGGTGGAAGTGGCTTTCTTTCTGAAGGGCATTGTGGGGTCTGGTTGGGGCCAGATACACTCCTTACACAGGACAGGTTATTGATTATATTGATTATTCTGCCAGTTAAACCCCCGCTGTCACCGCTCCAAGTGAAGAAAATCCCTCCAGACTACACCAAGCGCCAAACGAGCCAAACACACTCTGACATACAAACCTCCAACTGTCAGGAGGTAAACTGACAACAAATAAGGAAAACAACAACACCAAATCTCCGTCTGGAAGCAGGTAAAGTGAGCAGGAGTCAAGAAAAGAAGCTCCGTGTGTCACTGACTCTCTGTGCTGGAGTTCCCCACCACAGAGGCTCCCTGCCCTGGTGTGAACCGCACAGACTGACCCGCAGTGGTGACACTTTATATTTTTCATGTCTGTGACATACTCTACAGATACAGACATTGAAACTATAGTGAAAGGTTAATGTTGCTGGTACGATGTCAATGACCATCAGCAGATCATTTTCACTGTCTATTTTTGCTGAGAACTGTGCACGTTGCGGAAAAAATAGACAAGACGCCAAAGCTCTAGATAATGTGCGAGTCACACAGCTCACGCGGGCTGTGTGACTGCTCTAACTTGTTAACATGGGCGCCAAAATGAAAAGCAAGAGGTTCTACGAAGCACACGCGCTACTCAGGTAGGCAGTGTGGCCTGGGTATGAGTCAACCTCTGTGTTATTGCGTGGAAAACTCTTGACACTGACTCCCCCCCCCAAAAGAAACAAAATATTTTATTTGTTATTTACCTAATTTATGTGCACTCATTTCATTTCAGCTCAGTGTGAGAGTCTCTACTGTGTTTTGCTGTCATTTATAGTCATGCTAGTTTCTCTCCTTTCCTCTGCATTCTGGCAGGGCTCAGCCCCCCCACACACACACGGAACAGAGCAGAGAAGACACAGTGAAGTGAAGATAAGCTTACTTGAGTTGACGACAACTACACCCATTACGTTACTGTAAGTGCAAAAAGCTTTGCGAGTAAAAAGCCAACAAGAAATCCGCCCCAAAGATTGACAGACGTCAACCCTAAACGTCTGAAATTCAGACCAAAATATCTGCGTTTTTTAAAACGTACCCAACCTGAATCTCTGGCAAGGATGCTAGAAGCTAGCATGACATTGTAAAAAAATTGTTCTGAATGGATCACTGGGAAATAAAATACAATATGGGAAGACTTGTAAAATAGGACTCCTCTAACCGTTTGTTTGATCACGTCCAAATATTCTGTGATATTGTAATTAATTGGCCCATCCTGCCACCCCAAAGCAGTCAACCTAGGGGAAACACTGACATCGCTTTTGTGTAAACAATGCACAGCATGCATATTTGCTCCACGGACATGAAATGATGCTGACCTGCATACATTTGTGATTAAACCTTCAATTGGTTTTCTCAAGTGAACTCTGACTGCAAGTCTTTCTTTGTCTTTCACAAAACCGTTCTGTGCAACACAAACATGGAGGAATGTGAATATGTGCAGTAAAATGTTAGTGTAAGTACAATATATAGCACAATCATAATGTGCACTACAGTACAAGAGGAAAATAACAAAATTTAGTATATATATTACATATGCTGGACATACATAATATGTATAGGCTTCATTTCACTGCATACACATAATGAACAGCGTAGCTTTTTGATTCAGTCACTTGAGTGTGAAGACCGAAATGTGTTTTATTGTGTGTGTATGTTGTGTGAGTTTCTCACAGCTTACCCATCAAACAGACGTCTCCTTGTAGACTCAATAGCACTGTCCACATTACGGATGGCCTGCTCTATGGACGTGCTAACAAAGGTGTCCCCCTCTCTGCTCACTGCAGGAACTGTTGTCAGACACAGACAGACAGAGGCTGATTAGAGCCAAGTTAAAGTTAAACCAGTTTAACCATGTTAAACATGTACTATGTTTGGACCTGCAACATAATAGTATACTTAGTATGCCATTAATAACACAACAGCATTTATGCTATTTACACAACATTCTGTGCTTTAACGTACATGAGCTTTGCAATGGTCAAAACTAATTTAAGACTTAATAATAAAGGTAAGTGAAGAAAGCTTGGGTTCACTAGTGTTGTTTATTTCCAGATGAATACTGTAAGTGACTGAACCCTGTAAGGTGCTGCACTTCAGCTTCCCTCCTGAAGTTGGAGTGAACACATTTCTGGCACACTCCTTCATCTTAGTGTGCCATTGAAAACAGTGAGATAGTGACGTGAGGGGTAAGAGAGTCCAACAACAACTGAGCACATTGATACAGTTTACGGTTCACCAGCAGAGTGCTGTGGTCTGACCTGAGAAAACTCAGCAGGAAACACCAACACACACAGGGAGGAGCTGACAGGAATATGATAGCATTGCAACAGAGTTTGACTAAATCACTGACTGACTTGGACAAAGAAGATCAACAGAGGGCCTCTCATTCTGTGAAATGCTTCACTTTCACTTTATCTTCTTTGTGAGAAATCAAAGAAATAATTGCTTTGACATGGATTCACCTCATCAGTGCTGCAGGAAGAGAGGGAGTGTCTCTTGTATTTTGTACATTCAGTGTAAAGTCCTCTGCTATATATATGTTCTGCAGCAAGTTGATGTCTTACTAATTTAATTTTATTTGTTTATTTAATTTTATTTGAAAAGGGACAATGTACATTAATCAACATCCAAACAAATCTAGATGTACCCGAGTTAGCCAAAAGGCTTGTTTTCATCGGCAGTCCCTTTGCCTGATGTTGTTAGGCATCCTAGAATAGTAAAAATAATACAATATGTACAATAGTTAAACATACTACAGTGTGATAAAAAGCATATACAATACAGTTAAACAACATGAGCCAGACAGAGGAGGAGGAGCTAAGCAGATTCTACTTCTTTAGAATATGGCAATGATGATAACTGAATGGCTTCTTGTCTAAAGCTTTAAGTGCTTGTTTGTATAAAGTTCCAGTGGTTTACATACACACACTCTACACACTCTAGGCTGTAGTGTTAGAGTGGTGTAGTGTTAGACCAACTTATTAGACAATAGGTGATGTGGGAGAGAACCATTAGCTGCCCTAGTTGATAGGAAGTTTCTAGTCAACCTGAAACTTGTCAAACTGAACTTTACTTTATTACAGACCCTTTTTATGTGGGTTTGGAAGCTGAGATTTGAATCTATGTGTACTCCTAAATATTTGTATTCTGAGACAACTTGTAGTCTCTCTCCAGAGATGAGAATATCTTGGTCTACATCTACACTGTGGCCTTTGGAGAAAAACATACAAACTGTTTTCAACACATTCAGTTGTAAACATTGATTAAGCCAGGATATGACCCTCAACATAACATCTGTTAGCTTGATTGCGTGAGATATCGTGGAGTAATGACGTCCTTACCAGTGATTGAAGTCACACTCGAGTTGTATTTATGTCATGTCATGTCATGATGTCATGTCATGATGTCATTCCAACTGGGACACCAGTTGATAGACATAAGGGTTAGATTTATAATTATCGATTTTGACAAGTTGGGAGCTGAATGAGAGGTAGGATTTAGAAAGTTGAAAAAAGTTCAGTAGTTTATGCAGTAGAATGTTAGGATTAACAGCGTCTTATGCTTTCTGTAAATCAAGGAACACGGCACCCACAACCCCACCTTTGTCCACTGATGCCTTAACTTCAATGATTTATTTTAATTAATATGCATTGATTAACAGATCATTTTCATTTCATTTGACAACAGATTTACAAATGACAAAACACTAGTTCACCTACGGTTTTATCAGCCTTGTGACCATATATGCTACAGCATTAATAGCATAACCAAAAATATCAGGTTATGAGATGCTGACATCAGTTGTATCTTACCTGTGACAGTGAGCACCATGCTAGCAACTTGATATCCGATGGGATTGCGGGCGACACACTCGTAGCGTCCGGCATCAGCAGTCCCCACATCCTTCACCTCTAGATAACCCTCAGGGCTGATGTGGAACTTGCCACTCTCTGTCACTTGTACACCATCCTGGGAGAGAAAAGGTGTGTGCGTTGGGGGGATTGGGGGGGGGGTGGGGGGGGTCGACAAAGGCAAAGGTCATGATCTTGGGGGCTGGCATGTGGTGGAGGTGGGGATCATGTTACGAGACAGTGATTAAGAGCCTCACAGATTGGGCCTGTTGTGTCAGACCACTGAGCAATCTAGTTCACACTGGACAGAAACTTGACTAAGCTTAAACATATTAATGACTGAGTTACTTCATTGTTATTATTTTCATTAATTCATATCATAACAAATAATGTGACCACACACTATTTCCTGGCCCCCGTCCCTTTCTTCCTCACTGTTCTCTTTCAACCACTTGTATAACCCATGACCTCTGTGGTGATAAGGTGACCTCACTCAGCCAGCAGGAGTTTAAGCATCTAACCTTGTTCCAGGTGAGGACAGGTTGTGGCTGGCCCTGAGCACTGCAGGGAATCTGGACGTCCTGGCCAGACTCCACCGTCAGGTCCCTTGGAGCATTTGTGAAAACAGGCGTTACTGAATGAGTTAAAACATACACACACACACGCGCATGTGTTAATGATTATGCACCAGTACTGTACATGTAAAGTGCATTTAACAATCAATCACGGCAGACATTGAAATTTAGACTCTGCATATGCTCACACAACATACACACACTCACAGTGTTTGCGTTACACTGCAGTTGCTATTTTTCTTTCCTCTATTACAGGGCTGCATACATGAAAGCATACTGTATTTTAAAAAGGAAATAATGCATTGCTGCGTGTGGTAGAGAAACTTTTAGAGGAGCAAATCTGTGCTGCAATTCATAAACTGGTTTTCAGTTTTTTCCCTTTCAACCTGTCATGTGAGCAGTGTCGATATTTTTTGTTTTCAAACTTTAAACTTTAACTCACAAATGTGATACACAGACATACACATGTACACTGTTTTTTCGATTAAGGGAAAACAGCTGTTTTCCATTTGTGTACAGAGGTTGAGTAGGTCAACAATCGCTGACTGCAACATCACTACATCCACACACACACACACACACACGCACGCACCATGTTGAGCATTGTTATAGAGTGAGTCACTGTGTTATACTATCTAAGATTAATGATACAACCCTTCTGCAGCTGAGGTGTTTGGTGGGAGAGGGTGGATGTTTGCCCCCCCACACACCATGTTAAAATTCCTCCATGGTTCCCATGCAGCAGCCAGTAGTGAGCCACCTGGCCATGGGAAAATCCCACAAGTTTTAAAACGCAAAGCGTGGGATGCAGTTTCATAGTAGCCCAACACTAATTAAGTGTCTTTAAATCAAAGTTGAACTTTCTAAAACACAGGGTTCACTGCAGTGTATAGGACACCACATCAAAGCTTTGTGTTGCCAGGATGTGAACACAGCGCCATAAAGACAGTAAATAATATTACAGGAATATTAAAATCTGAGTGGAATGGAGACATGCTAAACATCCACACAAGAATAATCACATCCTGTTCATCCATGCTTTCACTTTCTTCTAATGCTTAGTCTATTCCTCTGCACAGCCCTCTTAGCATAAAGCATACAGCCATCACACACTGCTGGCATGGTTGTGGGCTTGTGCAGTACTTTAACAGTGTGGGGCCATTATGTAACGTGTACTTTGAGCCATGTTAACAGCCATTACTACATGGAAAAACATGGTGTCATCTTGGGATTACAGACTGCCATGCTTTCCTGTGCTACGCCAAGCCTGTAATTTTAGCTGCACACACACACACACAAAATACAACCATCCGCACACAAGAAAGAAGCAGTGTGGCACACCAACTTATACATGCCTTCTTCTGAACAAAAACACACATGCAAACACATATGGACACGCAGAATGAATTACAGCTTAGTATAATAGAGTATAGTACATTTACACTGCACATACTGTATACACGCATAAAGATGAAGCACTTGCCCACACACACACACCCACCCACATACACACAGCTATATGTCTTTCAGTGTATACATGCATTGTAACGGTTTAATAGCAGATCTGCATGTGTAAGTGACATATTAGCTGTGAATGGAAGCTACCGCACCATTCCCAACCTTTAACATTGTACCACATAGCACTCCCCTCCTCCTCTTACACAATCATGCAGTGTTTGAAGAGAGCCTTACAGCAGCCATGTCTTTCAGTCATCTGTCATACAGGACAGACAGGCTTCCATGTTAACCAATGCAGCCTGTCATGCATGTCTTCACCGTATATTAGATACGGTGGTTCAGTCAACTACTTTTCATTTATCTTTAAAGCAAATATATAGAAGTCTGGAGTAAAACCTGGAGCAAACTATCCATCAAATTGATTTACAATGAACAACAGTATCATATTCAATCATCTAAATTCATTTTGAAGCTTCACCCTGTACCCTCACCTCTCTGCTGGATGCTGAGCTGCACAGCAGTGCGCACAGTCCCCACAGGGCTGACCGCCTGGCACTCGTACTGGCCCTCGTCGTGGGCTGCCACCCTAGTGATGCGGAGAGTACCGGAAGACAGGACCACGTGACGGCGGTCCAGGGGTAATGGGCTGCCCCCTCGGGTCCAGGCAATGACTGGCTGGGGGTAACCGGTTGCCTCGCAGAGGAAGTCCACTGTGTGACCTTCCAGGACTGACTGGTCCTGTGGTGTGACAGTAAACTGGGGGATAGCTGGGGGACAGAAGGGAAAAACAGTAGTTATATTGTGTATGGAAATGAAACCTCGATGCATAGGAGCCTTTACTTTCCACTATACAATTAACAAAGCTAAAATTTCTAAGTTTGTGTGGAGTGGAAATGCTTAATTGACAATTACAGTGAGACAAAAACTGATTCTAGCTATTTTGATTGGATTCACTTTGTATTGTGTGAGTTGAAGAGTGAGAAGAAATATTTGATGCCTGAGTGTGAGAGATGCAATATTAACAAGATTCATGTTTAAATTACAGTACACTCAGGGAATTCTAAAACATAGAGATACACAAGATACACTGAGAAAATTCATTAATAATCATTCACTCAACAGAGAAAAATAGATTCAAATGGATTCTACCTTGCACAATGATATAAGCTGTAGCGTGTATGGTATCAACATTATTGGAGGCAAAACAGGTGTACTGTCCCCCATCAGCCTGGACCACATTCTGGATATAAAGGCCTCCAGAGGGGGTGATGTTGATGCGAGAATCACTGGGCAGGGGTGTCCGGTCTCCCCTCGTCCAGGAGACCCGGGGCTGCGGTTGGCCTGTGGCACTGCACTCCAGGGTCACACTCTCTCCTACCAGCACCTCTGTGTTCTGGGGCTGGATCACAAAACTTGGCCGTGCTGGAGGAGTAGGGGGGAGAGGGCAGAACGTGGGAATGGGGTTAGGTTAATTAGGTGAGAGGTGATAACATTTTTCATCTGGGTGTCTGGTTTGAGTAACTTCAGGGTATTGGGAAACTAGGCATAACCTAAACAAAGGTTGGCAAAATGATCAGCTGTTGAGAAATGTTTCTGTCTATAACGCCACTTTGACTACTGCTAAAAGAACTTCCCATGTGGATCACAGAATGTGGTCGAGTCCTGTCCATATTTGGCTAGTGATTACAGTTGAGTCAGAGGAAATATGTACACAGTGAGGGGCCTGGCATTTACAATCACACAGAGACAGGAAATGCACAACATCTGCTCTTAGAAACTGTTCTTAACATGAGGTCGTCACCAGGGCCACCCGTCACCCTAGCGATGACCCTCGGGTCATCTAGAGACAGCCGAGTTAATCTACCACAGCGACAGCTATTGGTAGTATGACTGATTGATGTGTGAGTGCTGTTTCAGTGTGTATGTACATATATCAGACAGAACAGAAGATAAAAAGGAAGAGCAACAGACAGGACTGAATGTACTTTTGTGTGTGTGTGTGTGTGTGTGTGTGTGTGTGTGTGTGTGGCTTTCCCATGAAAGCCAGAAGGCTTTGCTCACAGCTCAGTGGGACATCCCAGTTATTTGACCTGCTGAACTCTGGAGGTAACCTCAGTGCTACTCACAGTGCAGACACCTTGCTCTACAGTCTCACTTCTTAACAGACAGATATTACATCATGTTTCTGGACACGTATGTGGTCTGATAGTGATGATAACCCCCTACTATCAAATTTGTATAATATTATACACAATGACAAGAGGAAAACGCGTACACAGGATGCCTCAACCTGCTCTTATTTACTCCTGTCAAACTGAAAATGCCCCCTCCCTAAAAATGTAATACAGTACCATTTAACTGACTGTACCTTTTAACTGACCTATTTTTTACATTTTTACAAGATTACAAGATTTACCTTTTTACAAAAGTAATTTTACTTTTACTTCAGTGAAATTTATTTTAAAAAATAGCACTTGAGTAAATTATTCTAGAACTCTTTCTATTGCTGGCCATAGCTTAAATTTCTACATAATGCAGCTTTAGTAGATAATAGGCTGTCTATGATCTTCAGAGAATAAAAGCAGCCACTTACAGGGAGCTCCGAAATATCGCAGTGTGACCTGTGAGGTCTTGACCTCCCCAGCCACGTTCCTGGCCATGCATTGGTAGACTCCCTGGTCTGTCTCTCTGGTATCCTGAATCATCAGCGTCCCGTCCTCCAGCAGGTTCAGACGACTGTCATCCCGCATGTTTAGAGCATTGCTGCCAGGAAGACACAGAGATAAACATCAAAGAGTGTGTGCTGTCTGTGCAGAGAGTATTCACATTCTGTACTTGTCTACAATTCCACATCATCATTATAACACTCTTTGTGATAACTGTGTAATTATTGGCATAACCTTAACATTATTATAATGGGAATGGCAATGTCAGAACTCAGTGACTTTTGTTTATTCGTTTTATTGCTTATTCAAATCATGGGATATAAACATGTTGATTAAATCTACTGGAACCAGTTAAAAACACTCACTGAAATCTTTGGTTCCTAACATGGTCCTAACATGGTGTCTTACTTGTTCCTGAGCCAGATGATCTGTGGTTTAGGGTTGCCTTCAGCCCTGCAGGTGAAGTAGACAGTGTTCCCTGATGTGACATCGACATCTTGAGGCTCTGAGGTAATCCTGGGTACCTCTGGAGAGAAAGCCAGATAAGAGGATTGGAAGACAATGCATGTCTATGTGTACAGTATATGCCTACATCCTACACCAATCACTCTGTTGAACTGTCTGTTGAACCAAGCCTCTAGTCAACCTGGCTATTTTTTCCAAGGAGTGACAAGGCCGAGCCAGTCATGATGTCCAGGCAGGTATTCACCGAGTGTGACAACACAACTTCCTCTAGAAGTAATCATTCTAACTGCCTCGAGTATAAGGAACTGACTTTGCTGTGTGGTAGGTGGTCAACAGGTCACCTTCTATTATTGTTGTCTACATATTGTTCTTACACTCACAAGCGTGAGTACTGTATTAACACACACAGACGTGGAGGCAAGAACATGAATACGCCAGCTCCCAGAACACTGTACACATTAATTTAACCTCTGCCCCAACAGAAAAGACAAGCTCCCACACTCACCTGCCAACATGCAGCACACACTCTCCCTGTGGCCCCTGCCCCACACACTCAGTGTACATGTGATAAACACATTTTAGAAATACTCTTTCAAATGGTGCTCTGCACTCTGCTAACATCCATGGGATGGGGATAAATCCACGCAGCTCCAGCAGGTAATCCAAACCAAAACATATTAGAGGCTTCTGAAATTCAGACTAAAAATCTCACCCCACAATTAGTCTACATTAACACTGGGGCTGCTAATTTCAGTGGGTTGGAAATCTTGTTTGTGGTAACCCAGCCTTTATCATAGCCCAATGAGGAGGCAAGTGTGGCTCATCAGATACCAGATGTGCAGGGAGGTGGCACTTCATCTCAAGGAGAGCTGCTGTTTTGACAGCTGTTCAACCCGCCGTGAATTGTTCCGCCCCGTTTACAGGGGAAAAGAGGGAGAATAAGGAGGGAGGGAGGGAGGTGTGGAATGACTTCCACCATGTTTTTAAGCAGACATTCTTCCCCTGGTGCCTTGATATGCAGACAGATGGAGTGGGGGAGTGGGGGGTTTACATTGAGCAAGAATGGGCAAGTTGGGGCCATCAAATTAGCTGCTGAGATTTAGATGTGGTTGGGTTACAGTCAGCTGCCAACTAGCCTGCCTGCCTGGCTCAGACTACAGTATTCAGTGGGAGCTGGAGGAAACACAGAGCTGAGACACTTGGATTTACTGCTACAGGAGCTGTTATTGAAACCAACTGGAAATCAGCCACATAGACTTACAGTAAAATGTGGACTTTCTTTTCTACTTGCAGTGTTAAAAATGATCAATTCACACTATGCTTAAGCATATTTCCCTTTCCGGGTATCACTTGCAAAGACTGCAAGTGATACTCGACCCAAAATCTGTCTTTTGAATATAAAACCATCACTCTCTCAAAGCTTGAAAAAGTTTGTACTTTCCTTATTCATACACATCAAAGCTGCAGTCAATCAAAATTCATTTTCATCACAATTGATTTCAATAGCAAGTTTTTACTGCAGAAGAAAAGAATCCACTAAAATGTTATAAATAAATATCTAAAACCATTTCTACAGACCACGTCATTTTTCCATTTGAGAGAGAAAGATAGAACTTTTTACAGCCAAATGTCTACAGGGTGTCTGATAGATTTTAAAGATAGATTTTGGTTTAACTAGGACTTTAACAACTAAATTATCCTTCCATCTATTCAGTACTCCATAATTTCTTCATATAAACTAAATAATCAATTTCTAAAATAAGTAGCCATTTTAGTTGATGTAATTGATCTTTCATAATGTCATTGGCAGAAGTTATATCAAGTGAAAGTTTTCATGTATCAACCCATCAAAAGAAAGTTTCAGCACCCAACAAATACACAAAAGACACTTTCTTCACATTAATGACGGTCTGTAGGCCCCTCCATCATACCATACCACCCATTCATACGTGCGCACACACACATACACAGACACACACAAAAAAAAGCAGCGTCATTTCTAGAAGGACTAAACAGCTGCTTGTGGTTGATACTGAAGAGACCAGAGGCCAAACTGAGGGGCCCTGACTGACATTTTACCCAGACCAGAGACACAGCTGGTGGTGTATGAAGAGTGAAACAGCTGGGTGCCTGCAGACCCCAGACACAAAGGGAGGATACACCTGTGTGTGTGTGTGTGTGGGTGTATGTGAGACAGGGTGACTAAGCATACCTGCTATTTGCAGGCAGGAAGGCTGGAGGACTGAGTTTTGGTTTAAGTTAGGAGGGTGTGTATACAAATAGGCACATGGAACTCACATGCATGTTGCTATACAACCATACTGTGTATGGCTTAATGTGTGCTTGCCAACGTGTGTGTTTCAAAAGTAGACCCACTGAAAAACTCAATAAGGTTTCAATAATGTGGCTTTCAATAACTAAGTCAGAGTTCTTTCTTTATATATTCTGCCTTGTCCTGCCAAATTGATACTGTTAATGTTGTAGCAGCACATTAAAGTTCCACAGAGATTATCAGTCTAATTTCCACTACAGCCTGGCTTAAAGTGGAGAAGCTGAAAAAAAGTGTTAAAATACATTGTTTAGTATACCTAAAATGGATCAATTTATAAAAAAAAACCTTATATTCTCCAACTCTGCACACTAATCTAATTACATCTAAGTCTATAATGTAAGTACACTGTCGCTGTGTTGAAATGTACCAAGAAACATTCCATGATGTTCTGGACATTTCATGTGCATGTCTGGTTTTTCTCTCCGTACCACAGTTGAGCTCCTCAGCGGTGAGTGTTGCCACCGATCTTCCCTGCAGACGGCTGGGGTAGTCGCAGGTGGCAGCAGCCTGGGCATTGCCCGACTCAGCGTACTGCTTCAGCAGGTCAGCCAGCCACAGCAGCTCACAGTCACAGTTTAATGCATTGGAATCCAGTCGCCTTAACACACAACATGCGCAGACACAAAGACAAAGAAGGGGCATTTAGTTCTTACACTGAGCAAAGAGTACATGTAACTGTGGAGTTGTGCATGCCGCAGTGTTGTGTAAGTCCTCTCTGGCAGTTTATGAACTAAAACTGGTCTGGCATGGGCAGACCGAGCCCAGCTCAGTCCAAACAGTGGGGCTAAGCAGGGCCATATTGGAAGAAACTGTTTTCCTGCCGTGGGAAACTATCTCTCTGCTTGGCCTCGTCTTCTGGTAACTGATCCAGCTTTCAGCTCTACCACAACATGTCCATTATCTGTGACATGCCTTTCAGAAAAAATGTAACTGGCAATGTTTTACATTGGTGAGACTATTTGTGAAGCTCCCTTTGTTAATAGTTTAGAAGAAAAGTGCCTTATTGACAAATTAGATTCTAAGTCACACTCAGCCTTTCAAGGCTAAACTGATCATTTATATATTTAAATATCCTTCAACACTGAATGCCACAGTGAAGTCAGTGTTGGTCTACTGCAGTTTCTCTTGGAATCTCTTTTTAAGCACACTGGCCCAGGATCTAACAAATACTAAAAGGTAATTCAGGGCTGAGACAAGATGGGAGAGAACAATGGGACAAGGCCAAACCTCTGATAATTCTTCACTGTCTGCTGGCTGAAGGAAGATGGAGCTTAAAGCTGTATCAAAGATAGTGGTTTAATGTTGATGACAAATTCTCAGATTTCAGTATAGCATCTCTTATTCATCTCTTTATACTCCACCCTACACAGTCCCTTCCAATCTCAACTGCAGCTAACTCAAAGATAGAATAGCAAAAATATGAGAAGGACTGGGCTGTGAGCCTTGAGATAGAAATCATCTTGCAGCCAAAGAAGCGTGAGAACAGTGTAGTGTGGTTAACATGGCATTTAACTGACAAACAGGCCCCGCTTGATGCTGAGTGTCATGGGGGTAAACTACAGAAATTGATACAGACATGCATTCTCACACAGCTGTTTCAGTAGTTGTTAGGAGACTTTTCCACTTACAGTCGCTTCATGGCCTGAAGATGAGAGAAGGTTCCTGGAACTAGCTGGGTGATTCTGTTGTTGTGCAAAAACCTGAGTGAGAGAGAAAACTTTTATGAGATGATTTATCAGTGTTCATAAATAAACGAAACAATCAAAAATACAGCTGACTTGAAACAGTGTCAAATGACTCACTTCATTTAAGTCCAGTAATGGTTGCACACGAGGAATGTGTATGATTTGAATGAATAAACATTTTCAGAAATAACCTTTTTGAAGTTAATTTTCCAAACTAATAATAGCAGATATATGTGGCCCTTGTTAATATCATATTCCATATTCCAAATGTGGAAAGAAATATGATCATCTTCCCAGACAAGACGGTTATACAATGGGACCTCTGAGACTTGGCTTAAAGTAGACATCAAAAACATTTTCCTGTTTATGGAAGGCTCCAACCAAAAACATATCTCCAAAAGTATTCACTAATTTTAAATAACTTAAAAACCATAACTCATGATCATCTGGTATGCAGTTCTTTATCTTCCATTCCAGCCTGTAGGAAACAGAACTAAAGATATGCTCTGTGGCCACTTTGCCAAAGTGATTGCTTTGACCGTGACCATGGAGATATTCCCCAACAAGCCACTCAGAGTGTGCACCTGGGAATTCCTTCCCGCCTTGTTCCCCATTTTTTTGCAGGTGTCCCTCCTTCTCCTCACACTCTCCAGAGACTGGGGAGTATGGATAGACTGGGCAGCCACTGGCTCATAAACAGGGACAATGAAACAGGAATTTAACAGGATTTTCGACATCTGGTTGAGAGTTTGAGAGGCAGAGGCGACATCACATCTGCACGCTGACAGGAAAGTTCAGATCCAGAGAGTTCACAGGCAATGCTAGGGACTAACAGACTACATAAAAAAACATCATAGTAATCTGTGTGCAAGACAACCACAGTTTTAAATCACTTAATGTACAAACATACCGTACGTTTAGA
This sequence comes from Scomberomorus guttatus, assembly GCA_038419695.1. Classification (NCBI taxonomy): domain Eukaryota; kingdom Metazoa; phylum Chordata; class Actinopteri; order Scombriformes; family Scombridae; genus Scomberomorus; species Scomberomorus guttatus. The sequence continues at coordinate 26,684,628 of CM076455.1, forward strand.
TGTTTAATGAAGCAAAAAGTTGATTATTTAGACAAATATGTTTGTTTTCACTGTGATGTTATGGAAAGAATTTAATCCATCTGATTGTCTTTTACTGTGGTCATGGACAATATTAACATCGGTACTGAATGTAATATAAAGTTGTCACATTAAGATAACCATATGCAGATTATGCAGGGCAACGTTATAGTTAGGATAATTGGTGGAATCCACTGCAATGTTATCGATGGATTTTCTATAGTATGTGATCAGTAATCTTTGATGAACAGCATGTTAAGAGTAACACTCCTATCTGTGGTTGCAATTAGCTCAGCTCTATGTTTAACGAGACCAAGATGTGTTCTCAATCCTCAATCCAATCCAAGACCGACTCGAACGTTGTGATCTCATCCAGTTCCCCCGGTTTCTTTTTCTCTGACTGATTGTCCCAAAGTGAGTATTTTTGGAAGCAGTGTAATACGAAAAAAGAAAATGGACAAAAATTTATCCCAATACATTTCCTGACATATTGTAGGTCTATTAAACAGCTGAACTCAAGTTGTATGTTTAACGAATAAACTACAGAGCGAAAGAACACTTATGTAATCTCACAGCTCTAACAGTATAAACAAAATTAACCTCATGGGGACTAAATATTAGTCAGGGATCAACTCCTACAATCTGCTTTCATTACTGTATTTTAAAGCAAGGACAAACCAACTGAGCCTCAGGGGCTGTATTGAATTATAGCTGCATTCTGCAGGTCATTCCAACATCATGCTAAGCAAAGTCTGGACCTGCCTGGGTTGACACTTAATTCCATGCCAAGTACATCATGCTAGTTATTGTTTTCTGGTTTCTATCAAGTGTCCTGCGCAATCCAGTTGCGCCTGTGGATCTATTTATCCACTGATTTATGTGAGAAAATTCAAGTTGGGAAATTATTTTTCTTCTGAGAAAGATTTTTTTCAGATTGTGTGTGAACTGTGTACATTCAAGGAATCTTGAAGGTCAGACAGGAAGAACTTACAGTCGTTCCAGCTTTGGTAGGTGAGTGAAGGATTCTGGTTCCAAAGACTCAATGTTGTTGAAGTGCAGGTACCTGGAGAAGAACAAATTATAAACAAAGCTTAGTAGATTATGACTCTCTGTCTGACTACCTAGAATTTCAGTGTCCTAGTAGGCTCTAAGAAATGGGTCAATGTGACCACTGAAGTGTTCCCCTGTCCTCCCTGTTCACATGTCCATCCCTGGCACTTCATATTACTGAAATAACAGTTTTATAAAATGTGATAAGATGAATGCAGACAGACTGGAGGAATTTGCAGATCAAGCATTCATATTAGACAGTTGATATACAGGGTCTGAACATCTATGGCTGAAGGCTGAGTTTGAAATGAGGTTGCCCACAGGTGAAAAGCAAGTACAACCATTATCTCATGGAATGCAAACAGAATTTATGCCCCCCAAAAGCCTTTGAGCTGAGAACACATAAATCAAACCATATGCAAACAAATAAAAGGTTAGGCAAATGAAATCCACCTGATGGCTGTATGGTAACAACTGTAAGGGTTCAGTTGGGTATCTGCTTATTTAAAAGGGGAAAGCAACAGCCAAAGCAACTGCAGAAACAAAACAGACAGACACTAAAGACACTGAATTATGTACAATACAAATCAAATGCAATAGTCCTCTAGATGTCTTCCACACACGAAAATCCAATTCAGTTTTGTCTGTTATCTCAAGTGCTTTGCTGTTTTACAAGCTGTACTGGACATCCAACATTATGTCTTTGGGTGTTGCCTAAAGTATGTGTTGTAGAGGGGCCAGAACAGAAAAACACAACACAGTCCAGACAAACGAAAGACAGAAAGGTTTAACAGTGCCAACAGTAAACTCCTTTCAGAGCCACTTAATCCTCTCTCTAGGATGAATGAGCATCCCACACCAGTTATTTCATTACACTTTCAAACTATTTGTGATCCAGTATAGCTGTCACAAGATTAGATAGCTACGAGATGAAATGAAATAACTCAGCCATGGTCTTAACTGTGTTAAGACCATGGCTAGAGAGGGCTAGAAGACAGTTGGCCTTGCTTTCATGTTTCAGACCATTATTTTGCTATAAAGCTGGGATGTGTGATCAATCTATGCTCACCGACAAACCCACTGGCATGCTGCTAAAACACCAACAGATGAATGGCAGTGGGTCATATGGGAATGAATGTACAGACGGGTGACAAATTAAAGGAAAAACCGATACAGGTCTGAATGTTTGACCCCTACAGTGAGGGGATCCGGAGGCTCTGTTATGCTGTAGGGGGTATTTTGCTGGCATGGTTTGGGTCAACTTGTCCCTTTAGAGGGAAGGGTCACTGCAAATCAATACAAAGTTGTTCTGAGTGATCATCTTTATCCTATGATGAAACTTTTCTATCCTGATGGGAGTGGTCTCTTCCAGGATGACAATGCCCCCATCCATAGGGTACGAGGGGTCACTGAATGGTTTGATGAATAAGAAAATGATGTGAATCATATGCTATGGCCTTCACAGTCACCAGATCTCAACCCAATTGAACACCTATGGGAGATTTTGGACCAACGTGTTAGACAGCGCTCTCCACCACCATCATCAAAACACCAAATGAGGGAATATCTTTGGGAAGAACGGTGTCCATCCCCCCAGTAGAGTTCAGAGACTTGTAGAATCAATGCCAAGACGCATTGAAGCAGTTCTGGCAGCACGTGGTGACCCAACACCTTGCTAAGACACTTTATGTTGGTTTTTCCTTTAATTTGTCACCCGTCTGTAGGTGCAAGGTTTTTGGAGCAGTTTATTTCCCCCTAAGAAGGTTGTGACTTCAGGCTTTGGCATCTGCTCGCCAGTGGGGATGTTGAAGAACTAGTAAAGTGTATACAATCTGGCTCAGAACTTGTCACTCACTTATAAAACCCTTCATTAATGTAACAACATTCAAAACAGCTGCCAGGCATGGAGCCTGATGTTGGAACTGGTTTTACTTGGTGAATTAGCCATTTGTTCTCTGTTAATGCAGTTTTAGTGAGGTCCACCAAGTCACCAAGTACAAACAGCCTAATTTGCTAAGGAAAAGGTGCATATCAGCCATTGGTTGTGATACGATACAATAAGCACTGCAGGGATCATTTCTACTAACAGTAGTCAAGGAAATTCTATCAGAATTCTGAAAAAAAACCAATTCATATTTATAACATCAATCAACAATTGGTAATGTGTTTTTCTTGTCAAACATGCAAAAGTAAAGGCAGAGTGTTTTATAAAAGCAGCACAGAACTAATATGTTTCTGAGTGTCATGACTTACAGGAAGCAGTAGAATTTTATCACACAGACTAAACATTCATAATGCACCGCAGGTTTCTGACAAATAAACACTTAGATTACTGCAGATTACAGTAAATCGGAGCGGTAGAGTGGTCTCTTCGGGAGCAGGATAAACAAAATGCAAGTCAAGCTTTGCTCTGGAACAGAAGCTGTGGCTCCAGCACAACACTGCTAGCACTATCATTAACACAGAGCTAGATACCATGCTTGAAGCTTCGCATGAGGGCGGTGCATATCTGTCGTCATGACCACAAGACATGCGACTCATGCAAAAGGGTCAAAGGGGGTCAGCGCGGCATACAAGGGTGGGTGCACACACGGCATGCATGGTGGCGGTGGAAAAGTGGATAGAGGGGCGCACAAAGGGGTATGGAGGGGGAGAGTGTCATTGTAATGAAAAATGACTTAACAGAGCTATCATGATACCTGTGTAAGGCCTACATAGCCATGTCATACAGAATTCATAACAGCATACCTGGCACTATTACATCATATGACTTAGCTTATAAATCACTTATGAGCATGTAGACCTTACCAGGCTTCATGAATAGCAGCTCTTTGGGAAAGGGGAGTGGGGGTATTTTACAGACGGAGAGACAGTAGGTGGAGGAGAAGCAGCAGGGCGAGCAGAAGGAAAAGGTGGACGAGGAAGTTGGTCACTTACAGTTGTTCAAGAGAGACAAGCCCCTTAAATGCTTGTCTGTCAATTGATTGGATTTCATTCTTGTACAAATAGCTGAAAGGAGAGATAATCAGTTACATTAGTAACACACACACACTCACAGGATCATCTGAATTCTGCCTGGTTATTATGAAAGAAAGTAGAAAAGATCTGATTAAATAAGACTGCTTAGTTGTCATTTTAAAATGATATTCATGTTGTCATGTGACTTCTTGTACTATGTGTTTATTGTAGATAGAAATGTTGAAATGTATTTGGTGGAAGTATAAACTACACTACCCTGCTTCATGGACATCACTGATTGTAGTGATGTGGTTAACACAACTCATTAAGACTTAAATTAAACGCTCTCAAAGATTTGGTACTTGCACACCTCAGGAAAAAAGAAAAATACAGCTGTTAAGATGGTTTGTGCATCAGATAAAAAGCATTCAATCAATGGACAAACTGTAAATATGATTCCTTGTGTGTCAAATTTTTTCTCCATATGTCTTTGCTTTTCTCAGTGATTTCCATATTTGAACTTGAAACAGACTGAACTAATATGCAGCCAGTACAAGTTCAACATGGTATTTTAGCACACTGACAGAGTGCGGGTGAGAAACACCCTTGATGTGAGCATGTTCTCTCTCCATTATATATGTTACAGAAATGTGATGCTAGAAAAGCAATGGCTTACAGCTGTCTGTCCTTTCATCTCCTATCTCCCTATTACACTTTCCGCCATCGCACTCATAATGAGACATGATGAGAGATACAAATCTCCCCACAGCACATGACACAATTCATGGAAAAATAAACATCTTTTTATCACTGCATGCCCTTTTCATTGCTAGAGCTTGTCTGCGTCAATGCTATCAGGTTTCTTACCAGTGAGAATGAAAGATGCATGAAAAAAATAAACAACTTTATCATATGTCACATGATAGACGGATTGAACCAAAAGCCAAAACTGAGATAGTGACATTCATTGAGAAATGACACAGCCTTCATACATGTACCAGATGACCTTATACTAGGAAATGACCAAATCTATTATTTTCCATTTCCATGCAGAGCAATTCTGGAAAAAAAAAATGACGATGGTGATGAAAACCTAGATCGTTAAATATAATGTGTTTAACTTAGTGACAATGCAGCAACCAGACGTATTGCTGTAACACCTTGTCAATGGGTAACTGACTTAAAAGTTTGGCTTCACTTTCAAGAACTCCCCCTCAGGCTGAATCTGAAATGCAACTGACTGCAGCCTTGTACGTGCGAGTGTGTGCACACGCTTTGTGTGGAGGTTTATATGGGAAACTGGATTTGGGCGTTTCGTACTAGAAAAACTCAAGGGGCTTCACGTCAATGACCACATATTCTTTAATAGTGTTTGAACAACCTGCCATTGAGCAGAAAATATGTTTTGTCAAAACTACATGTTAGAAAATGACTCTTTAAAACAGTTCCTGTTACTGTGGTTTAGGACACAGGAGGCTTTTCCCTGACTGCTGTACTACCAAATTATCTATATTAAACCATTAAAAAAAACAAAGCCATACATACATGTACTAGGGAAAAGTACATTATGTACTACAGAAAAAAAACCTGCATTAATGTACTTTGATGCAAGTAGATAACCAAGTAAAGATCTGTGCTTCTATAATAAATACACTGATGTCCAATTAGATGGATTGACAAATTGAAACGGGATCAAATAAACAGTAAAAAGTTCCCACAAACAGGCTTTGTGACCTCTGTTTGACTTGTTTATGGAGTTGGTCGTGGGATGGGGGGGGGGGCGTTGTATAGACAGCCGTCTGGCTATTAAGTTAGGAGGACATGAAAGATGACAGGGAGTGGACTTAACTGGGGTCCAAAGGAAGTGAAGAGGTGAGGCGGGAGATACTATCTAGCCCCCAGCTATAGAACACTGAATCAGCAGGAAGGGGGAAGGTTGGGGGGACACTTTAGCCTAATCACAAGGGTCGGGGCTATAGTACAGGCTTTAGATTGACTCTGCTTTAACGGGAGAGGGGCTCTATAATTAAAACAGTCCATAAATAGCTACAGCATTTAATTACAGCATGAAGAGTGGGGACGTATGCCGGGACGGAATGTGTACGTTTGTGTTTGAGGGTCAGTGAGCTGAAAAGAAAGAAAAAGAAAAACCGGTTCATCCCTTTATCCTCCCTTCCCTCTGCCTTGTTTAGTGGAGCTGATGTGTATGATCCTGTATCAAGTGTGCAGAGCTTGTCTAACATACTAGCTGGGCAGTGATATTCTTCCCCAGACACACAGGCCTTTATCAGAAGTTCTTGCTAATATATTTTGCTGTTATCAGCCTTTAGGCAGCCTCATGCAGACAGCTGGAGACAACATAAAACATGGTGTCATATTCTCATCTCATCAAACACAGTACTGCTCAGTACTGTACGTACTGAGCGGGGAGATGACACACTGTCTTTCTGGGAGTACAGACAGTGCTCTCACCACAACAGAGGTCAGTGACTAACAAAGTGCAAACTAGCAATCCCACAGAAACCCTGAAGCTACACACGCCTTAAAACCACTTCTCCACATTGCCTCCAGGTCAAGACTTCCAGACACATAAGTACAAAGGATCAGACAAAGGGAGACTTCTCATTGACGCATTTTCCGTAAACTACACTGATCCTTTTTTACTGACTAAGCAGTCTAGCAACATCAGCTGTCTTCCACTTTTACAGTCAATATGTCTGGTGTCTTTGTTGTGAAAAGAGGGTAAGATATATGTTATCATGCTTCCTCTTCTGTTGACTAAATAAAAGGTGACCTCCTTCAGCAGTGGCCTTTTGCCTGTTTCGCCTGACAGGACAAAAATAGTCCCACACTTGACCTCAAAGACAACACAAGATTGATATGAGGGCAACTTACAGATATTTGAGGTTTTCCAGGTCTTCAAATGCCCCCCTGGGGATCCTTCGTATATGATTGTTGTTGAGGAGACTGTGAGGAAAACATAGGTTATTTGAGGTTACAAACAGTACGCTTGTTCTTTCTAAGTGGATTATGACATGTATATTAAGACAGGATGCAGTATAGTGTCATTCAGAGTTGTTTTTATCAGTTGATCCTCAATCTCTGGTACAGTAAAACATATAGAGGAGTTCTTAACATCATCTGCTCACCTTGTTCACACAGTTTCACTTTGTTCAGCAGTTTGAAATCAGAAGGGCTGTGATTTAAGATTTGAATAGGTTTGTGATCACTTGTTTCCTCTTTTTGAGTATTTCCTCTTTGAACAAAACATTGTACCCGATACAAATGTAAAACAATAACAACTTTTGATTTTGATTCTACATATGTTAGAAAGTGACAATTTATCTGTGGCTAACTCAAGAGAAGACAAATGGCTCTCCCTTCCGACGGACATTACAGAAATATTTTTGTCTGTAAAACAGTAATATTGGACATGTCTGTGTAGTTCAAAGACTGATATACTTTAGGATGTGTTATTGTTCAGTCTGGAGGAACTGTTCAGGAACTGGAGCCTGAAACCATAAAGAGCTGTTCAGGATATAAAGCCTCAACAGGCCTCATGGCTGGCTGGCTGATAGGAAAAGCTGGGATTTTCTTCTGCCTTACGGGACTTTTCTTCACTTTGAAATGCAATCTAAGCCACTGTGTCTGTGCCCTGCACATATTCTCATGTTTATTAACTATCATGGATATATGACTGGATCGGAATCTAGAAAGCTTCACTTTTAGCATCATGCTAACTCTTTTCTTTACATATCCCTACCTTACTCCTCAGCATGAAGAGCGGGCATAGGTCAGAAAGCATCTCAGTAATGTTTGCAAATATTTGAGAAAGGTGAGGTATGTTTGATTTTATGGCAGTCAGCTAAACAGTGTGGGCATATCAAAACTCAAGATGGTTGCTAAACTAATATGTTGCCCATGAAGAATAGAAAAACTTGGAACATTTCTACTTTATTAGCTTAGCATAGCAATGCACCATCTAACAGGCTGGACATATGATAAATAGCCCTGTGGGTGGAAGTGGAAAAATAAATTCCTCACAGATTACGAGCTGACCTACATGTGTGAAACCACAGCAGAACAGAGCAAGTATTTGCCCGTGTGTGTGTGTGTAATATGACAGGACTTTCTAGGGAAGTGACAATCATTCAGTAGAGTGCTTTTTTTCCCCTTGACAACCTTGAATCACTCTCACAACCTGGATATTATTTTGGAACAATCTCATAACAAAAAACAGGTTATGCTGTAGTTAGTATGAAACGCTTACAAAGACTTACAGTGTGTTGAGGTTCTGTAATCGTCTAAAGGAACCAGGTTGTAAATCCTTGATTTTGTTGAACCTCAGATCTCTGTAGAGCAGAAGGAAATATATTTATATTCAGGAAAGGATATGATTAAGTATATCAATGACATGTACACAAGTTGCATATATACATTAACTGGAAGATATCTTAATGTGCAGAAAGCAGGCAACACACATCTGTATGAACTCAAGTGCACAGCAGAGCCTTCGTGTAATAATCCCCAAGGATAATTGAACACATTTCTCATCTCACAAGAATGCTTTTGTCAAGCTTTAATCATGAGGGTAGATTTATATAACATTTGCCCCAAAGATAACAATCACAAAGCTCGTCAGCAGGTTTCAGTATCTCTCTCCTTTAACTTTCTGATTTAAAGAGGCTGTGCAATGATAACAGTAAAACTTTGATGACACTAATCACTCCTGGCCTCATAGCAAATGACTTAGCGTGCCATGAAAGTGACAAGCTAAAGACTGTAATGCCGCAATTAGCCCTGTGCAGGTGAAATCATTCTTAACCCCAAGTGGCATTACCAGCCACAGAAAGACAAGTGAAATTTGAACATCTCATCTGAACAATTATGTTATGTTTGAGGAACTTCATCTCTAAGTCATCTGACCTTCAGCTAAGCTATTAGCTAAATGTATTTTTACAAGATAAATTCTGTAAATGGAACCAGTCATTCATATGAGAAGCATTTCTAGAATGGAAGACAGTGACACTCTACACTCGTTTATGGTCTTTACTGGGGCAACAACAACCATACTAGACAGTCGAGCATTATTTGACCCAGCATGGTGTTCTGGGAGAAAAGCCTGTTGAAAACACCTCCAGACAAAGAGATGAAGAGAGCATTAGTGTGGAACCACAAAGCAGATTTACCACTGCACTGAGGAAAGGAAGAACTACATCAACCTTTCCTCTCTAGAAAGCTCAACTCTCCCAGTAACAGTCTGCACTCTCTACCAGCATTCTTGTTAGCCAATTACCTTACAAAGTAAATACATACTTTTCAATTTGGAAGAACAGCAAAACAGCTTTACCTGTGCTCCTTTTCTCTTCAATGATATCTAACAAACTTTCATGCTATGAAGTCCATCCCAAGCATGCAGATTTAATTTAGCTGCTGTATTTATCCATTAGCTAAGTATTCATGTTGTCTATTTCCCTTTATGCGCAACGGGCAAAGAACCATAAAGCTATACATTCTTGAGTTTTTGTGTCTTATATTTCTGTAAAAATGCGGGCCAAATAACAAAATCAACTGATTTCATAGCCAGTGAAATGTTTATGGGTCACTCGCTCTATAAAAGCCCTCACATATGGATCCAATCAGAGTGAGTCCAACTTTTTCATATGCTGACTTCCTTTCATATAGGCTGTAAGCTAGTGCAAGAATCCAGTCAAAGAGCTGTTTTGTAACTGACATGCTTTGTGTGGAACGTCCCAGCTATGGTGGATATTGTTGTTTCTGGCACCACCTCAAGTAGGTGAGAAAACGTCATTAAGCTCTTAATGTCAAGATAAGACTGATCGCACATTTAAAATCAATCAACAGCTTCTGAACTACTAACCAAACAATAAAAAGCTCATTAAGTTTGATGCATGTGGAGCGCTCCGAAAATGAACTGTCAAATACACTAAATGGAGGTGAGGGTCTTCTGCGGGAAGAATACGGGATCACTGCTAGGTGAAGAGGTGCAGCGCCCTTAGGAAAACATCTCTCTCCAGGCAACGGGCCCAGGGTGCAGAATGCACTACGCAGGCATGCTGAGGCAGGGGCTGTCCTGCATACCTGCCTCCAGCTCTGAGGGATGAAGGCATGAGGAGAGCATTAGAGCAGGGCTACGTGCTGGTTCAAGCAGCACCCATCTGACATGCAGGCATGAAAGCAGTGGTTCAATGGTTCTGATTCCTGCTGAGGAAAGTCTCGAGTAAGAGATGAAGCTGTGTGCTCGTTCTTGGGATTCATCCAAAGCTTTATCTTGAACTCAAACAGTAAACACTCCCTATAATGGAAAGCTTTAAAGAAAATGTCTCTTATTGACATACACATACAGCAGTGAGTATGCTAACTGAACCATTTGCCCATGCTGTTGGACATGTTATTTTTGCTCTGTGTGTGTGTTTGTGTGTGTGTGCATGCACTTTCATGGTGTTTTTTTGTAGAGAAGGCTAAATAAGGTCAAGCGTAGTGTTGTCTGTAGCAGCGGGGTGTGTTTAAAGCATCAGCTGTTGATGGAGGGGAGGAGCGGCTCAGCTGACCAGAGTGTACTGGAAGTACTGGAGATGATGACATCAGTACTGATATACTTTATCCTGTGAGTGCTCTCAAGCTTGCAGTGAGTGAGACTGAACAGCTCTCTGAACAGTACCGCGTGTTTGTCTGAGTGATTGTGTTGTCTGCAGATCAGTTAATAAAAACTTGTATGTGTGCTCCAAAACCTGACCCTGCCTATCCATCATAACCCAGAGAATGCGATTTGTTTCTGAAACACATCTGCACTAATCCCACTTCATCCCCCGCTCAGAGCATTTAGACTATTTTATCATACTAATTCACGAGATCTGCACTAGTAGCAGTGCTCCTTTTGCAGTCATGAGAGCTAACATCAAACAACAGTTTCACAACAATTAAACAGGAAGTAATGATGATTTGTCAGAAGAGCGAGATGGTCTATAAATTTGCTTTGTGATGATTTATCATCAAAGAACAAGAAAAAAGCAGGGGAGGAGTCAGTCCACAAAGGGAAAAAATTACAGGAAAAAGTACAGAGGACATCTAGTAAACAAGGCGCCTGTGAGACATTCTTCAGCAAATAGTTCATTGAGGGACCAGAGACTGCTGGTTGGATGTTGTCATCAAAAATGAGCACAGACTGCTGAATGTTTTATGATATTTGTTCCGGGACTTATTAAATGAGTCTGTTAACTCCCATTAATGTGTTTTGGTGGCACTGAGCCAGAGGGAGTTATAAAACAGCAAGGCTAACAACCCTGCAGAGGGGCTGACAGACTATTCTGAGTTTGTCTAAACAAAAAGCCTGAAAGTGAACAGCTTCCCTGGCTCACTAATGAGGGAGCCATGGGAATTTGACAACAATAGCACTGATACTGTGAGGGCAGAACAAAAGATCATTTAATTTATTTTTGAAAACAAAGAAATTTGTCATTTACCCACACAGGATGGCAGGCCCATAACATGCCATGCTGATAAGAACAAAGCCCACAGACAAAGAGAAAATGATTTTTTAATGAAAAAATAGCCCAGGGATTTACTTCTACAGAGTTTTGTACTGTACTTTTTTTAGGAGACTGAATGCATGATTTTACCATTTAGATCCTTTGATTGCACTGCAGCTCTTTGGCATAAACTAAACTCAAGCCTTACATTTCTCAAAAGATAATTAGAATGACCTATTTAGAGTAGACAGTGCTAACAATCTGTTTGCAGTGTTTTGGGCACACTGTGTCTGAGATGAAAGTACAGGTCCAGTGAGTGCACAGAGGTGATTTAGGGACAGAGTGACTCTGCTCCATACAGGAGAATCACAGTACTTATTGGTCAATGCGTTACTATAAACATTTAACATGCCTCTGCTCTACTCTACTCTACTCAGGGGGTTGACACATTTACTAGAGTAAAGTCACTTACATTTTACAGTCACCATGCTTAGGATTCACAGCAGTTGAGCTCATTACAGACTGAAGTGAACACAAAACAACACGCAGTGGCATTATGGAAAACAAAGAACAAGTTCACTCCCCAAAAGCATTATGAGGCCTGTATTTAATGCCCCTAATTTCAAATTTCAATGGTATTTTGAACTTAAAGGTGAATGTTTGCCCCAAGCCCCCATTAATTGGTAACCCTTGTAAAAGTCTTCTGTCAGCCATGTGCCTCCTGAGCAGGCACCTCAGAGGTCTGACCCACACTGACACTGATACAATCATGTCAATCACAACACTAGGGGACCTGATGCTGGGCTGTTACTGTATCCAGTATGTTACCTAACCAGCTCTGAGCAAATGGCCTGTGTGATAAGAACTCCATCCCTCCTATGTCTACTGGCTTCCAACTGGACAACAGGTTAATCAAGTCATAATTTTAGAGGCCAAAATAAATACTAGTATTTTAATAATTGGAATGATTCACTGTTGTATCAGGATCTTATTCTTGGCAGGACAGTAAAGCCTGTAAAATTGTTAATGGTGCTCTGGACCAAAAGGCAAGAGCCATAGCTCTGTGTGGCACTGCCAAGCTTCTGTCATCTTCTTCTGTGGTTATTGGTCTGTGATTTTAAAATCTGCCAATATATAGCCTGTGTTGGTCTAATTCATTATACACTGCTCTACATGTTTTCCTTTTTGCATTTTCTTAATTAGCTGTGCCACACAGTTGAATGATGCTGCTCAACTATATGCACACAGCACAAGTGATGTGAACTCCCTCTAACCATCTAGCAACAACACAGTGATGGTAGTGAGGAGAAAGCTGATGGAAAAGCTGCAGAAACCAGTGAATCTGCAGCTAGTTGCACCAGTATAAGCAGATAGCTCTGCTGTATCACAGTGAACAGGTCAGATGCAAAACATGCTTTCAACAACATGTGTCCACCAAATCCTGCACATAACGGGGTGAATAAAACTAATATGGCCAACCTCAACATCAAAAACAGAAGGCGGTGCCAGTACACATGCAATATTCAATGTGTGCAAAGTTTTTGAATTTACTGATGATGACAAAAATCAGCAACAAATCTCGCGTTTGAAAGTGCTGAATGTGTGCACTGTAGCTGGCACACGTTTGTAGATGCTGACTAATGCTCTGAATCAGTGTGTTATGAGAGTCTGTAGCCGTACTGTCAGACTGTTGCTCTGATGTACAAGTTGTGTTGCTACTCAGAAATGCCTGTGTGAAAGTAAGTGACATGCAAACTGGAGTGCACTTGCTAAATAATTAACCACCCTCACAGCACTAATAAGAAAAAATATCTGCTGCTGCCACTGGTGTGCATATCTGCAACCATGGCATGTACCATGTGTTAAGTTTGAACAGTTCTGTATATTCACAGAGAAAACAAAGATCATATGATGCTGAGCTGTGCAAATGTGGACTATAGCTGCAAGGAAAATTTCAAAAGAGGTTTCTGTAAATTCTTGTCTGAGTCAGGACAACGAGTGAAGCTGGCTGCTGCCCAATTCTACTCGCATCTGAGTGCCATGTGTGGACCCCTCCTCTCTTTCTCTCTCTCTCTCTCCCCCTCTCTCTCTCTCGCTCTCACTCTCTCTCTAGTCAGAGGAGTCGTTTGGCTTTGTGACACATGCCCAAGTGGGCTTGCCAAGGACTCTCGAATGCGCGTGAGTCATTCTTAGTTAAACAAGAACATGGCTGGCTTCTCGCTTGGTTGGAGGAACAGTGAACCAGGATCTCCAAACATGGCTGCAGTGGTTCTCTACTAAATACATCCTGTGTAAAAATGACAAGGATTTGTTTCTTGTCAAGAGCCTATCAAAACCCCACAGAGCCAGAAGCATTTGGACAGCTAAATACGGCTAAGAGTCATACAAATAAAATGAATACAAGGGAAACTAATTTTTAATCACAGAATGAGACCCACTCTATTTTACATGGCAAGTAGACTAAAATTCACGAGAGAGAAGTCGCTACTATAACAGAAACCTGACCAAAGAGGGCTGGAAGGGGTAGTGCACATACAGTATACACAACTTAGGTAACAATCACCGGAACTACTGACCATTAAACTGTCTTGTAAGATTTCCTTAACCGCTGTCTCATCTAGGTTTGCTCAGAAATATCTCAGCTGTAAATGATCAGTGACTGGGCACTTCTGGCAGATTTATGCTGATGCATGAAGGATTTTTCTTAAGCAGGTTAATATAATCTTTTCCTTTTCAGACAACCTCTATATTCTAACAACAGCACATAGCTCCATATGTCAGACACAATCAAATATGAACTCAAGTTATTGTCATCCTGGGCCTTTTCATAGTTCATAGTTTTGTCACTTAACTCATCCACTTTAACACAGTAACAGTAACAGTAACAGTCACATAACTTTTAAATAACCTTTTGTCCATAATTACAATGTCATATAGATACAACAGTCCCTTCCTCAGCTTGCTTTACTAGCTGTTGGTCTTCTGTCTCCTTTATGACATATCACAGACTATAACAGGTCATTGTGAACTTAAATGCACTCGACTGCTGGCATCACTGGACTGGACTCCAATTTATTTGTCATGCTAGCAGCATAGCTCTAAGGATGGCAATGAACCACTTTGATCCAGACTGAAATAAAAATACCTCAACAACTATACGCTGGAATAGTCATGAAATTAAATACAGACATCCATGTTGCCCAGAGGATTAATCCCAATTTGCTAATTAGCAAATGTTAGCATGCTAACACCCTAAACTAAACTAAACCACGGTAAACATAACATCTACTCAACATCAGCATGTTACCGTTATCACAATTGTGGCTATTAACTTAACTAAAATCTCACCAAGCACATAAATCATAACGTTTTCTAGCTTGAGGGTTAGTCTGACTGCACATGCGCATTACTGTCTCCCGCTGGCCTCGCCCACATGTTCCTGCTCGACCCACTGACTTTACATAGGGGATGATGTCATGCACATAAAAAAAAAACTTTTCTAGGCTCTGGACACATTTTACAAATATAAAACCTTCATGAATTAAAAATTCATAATACAAAGGTGGTGGTCTATGAGGAAAATGCTTTTTGGGCCACAGGGGAGGCAAAACTGCTGGTGGCCACAAATTGTGGGAGAAATTGGCAGCAAGACTCACGAGGCGGTGCTGTATCAAGCTCTTTTATACAGCCATGATTTTAACTCAAAGCACCACTGTTCCTCAGTACAGCCTCACAGAGCCGCTAGCGTGGTGCTTGTTACTTCTTGTACTGAATTCCACAATTCAGTACACAAGGTGAGATACTGAAGCTGCTGAAAACATCTCTAATATTAAATGTGTAACTACCACTACAGTTATTTAGCTGATGGTCTGTGTGATTTCTATGGATGTAACAAAAACTTTATAAAATACTTTTCGTGTGCTTAATTAAGTGCTTAATTGATATATACAACTAATAAAATCAGAAAATAAAACAACATCAATAAAATCTGTTGACAAAACAGAAAAAAGACAAAACTAGCCTTATTTTAATGAGTGTCATTGTGCTCACAATATGTCCCTGCATAAAGAACAGTATCCCCTGCAAACTGGGTGTACATCCATTTCTGCTGTGCAGTAAGCTTCGAAATTTTATCACAGTCTTATGCCAGTATGACTAGTAAAATAAGCCCCAGGTTTAAAATAACCAGAATTCAGGGTTTATTCAAGATACATTTTCAGGAACTAATTTAAACGAAATGTGAAACAGTGTTCCCCCAAATTCACCAGCTGTCCTGAACTGGATGGGCACAGGAAGGGGCCAGTAGAGTTCCTTTCAACAACTATCTTGGGCCCAATCTCCCTGTGCAAATGAGCAAAGCTTTGGGGATTTCTGGCTTTGCATTCCATAATGCTGCAGAGACTGAGCGCCTCACAAAGCCTGACTGCAGCAAATTCCACACAATGGAACTCCACTTTCCCTCCCTGACTCACTAACACTGTCACTCAGTCAGACCAGGCCACTGTTGTGGGGCAGTGTGTGGGGTGAGTTGTAAACGACGTTAAGACGTTTAGACAGAGGAAGATGGCTGACTGCCGACCACCATGCAGAGCTCAAGTAGGGTGCCACAGAAATGTGCCTGCTTTAACAGGCAGAAGCTCGCTGGGCAATCAGGTCTACAGCCCGGTGACACTGTGACACCAGCCCCCACTGAACGCACTCAGCAGCCATCCTGCACCTACAAAAACCACTTTCCACTTATTCCATTCAATAGTGCCATTCACTCAGCACACACAGCTACTGAACTGAAATCTAGCCTTACAGTTTCAAAATAGTGGTTTACAATCACTGTGCTTAAGAACCTCATTCATCACAGTACACTAGAAACCAAATGAATTACTGCATACAGATGAAATACAAGCATTATGCTTGAATCATGAACACCAAAAGACGGTAGTAAGCCACTTCATAAAGTAGTGCATTAACAGACTGACACTGTTACCAGCTGTGCAGACATATGCTGTACATGCAGTACAACATGTGTACAGTAAGGCTCCACTGTTGGAACTATGAGACTGTTGACATGACATAATGCTACACTTAAGCACCATAAAAACAAGACTACAGCTGCAACTAATGATCATTTTCATTATTGATTATTCTGCAGATTATTTTCACAAGTCCTAGGTGACATCATCAAATATCTTGTTTTGTCCGACCACCAGTCCAAACCCAACAATATGCACAATATTACAATGATATAAAAAGCAGCAAATGCTCACATTGAAGAAGCTGGAATGAGAGAAGAGTTAGCATTTCTGTTTACCAAATGACTTAAATTAATTACTGATTATCAAAATAGTTGCTTGGCGATCAACCAATTAATTAACTGACTAATCGTTGAGGCAAAAATATATTTGAACATAATGACAAGCAAACAGCTAAAATGTCCAAATATGGAACACTGATACTGACTTGTGAAATAAAAATCCTGTTACACTGGCAAGCTTTGATACTACATGTCATACAAAGAGCTGCTGAGGTAATACCACCCATAATTCAGCACAAAAAGCAAAACGACCAGTATATATTTGATGTTGGGAGAATAGTGCTAATGTGAAAGTAATCATTTCTCCAACTTTACCAAATCCCTGAGAAGATATGCAGCAGTGTCCTTACAGAGAGGAAACGTAATTTACTATCATGCCTCAAACAGAAAGTCCTTTGAGAAAACAGCTGAAAAACAAATGTAGGCCAGAAAGAAAAAAAAAAGTCTGGGGAAAAAAGTCAATGTTCCTTGGTCCAAGTGTCATGTAGAAAAGCTCTTGGCACAAAGCCCATGTGCAGTAGTACCTCTGAGCCAAGACTTTTGATACTTTGCTGCGGTGTGGCCCCGAGGAACGAGAAAGAGATGTTTTGAACTTCAAGAAGTTGAAGATGTAGCGTTCATTGTTTAAAATTACTCAAAAACAACTCTCAGTTTAGCACCTAAGTTATCTGGACAGTGTGTCTTCATCCTAAACATGCATATAGATGCTTATACATTGACTGAGTTGTTATGGTTACAAACATACCACTCAGAGGTCTCCCAGCCTATTGAAATCCAAGGTGAGTCAGCCATGTGTTTTTTGATCACCTAAGCTAAAGGAGGGAAAAGCTCTTTGTTGCTGTTCAGGTCAACCACAAAAATCCAGCAGACATAACAAAGATAAGCAACACCTCTGCACATGCTGAAGTTCCAGTCCTGTTAAGTTGATCCTGGAAAACCCCTAATGTTGTCCCTAATGCTACTGTAGTATAAATAGATCTAAGAAGGTTGTACACAACTAAATTAAGGACAATAAATGCCATTTAATCACAAATGAATCATACCAGCAAGAATATATCTGTAAAAATATACCAGTAAATAAAAGTAATATAATAACTAATAATAACTTTCTAACAGATAACCTTTCTGGTGGTGGTGGATCATCTGACACTCTTATGATTGTTTTACATTCCTAAGAAATCCCAATTTAGGAGTATGGCATCCTGCCAGGTGATAGGAGGGATGCAGTGCCTACACATTACTTAGCTCCATGTTAAGTGTCTCTACAGCAAGAAAAAGTCCAAACGAGACAAATATTCTTAGGATTTAGAAGTTGTAGACTCTTTCACATACAACTTCTCTGTTAGGAGATACTGAATCCATTCTGACTGCCGTATTATGAGCCTTAATTTGATCAGCCACTGAATGCAGACCTCAAACTGCAACCTCACTTTAAGACATTCTTCACAACAGTGCCTGGGTGAACTCAAGTGTGGTGTACAAGTGTTTAGCCACTGCAGAGGACCGGCGATTTGTTGAACAATTTATACAGCCCGAAAGAGGGAAGGCTGAGTAGGAGCTGCGTTCATGTCCTGACATGACAGCAGAGCAGGGAGGAAAGGCGACAAGTGGCTTCAAAGCTCACCAGCATGAAAGCTTGTGGGAAAACCACAGCATGCTCTCCTGCTCTGATCAGCCCTCTAACAGATTTAGACACATCCTACAGAAGACCTAAACAATCCTTTCATTGCTGTGGTGAAGGATGGACTTTCATCTTTCCTTTGGGGGTATTTGGGCAGGGCTGCACCCTGGACTCCCTTCAAGGCTGTGGGCTGACCCCAGATGTTGGAGGACAAGGCTAATTGTGAGTATGCTGCAGTAGCTGGTATGGTTCAGGCTGGTTGAGTTGCCCCTTTGTCCCCCTCCTTACAGGCTGAATGAAGCTATTTATAGGTCCATGCATTATGGACTGAAATGGACAACAAGTTTGTGGCGGCCAATTACAGACAAAGGGTGCCGCATATTTGGGAGATTGGACTGATCTGGAGCTTTGTGTTCCTTCCTTGTGGCTCTTAGACACTGTCGCCAGCTACATCAAAAAGGAAATTGTTTAGCTGGGTGACTGTAGCAGAGTGCTCCTGACATCCAGGACTTGCTCACAAGTGCGTGTCAAGTAAGAAGTATTTCCTTCCTTTCATCTCAGAGGGAAAGTCAAACATGGAGACACAAGAACCGTCCAAACACAGTGATACCTTTTTTCTGACGTAAGGGAAGGAAGCAACTCAAGAAACTGCTCCACATCATGTCTCTATCACACTAAAGATCCACTGTAAAAAAAAAAAAAAGCCTGTAGCGAGAATCTTCTCTGCAAATCATGATAACACACCCAGTGGAGAGTGTGGTTGAGATTGAATCTATTCAGACTGTAACTATGCATTTCATTTAATGTCATTAAAGCGTGTCTCCATTAGGGAGATGTGTGCTGTGTTCCTCACACAAACTCTCTCATGCAGGGACCTATTGAAGAGCCTAACCCTCCACATTGCTTGCGGCTCACTTCACCAGCTGTGTGACCCTAAAAACCCTGTTCATTAACCTCTACAGCCAACAGCTGAACTCATTGGCAGGTGTCATAACTTAGTGAAAACGTCCTGAGAAGGTGTAATAACCTCTGCACTACCGCAGGACCTATTATCTCAACTTGCCTTTGTTTTCATTTCAACTTCAGTCAGTGGTTGAAAATCTCCAAAAAAGTTTGTTTTAACAGTGTGATTTGTTAACGCAAATAATATGAACAAATATAAGATTAGCAGAGGTTTGAAATGCGGAGAGAGACACAGTGATTTAAGTATTCACTGCATTCCCGTCTGGTGTGCCCACAGGGTTAGTTCCCGTTAGATTTAAGGAAAAAGCTACTTACAGAATGGTAGTCTGAGGAGAGACTGCTGGTACGGTTTCCAGGTTTAGATGCATACATCTCACGGTGGTTCGGAAGCATAAACAGCGACTCGGACAACAAAGTACAAACTGTGGTCCGCTAGCAAGTAATAACAAAGCCACCGCGAGTAGACACGGAGGAAAGAGCTGGCCAGCCCGCAGCGCCATTGCTAGCAGTGAGCCGAGCAGAGCACAGACCGCCAGCTGCTGCTCTCACACTAACAGAGAGGCAGCGAGACCGGGAGAGACGCGCGCACCCACGCACGCGCGCACGCACGCACGCAGATAGAGCGAGAGACTCACTGTACATGCACACAGAACAAATAACTTTAAATATATTCATTTAAAAAAATGTTTAGAGTTTATGTAGTTCTCACTTATTTGTATTTATATTTTTAACTGCAAGTCTAGATTTGTCTCTTTTATTTTAAATGACTTGTTACTTATCTTTATATATATTTCTAACAGCAACGTCACAGTTTTTCTGTTTATGTACATTTTTTTTTGTTGTTTTCATTTCACACTTAGTTTGGCAATATAAACGTCTGTTTCCCATGCCAATAAAGCCCCTTTGAGTTGAATTGAATTGAGACAGACGGACACACACACACACACACACACACACACACACACACACACACACACACACACACACACACACACACACACACACACACACACACACACAGAGCGAGACAGAGAGAGAGAGAGAGAGAGAGAGAGAGAGAGGTGGGACAGTGTATTATGGACAGGGGATTGAAGCTGGTGGAAGAACTGTATTATTATTATTATCAATTAACAACTTATTTGTCCTCAGCTTTTCCTAAATATCATTTATAACTCTCACTGTAGCTAATTAAAAAAAATATTATAGCGCCCCCAGATCCCATAATTTGGGAGCTCATTAGCAATTTTGTCATAATCCCAAAATGTGTTACAGTGTTATCACAAGCGCTGCTGGGAGAGCAATAAATGTCCTCCTTACTTTGACAGTTTAGTCGATATGGACCTTTTTTAACAGCAGACATTATGACTTGTAGGAATCACAGGTAACAGTGACTAAGCAGCATTTTAGGGCCCACACAATGGTGAAAGAACTTATGTAATATAACACAATGTAAAAAAGCCTGTCCCATCACATGGAAAAACATTCAAAATCTTACTTTAGTGAAAGTACAAAAGTATCACCAACAACATTTCAAGTAGGCTTATGCAGTCATAGGCCTACAGTACTGATGCATTCATGTGTAAGCAGCAGTAATGTTGGAGATGGTCGAGGTGGAGCTAACTTTAACTAGCCTACACTATACTGCATGGTTAGCCTATACAATATGATGCATTAAGATAATCTTATATTATAATTACAAATTAGTAGTACTGTCAAAGTGGAGTAAAAAGTATTTACCTCTGAAATGTAGTGATGTAGAAGTAGGCAAGCATAAAATGAAAATATTGAAGTAGTCACACATGTAGGCCTGCCTACTTTACAGTATACCACTTGAGTTCAGTTACAAGTCACCAGTAAAGGCAGGCTGTGCTAGTGAGCCAGCATGCACAATACCAGAGCCCACCAACTGATATACCTACATGGAATGCAGCTATTATTGATGTTATTGATTACACCTGTGCTTGTCCTGACATGTTGAAATGTTTGCCTTGAAAACTGCCTTTAGGATGTGGATCTTTAAATAGCTCAATATGACAAAAACGAACAGAGGAATGCAAAGAAAGCTCATATATTCAGTTAGTTTGGAGGATCCCTGGAGGCAGGGCCCGCCTGTAGATACTTATTATTATTATTATTATTACTTTAGCTTGACTTTGCTGTATTATATCACTGTCTAATAAATATTTAGTTTTTATGATATGACTGGAAAAATAAAATGAGCCTACTTTTCTCTCATCGAACAATGCAGACTATGCTCATTCTGACTGGCGGGCTAATTAGCATTTTGATTAATCACAGGTGTGCATAATTACTGTGCATGCAGTATGTTGTCCAACTGGTGCACCAATCAGAAACGACAACAGGAGCTACACATGTATAGTGATGTTAAACATTTAAATACGTCAGTTGACCTCCCAAAACTATTTTAATAAGCAGTAACATTTTCACGATGTCATGAAGTCATTCACCTACATTATTATTACACACCACAGCCTTCCTTTATTATTAGTTTGGGTTTGCTGACATCTGCTGGTAAACGTAGGAATAACACTCAAAACATCAAATACAATACGAACTCTACAGGCCTGAGACAATTAAGATTCATTTTGCAGAATCACATAATGCCAGAATTAGAAAAAGCACTATGTTTTTAAAAAAGTTGTTATTTAAATACCAATATCAGAAAAACATGTTTGTAGAACATACTACACATATCAATCAGTGACTGATATGTGTCAGTCTCAGCCCTGTTTCCCATCACAGCTCCTCTCTGAAACCTACTATGTAAGTAGACATTGACATATGTAAGTGGCATTTATTTTCAATTTTAACTTCTGATCAGCAGCAGCTCATCATACATCCAGCCTCCTGATTGGTCTATCATCTGGAACAGGGACTCTGCTCAGTATCATTGCACATCCGTGTTTCTGATTGTGTGGCAGAGAGGTATTGTGGCTGCTGTTGCTGTGTTATTGTTAGCATTTCCACCGCTAACAATGCTATCCCATTGCTATTGTTAGCGTTTTCCACAGCCTGACACACTGGAGCCACCAATTAACAGTGGAAGCATTGTTTCAGTATATTCTGATAAACCAACATATTCTATGAACTTACTGCTCTCCACCCATCTAGTTAGTATGTGCAGAAAGTAAAGATCCCCTCCAGACATGTTTTAAGATGTATATAAAATACTTTGAATAATAATTTGTGTCTGATGTGGTTTTGATGTCACAAATCCTGCTCGTAGGTTTACACCTTAAACTCAGATTTTTGAGCACAGAGAAACTTTCTCCATTCAATAGATGAATGTGAAAACAGTCTTCTAGTGTCAAACTCTGCACATACATCATTCTGCACAGTGAAGCTCAAACATCACAGAGAAGAAAAACACATTTTTGAGTGGAGGGGGACTTTAAACTAAATCTAAAACTGGGTCAAATTACAGCATTCTAGTGCCTATAGGTTGCAGTTTGTTCATATTTTATGAATCTTTGCAGGCACTACCACCAAAGTTATTCTGATGAATCAATCAGATTCACAAATTACTGATGGAGTACAATACTTGTATACTCCAGGCAAAGCTGTCAGATGTAGCCTCAGAGGTTCATGTGAAACAATATAACACTATGTGCCTCGTTAGTTCATGCTGCTTTGTGAGCTGTAGCCTGAGAGCAGGACAGGAAACCTGAGACTCCCAGATCATCTCCCAGATTTTTAAACATTGTTGACAGCTCAGATGAAGAATTGCTTTCTGCTCTGAGTGTATTGTGAAACACCATCTTTCCAGTGTGATGTGCACACTTCAGATTTATTCCTTAGCCTCTCCCTGATTGGGACAGTTTTGATGTCGACTGGCTAGATGTTCATGATGATGAACTGACACATGAGAGCTTCATGCCACTGTCAAAAATGTTCCTTCAAATTTTGTTCTTCTGTCAGTTTGTGGTTGTGAGAGCTGTGGCTATTTGTCAGGGTAAGCCAGAGTGCAGGTGACAGACCAACAACACCGACGCATGTTCACCTCAGCAAAATATATTTATAAAAAGGTAAGAAATGAAAAGGGCCAAAAGGACAAGGTCAATAAAAGGACACCCACCTGTTGACATTTAGATATGGAGCTTAACGCTGTGCTGTACGCAGTGAGATAGATCTTTTTGCTAGTGTGGGAGACATTGGCTACACTTTAAAAGTGGAACAATGCCACTCCAGACACTGGAAGAAGATAAGAAATATGTACAATAAACTAGATTTTTCTTTAGAGAAGTCAGTCTGAAGACTCTTCCTGATGAAAGACATGGAATCTTTGATTGTTGTCCCCAGTCGGAGACCTTTGATGCATGTCATACCCCTCTGTTTCCCTTCATCTCCTGTCTGCCTCTGCACAGTCAAGTGTCCAATAAACACACAAATGCCAAAACATTAAAAAAAAAGATACATAGAGAGTGCTTAACAAGACCTATAATAATTAAAGACCCACTCCAGACATGTATTAAGACATAAAATACTCTGCGAGTAATTACCACTTTATTCATTAAGAATTCCAGAATCTATGAATATGCAAACACTGTTTGTTTCAAAAGTTGAACTGTTGGACACCAGATGTCTCCTACTTTACTGTAAAGTCCATTCTCAGTGTTTGTACACTGGAGGCTTCAAGTTTCCACATCACACTTGTGTAAGTTGAATATTGGACCAGGATTGGCTTCTAAAGTAGTTGTGATGTCACAAATGCTCATAGGCCCGCCCATTAAAATCAGATTTTCATTGAGCTCAGAGAAACTTTCCACTTTCAGCAGATGAATGTGAAAACAATCTCTGCACACACATCATTCTGCTCAAACATCCAACTGAAGGAACAAGAAGAAAAACATTTGAGTGGAGGAGGACTTTAAATTTGAAGGTATAACTTTAAAATAAATGGGGATAGTCACAGTACCAAAATTTGTTAGTGTAAATTAAAGAAGTTACAATGTATCTACACTTAAACTCTTACAGTATGCTCCCCGCCTGCCCTATAAGTAATCCAAGTACTCTGTCATGGAACAATACAGTAGTCTGTTTGGCAGACTACAATGCAAATGAGAGTGGTGTGATGGTAAATTAGAGCAAACTCTATAGTACCAGCTGGAAGGAATAAACTAAAGAATTTGACAATGTAGTGCATGTTTGGCCAGTGTGCAACCTGCTCTCTAGAGGGCACAGACTAGTACCATACTGTAATTTAACAGGTTTTATACATGCAACCCAAATGTAATAACTGATACATTTACTACATCGTCTAAGCAGATGTGAACACTTGCAAAACACCGTTAAAGCTCATCGTTAAAGAATCAGCTCATTAACCTCAAAAAATCAGTGTTTTAGTTTCAATCCAGTGTAGAATCAAAACAATAAAAAACATATCACTGCACTAATACTTACAGACTGCCCTGGTAAATGAGCACTTCACTGATTTTATATGGGGAGTTACTGGGAGGCCTGTTCAGCCTGTGAGAACAGTCTGCTGTGGCTCTGTGAGCAACTGGCACCACTGGAGTAAACTCAGCTTAAAGAATATTTACTACTTTTTAACAAAGTCTGAGTCACAAAATAGGGGTGTGCAGTTTGAAAGACACGGGTCTCTGTGTCTAACAAAAGACTATTGAGTTGAGCTATCGAGTTTGCATTATGGGTAGTGCAGGATTCTGTGTAACTGTTAGTGCCTCTAATAATATTCTTTTAAGATGTAATGAGAGGGACGGAGAGAGAAGGAAAGATCAATATGGAACAGGGCCTTGTAGCCTTCTTTAATTGATCTATTGTGAAGAGGAGCATCTTGACTAAATCACAAATTGAATTGGCTGCATCGTCATCTTAATTAAAGAGCTGGTCACACAAAGGTATTTCAGTAAAAAGTGTGTAAAAACTGTTTTTTACTTTTCCTATTGAGATTAACAGCAACAAAAGGATCATTTGAGGACCAAGTTGCAGCAGCAGCATTAGGATAGCTGACACATCAGTTAACTTTGGAAAGCACACAGCATACATGTGGTGTATTTGTGTACTGCATAGTTTGGGTTTGCTGACATCTGCTGGTGGAGAGTTCACTGCAACAATTTTTAAATTATGAGCATACTGTAGATTCTGGAGAATTATTATACAAAACAAGTCCAAAGAAGTCATTTTACAGGCCTCTGGCAACACATTTTTTTCTTTATTCAGAGTAAGATGTGTCAACATCCAGCATGACAAAAATTGTACAAAGTTCACAATTTATAAATGAAATATCACAGCAACTTGTGATCTCACACATTTATAGCAAAATTAAAATGTCAACAAATCCATGCTGTGTAGTACAAAAATAAATCAAACTTCAGTTTCACAGAGAGCACAATAGTTTATACAAAATCCTGTCTTTGTTAATGGTCACTGAAATCAATCTCAAAATTAAATGGCTCAAATAAAATAATAAACTCTGATGAATTCACAATAATTTATATGAAAAGTCAGCATTCTAAAT
This sequence comes from Scomberomorus guttatus, assembly GCA_038419695.1. Classification (NCBI taxonomy): domain Eukaryota; kingdom Metazoa; phylum Chordata; class Actinopteri; order Scombriformes; family Scombridae; genus Scomberomorus; species Scomberomorus guttatus. Next base: position 26,710,535 of record CM076455.1, read on the forward strand.
ATGTGACAACCCTTTTGTGTTCCCTATAGATAGTCACAGATAACTCTTTTCAGATTTGTTATTTATGTACCAACATCAGATGAGCAGCTGGTTTGTGCTTTATAATCCCTTTTCCATTTTTACTGATAATGAGAATTAATTCAAAAACTGGTACTAGCTATTACTCTACTGAAGCATTACTATATTGGCAAAAAGCTGCAGACACGATGCTGTGGAAAAAGGCGTATGCAGTCATGGATGATGGGTAGTAGAGTCCTGAAAGAGGACAGTAAAGTACAATAGATGAGATTCAATCAGGTGAATGACAAGCACCTTTTGCATTAGCTCTCAAAAAGGCAAATTCTGAACATGACCGCTAACAACTAGAACAACAGAATGGAGGGGTGCATACAGTCAGGCATATGGGCGTGATGCTGGATTGTATCACCCCTCGAAGGTCTCGTTTCACCAGGCCTTCGTTTTCTTCTGCTTTTTTTAAAACCTTGAATTGATTGACTACTTAATCCTTTGTACAGTGATTAGATATAAAGTGCTGCTGGGGGATAACTTCATCTTCCTAAAACATAGCAAAAATGAAAGAACATTGTTAATGTTTTTACACTTGATAATAGCCTACAATATAACTGCTATGGTTATAATCATCCTCTTCTCTGATTTCAAGTCCCTGTTCTTCCTCTTTCAGTGGTACTAAATCCACACCTACAGTGGCTCCAAGCAGTTGGTTGCTCCAATCGTGTGCCAAAGAGGTCACCTGGAAAATTGCACGCCGCCGTACGTAAGGATAATATCTTCAAGGACAAGTGCAAATAGTCTACTGGCACATAAGTGGGGACAGTGACCCTGTTAGTCCCGCTGTCATACTCTATAAATACTCTTTACAAAACCCTCTGAAACCCTCCTCTCAGGCTCTCGGGTACTGCTTTTAATTTCTGTAAGAACATCAAAACATGGAAACGAAGGTGTCCCTGTGCAAAATCGTACAGAAAAAAAGTGGAACTCATATACTTTCACTTCTAAAACTCAATGTCCAGGTTCCCTCCTCTTTTTTAAAAAGACTTTTTGTATTAAAAGATTTGTATAAAAATCAATATTTTACATAGGCTATATTAAAAAGATTCATGTTACCCCGCTATGCTTATAAACAAGAAATTGCATATACCCAACCTTTTTTTTCCTTTGCAGATTGCATCCCGTACCTATTATAAACAAATGATTTAGTTATTATATTGCTGAGACGTTTCTTGATCCTAGCAACACAAGTCTCGAAATTGAGCAGATTTGATACTAGAAAGGCTAGAATGTGGTCTCTATAGGTCATTGTCTTTACACATCATTTCTATTTCAGATTATTTAAGGATGAGCATGTGAACATGCATGCACCGCACAGATGTGTTCCTCTAGGAATTAATTGGCTCTCCTAGATAATGGGACTTCCACCATCGGGTTTCCGTGTAATGATGTTTACAATATAACTGTTCATACATACATTCATACATACGTCAGGTCAGTTTCCTCTCCAGGTTCATTTACAGCACCAATTAAAAATGCCCCCACCTACAGCTACACATCTTTTTTTTTCATCAAAACAAAACACAAACGTTTCTCAAGCATTGTCAGAAAATAAAACGATTCGCAAACCAGTTCTTGCTCTTGAACAATCTACACGCAAGAAGAAGAAGAAGAAGAAGGAGAAAAAAACATCTAAAATCATTGAGTCCAAAATCACCCAGTGAGGAGAAAAATAAGTAGCTTCCTCCTTGCTTGTGGTTTTTTCATTTTTATTTCACTGTCCAGTTCAGCTTTTTTTCATCTAAAATGCTTTGTTGTCAAGCAATAAAAAGAACTCACGTTCCGTTATCATTAGCTTACTGTTCAGAAATATACACTAAAAATGTGCATACATGAGCAGCTAGAAACATTACATGACACTATGTCAGCTCATATGAAAACGTACAAAATGTGAATGTCCTCAAAAACTATTTTGCGGTTTACTCTTTTATGTTCTTCCTCAAAGCAAGACCCAAAAAGAAAAGAAAGAAAGAAATTATTTCGAGGTCTTTCTAAGCATAATACCTCTTTTTTGAAAGAACAGAATTTAGAATATATAACACTATATAAGTTACTGCACCGAACCAAGGAGACCAAACCATCACTGCCTTTTTGTCTGTGGATTTTGATACACCACCCACACCTGCTGGGGGAACAAAAATCTCCCTTTGCTGAATGGTTACACTTGGATCCCTTGAACAGCTTGCTTGATATTTTCCAACAGGGCTTTGTTTTCTGGGCTCTGGTACTGGTCTTGGTTTGTGTACATATCCGTTAGAGTGGTCACGTAGGCGTCAAAGTTCTGCTCGCTTATTGGCTCCTGCAGGACCAAAAACACAACATGTAGGTGATTAGAAAAAAAAAAGTCCCATTAAAAACATCACATCTTCTCTGAAGTTACATCCAATTCAATTCATTTTTCTGGGTCGTGTCTCAACAAAATGTGAAGACGTGATTTGTTGTTAAAAATGCGGCTTTGTCTATGAGACAATGTATTGTAGACCAATTCAAAGTTACAAATAAACAAAACTACTTTCACAAGGATGCTACACTGTTATTCAATATACTACATTTCATGCTCACTGATCTCTAGTATTATAAAACACAATGAGAAAAAACAACAGGAGCACATGCATAGTGTATGTGGTTAATGGCAAAGGAGAAAGACACGAGTAAAGGAAAATGTATGGAAGCAAAGAAAGGCCATAAAAATCTGAATCTTATAAGCTACTTAATGGTAAATTGTGAAGAGTAACCAGCACTGAATATTAAATATTGAAATTCTGATATCACTGAAATATAGCACTGAGATATTTTACTTTGTGGTTTGAATCTCCCTCTTTGAAATTTCCAGAAGGTAATTTCAAGTTTTGCAATTTCCAAAACCTTTTTTTCCCACAAATTCAGACAATTCAAGTCCACAGGGTTTCCAATCACTCATCTGAATTTCTCTTTCTTGGATCAGAAGACCGACAGAATGTAATCTGATGGCTTCTGATAGCCGGTTCCATTTTGGATGTGGATTTGTTTATCTCCGACGATAACAAATCTCTTATCGAACCTTTTATGCCTTCTTGTGCTTTTCCAATAGCAAAGAGCAATGGAAAACATACACTGAAGACAAAGACTGTGAATGAAAAGATACATCACTCTGTAACACCAGTGTGTAACCAGACTCTTCTCTATAAGAAATGATCAGCTGATGACCTTAGTCAATTTAAAAATCTCCTGGTTAAACTAAAATATCAGCATTTTAATCTGATCAGCTTCATAGTTCTGTTAATTAAATCTGTCAGATTCATATATTGATCGTCTCATTTTCAGGATGTGAACTTTAATTATGCTGCTAGTAAAAACTGTTGTGTTTCTGCTTCTAAACCAACAAGAGGTGATTACACATCTTTGAGTATTTTGGCCTTTTTACTTGCAAATGTTGAAGATTGGATCAGGGATTTGAAAGGATTCAGATTAGTAAATACAGTTAATACTGGATTTGAATTTGATAAAATGCAGTTAAATCCCATCTCTTGACTGGACAGAAGTCTGATTGATTCCATCACGCACAAATGATTATCCTGAGTGTAAAATGTTATATCTTGTATTTTAGTGTCTAAATTTCACCAGTAAAATTTGAGCAACTTGATGTTTTGACTTTTTGACTAATTTTTAGATCTGAAAATGACCAGTTGAGTCTGAGCAACTTAAAACAATTTTTTGAATATTGGGCACATCTTTTATCTGAAGAGCAAACAAACAAATAAAAATATTATTTCAATGTTATAAAATCAGCAGCATTTAAATTTCAAACATGAAGTATTCAGTAGTAGTTAAGTTTCACTATTAGGTAATACATTTCTTATAAGATTAAAATCTTTATGGCCTTTCTTTGCCTCCATAGTAGTGACAACATTATAGAGGAGTACAAGCTTTAAAGAGTGAAATACAACAGTGAAACTGAGTGAAGCTTGAACAAAAGAATTCAAATGAAATAAGTCATTGTCTTACTTGCTGGTGCAACTGTAAGCAGCTGTTATTCCTTAGAGGAGGCTCTTTGTGTGCCAGTGGTTTCTATAGAAGAAAGGAGGGAACACATTTCTGTTAGCTTACTTTGAGAAACTACATTGTTATTCTCATGTTTAAACACTAGGTGGCTGTATTTCAAATACAATCACATACAGATGACCTTAGATTAACTGTAAAAGTAGAAGCTGGACATGAAAAGACATACAAGACATTAATACAGACACAGAGCCAGGCCCACTGGTTTGTAAAACTCATAACTGTTTAAATTCATTTTACTCTAGTGTCACTGATGTTTTTTAAATATCTGGACAACTGCTGAAATATAAAAGGATATGAGTATAAAATGGCTTGCCACTTAGATACAGATGCTTAACTGAGGTTTAATTCATTCCCTTGTCAATGAATGTTAAATGATCCATTATGCAAGACTACAAGGAATGGCTCTGTGAAGGAAAGACTAAATGAAAGAGGAATAAATGTGAAACAAGACTAAATAGTGTGTGATTACTATCAAACTCTTAGCTACAGAAAGTAATACTTTATGCTTTATCTTCAATAGCAAAAAAAGAAGAATGATAGTGAAAAGAATAAGGTGTTTGAAGCACATGGATAATTTGTCAGTGATTTTTTTACAAAAAACACTGTCAGGTTCTCATTCCTAAAAAAACACGAACATTCAGACTCACAATGACAATGAGACATCAGTCTGTTTTGATAATTCAACCACTTTGTAATCTTTACAGCCATTACAATTACAAGAAAGTGTTTAACCATCATACCTCTTTAAAGCACAGACAAAACCTCAATATGTATGCTGTACTGTGTACACGTTTTGTTCATCTAATGGAAATCAGTAGAATGTAGCAATAATTTCACTTCTTGGAGTTGCTACCACTGTAAAAACTACATGTCCAATCAAGCCTCGTCTCACAACTCCCCCTCACTGTTTGGAAAGACAAGCAATGCTCCACATTGTAGACTAAGCATGCACAATAGCCTGTGGCTAAATACACAAATAAATGACTAAGCTGCTATAATGCTATGGTTAGCTATATTCTACAACTTGCCGGCTTGCCGTTCCTGGAGGCCCTTACCATATGAGGGAGCTGGACATTAGCTAAACTGTTAATCAGTGACTGGCTGAGGTTGGCCAGCTCATGCAGGAGAGATTCATTTTGCTGTTCAATCACCTTGTTTTCCTCCTCTATGGACTTCAGGTTGGACTCCATTGTTGTGATCTGAGGAGAGGAGGTGAGGAGGACAGGATATTTACAGTACAGCTTTGTACTTACAGGCAGGTACACACCACTGCTGAGTCAGACATGCATAAACACAGACCAGTGAGTGTAGCAGACAAGAGGCAGCTTACCTGTGTTCTGAGTTTGATCATGTCTGCTTCCACTTGTGAATTTGATTCACTTAAATCTTTGATTTCTTCATCCAGCTGTTTGATCTCCTCTTCATGCTCCAGTCCTACAGAGGAGGAACCGACATGTCACTGCAAGGCCTCAGTTATAAATTAGATTAACAGCCTTTATTTTCGACTGGAGTAATTAAAAATGACATAATAAAACTCCGTAGCTAACTAAGAATTTTGGTGGACATGGTGAGTCACTGTCTTCACCTCTACAATAGAACTGAGGCAGGTCATTTTAGCTGATTAAGACTCAACAATCTCACAGACAAATTACATTATGATCCTGTCACGTCCCTTTATGAACTGCTGAAATTCACTGCAGTCCAGGGTGAAGTGTTAGTAAAACAGATGGAGCGCACAGCCACAAGCTAGCTCAGATATTCCATGTTTGATTACTGCCGACTAAACCCAGCCCTGTTCCTCCAGATTGGAGCCACTCTTCTCATTATTTACACCATACCCCTGAAACGCAGTTTATTTCCAATTTAGGCCTTTACTCAGATGCTGATCACCACACACACACCCTCCTGATTGGCTTATTATCTGAAATTGGAACTCTGTTCAGTAAATCATTCCACATCCATGTTACTGATTGGCTGTATTGTGTGGGTGAGTGGTGGTTGTAGTTACCATTGCTGGCACGTTGCTGCTTTATTGTTAGCATTTCCACTCCGGAGAGCCTGGCTTTCCTCATGGCCGATGTTGCACGTGGACACCCCGACAGACTGGAGAAAGCAACAAGAAGAGGGAGCATCGTTTCAGTATATTCTGGTTTACACACACACACACGCACAAGGAGCCAACATGGTCCACAAACATGCAGTGTTTAATTTAAAAACATGTTAAGAAGAAACATTCCATCATTATCATAGTCAGGAGTAAAGGGGTACTCTGACTTTTAGTCCCCAGTATGGTTCAAAAATACTGGATCCTACTTCTCCCATAATGCAACCAATAGCACAATCTTGCTGGACCTTCCCAGACTGGTAAAATAAAATGAGTACTGCAGCCAGGTTCATGAGACCCACCTCCGATGTGTGAGGAAGCTGCCGCTGACGTGACCCGAGCCGTCGCAGCCCGGTGTGGGGCAGGACATGCCCTCTGTCTTGCCGGACTTCCACGTGAACTGGATGCCATTTAGGTAGCCGTCCTTTTGTCTCTTGGCTGCTATGGGGCATCCTGATGCACTTCTGTGAGACGCATACTTCCCTGTCACGTGTCCCTGACCATCACAACCTGGGACTGGACACCTGGAGGGGAAAGAGTTAAATATGCTCAGTGGAGACTCACTCAACAGTTAGATTGATTTTCATTGTGTCACTCACATAATCATTCATTCATTCAACTACTACCTTCATTTGCTTACATAGAGTATTCAAAGGTGACTACATCATCTTTATCATCATTTTTTTTTCAGTGACCTGCTGAGTCTCAGCTCCTGGCTCTCTGGCATATACTACAGTCTGTTTGCCTCTTGAGTACCAAAACACCATATACTGTATGTGCAAACTTCATTTTTCTGTTTCCCTCTATCTTTTCTGTTTTGATATAAACAAAGATACAATCATCTTATTTATTCACTGTCCCAGTGGCGGCCTTATCACTGTTTTGGAATGCTGACAGTGCATCAACACCAGTGCTAATCAGATGCAATGAGGCAGTAAATTATTCCAAATGTCACACCTTGCAAAATGGATTATGGCTAAAGCTAGTTTCACCCGTTAAAGTATCAGTTCTGTCTGCAAATAGCAGCTACCTGGGTTTAGTTCAACGTCATGCCTTTTGACTGCAGAAAGATACAGGGATGTTTGGACATATGTCTAAGTATTATGTTGTTTGTCACACATGCTTTTATATTATTTTTGCAGTAAAACTAAGATAAAGCTGACGGTAAAAAACGTGTCTTAAGTATAACATTTTCTTTCATGATCTGGGATCTAATACATGTTGTTGAATTTCTTCTGTTCTCTTAAATTCAATATGTCCATCTAATTAAAGCCACTATGTGTAGATATGCGAGTCCCTTAGTTGGGGTCACTTTTGATATTACCACTGGGGGACACCAAATTCAATAAAAAAATAAAACAAACTCTAGACTTACAGGGGCTTTAATTCAATACCCAGATTTGATAGTTTGCTTCCTTGTCAAGTCTGACATCCCTGTGCAGCCTTTCCCCACTACCTTTAGACCCTCTAATGCTGCCCATGTTGCATTACAACTGATCATCAATTGATACAGTAAACTGGTTGTAATGAAGTTTTATCAGCCTCACATTCCACATTTTTTCAACTTCTTTATCCACTGTTTTTACTATTTAGAACAAAGGCTTCCACTTTTCTCAGCATGGGGTTTAAACTAATGAAAGCATGTCTGTACTCCTTTATTCTCTACAGATCTGTGAATACTTTGACTCATGACTCATTTAGGTGTAAGAAACACTGCTCTAGAAATGTCTTTATATTCTGTCTAGCCTCCCATGACTGCACCTTTCCTTATCCTCAGAGGGGAACTTTGGATACCAGTTAAAGCCATAAATGTTTCAGCTGCCTGCACCAGATATCTGCTCACAACACCTCATCAATGACCTGGGAGCCAGACTGGCACAGCCTGGCAGCAAACTAGTCCAGCACTGTGCTGTTCTCCCTAACACCTAAAAAAAACACACTTTGATGTGTAAAATCAGAAGTTCCCCTTTAAATCAGATAAATGTGCTTCATTCTGATGGATTCTTTAATTTTTAATTATAGTCACATGTCTGTACAACCATGATACTTTACTCTTTTCTCAAAGAGTGAACTCTTAAAGTTTCTTCCTTTGAGTCCAAAGCTCAAATGTTGAATGAAATTAGTGTCAGATATATTTAAACATCAGCCAGTCATACTGACAGGGATTCCTGTGGCAAACTATCCTCAGAATCCAACAGAGTGACAAGATCGAGAATGGCCAAAGTGTGTTGTTTGTGCTCTGCACCACCAGAGAAATCAATGCAGCTGCAGGGCTGAGGCCAGAGAAGCCCATTGTGGGATTTAAGTGGAGTCCAATCAATCTCTCTCTCCCTCTCTGCTTGCCTCTATGTCTTCTCTTACCTGTGTGTCTGCAGGAGTTCACCAGAGACTGCAGAATCTTCCCTTACTAAACTGCTATAACCTTGCACTTCTGAAGTTTCTCCTGCAATTTTAGATTTGGGTTGAAACTTTATACTCATAGCACATTTGTCTTGTCAGAGATAATACTGATTTATCCCTGCCTGCATCAGTGCACATCAAAGAGCAATATACTGATAGACAATGTTTGTTCTCATTCACACAGCTTCTTTGTGTCATTTTAAAACATTTACCAGGAAATGTTATATCATACAGTAACAGTCAGAATTTTGGAAACACCTTCCCATTCACTTGAATGATAAAGTGTGTCCAAACTTTTGACTGGTGCTGTATGCCATGTTTTATAATTCACACAGCAAGTGTAAAGTAAGGAGTGAGCAGAGAGCAGCGTTAGTAGCAGGAGGTGGGTTTTAAAGTGAGACAGAAGACTGATGATCAGTGTCTGTACTGTACCTGATAGGCTCCTGGTCCTCCTTGTTCTCTTTACTGTGGATGATCTTTATCCCACTTTTCCTGGCCCGCGGACACCCTGAGAGACTGCAGATAAATGACAGTGTTACAAAGTTAAAGCATACAGTATGTGTGTGTGTGTGTGTGAGTGTGATTGTGAGTGAGAGAGAGAGGGGAAGAAAAGTAGAAACAAAGCAAGGAAAGAACTTCAGGACAGTATCAGTCAAAAGTTTGGACACACTTTTGACTGGTACTGTATGTGTCATTTTGTGCAAAGGGAAGAACTGGTTCATGTATGTGGGGTGAAGAATGTGTGTTTTACCTTCTGTGAGAGGCGTAGTTGCCAGTGATATGTCCCGAACCATCGCACCCTGGTGTCGGGCACCTGGGGCAGAAAACACAAAAAGGGCTCAGGGCCTATAGCAACAGTGCAGTATCCAATGTCCAATATAAAGTATGGAGTAGACCACGTGCCTTTTAATTGTCCAATTCATTTTTATTCGTTTCTTTACTTCTAAGACTTTAGATGAGGCTACTTCTTCGCTGAGGTTGAGTAAATCTATTAATTGGATATGCTAATATATATATATATATATATATATATATATATATAGATAGATAGATAGATAGATAGATAGATAGATATAGATATATTATTAGATTTGCACACTATAATTGGCAACTGTTATCCATGCTAGAAGCTTTGCCACCAGCAAGATGTACTGTACATTAGCTGCCTGTTCACTGTCAGATGAATACAAAAAAGTTGGCTTAAGTTTTAAAGACGCCCTCAAAATTGGATTTTGAGATTGAGAGTGTTGGGTTCAACCTGCAATAACTGATTTTTTTGCCACATGAGGTCAGCAGAAACAAGCTGTAAATACAACGCTGACATATTATTACCTTTTAACTTGTAATGGGGAAGGCATTAGATTACAGTTGTTTCTGACCACCCAATCAGTTTAAGTCTAGTACTCACTCTCCTTTTAGCTCTGTTTTTATCTCCTGGGCCACTATTTTCACCAGCAAGTTGATAACTTTTTTCTATCAGCTGTTTGGTGCTGGGCAGGTAGTGTAGAGTTTTTAAACCATTAATATGTCCTATGTCTGGAAATTACACTTTTTATAGTGCTGAGAGTGAACCAAAACAGTAAAGTTGCGAGCCAAAAAACCAAAACAATGAGTTCCAATCCGTAGAGCTGAGAGGTATCATAGAAACAATCTGTTGGTTTGCCACTATGAAGAACTTCTTTCACATACAAGTAACAATTTGATCTGCTGTTGACTGTAGCTGCTTTAAAGGGGTCTGAGATGCCCTGACCCCCCCTGTATTTTGCACAGTGGTTTTAATTAAATTGTTTTCCTCAAAAAGCAGTGAAATAAGACTTCGATTACCACTATGTGCTTGTTTGCACTAACACTAATAACACTGACCTAACCCTATGCAGAATGAACAAGACATACAAATCATACATATATCAGTGACTCATCTCACGCCTTACTTGAGCTCTTGCGCGTTGTTGGCCAGCATACTTCGAATGCTTTTATCAGCTAAAGGACAACCTGAGAGACTGAAAAATACACCAATAGAACATTAGTAACACCAAAATGGCAAGACACCCCAACCACTGTAACACAATAACACAAAGCAGTTTCTCAGCCTGCAGTCATATCTACAACACACATGCACACACACACACACACACACACACACACACACACACACACAAACACATGCACACCAAAAACATCAACTAGGAAATGCAAAAAGCCATGATGCAAGTGCAGGGAGTTGATTAAAAAAAGTTAACCCTCTGAATATTTGTATTCATATGTAACTGCAAGGAAGACTTGTTTTCATGCATGGTCTGCTCTGCACTCGGTTCAGAATGCACTGAGTGAATAAAAAATAGTAAATTAACATATGACGTTGTTTTCAAAGACATGGCTGAACTGAGTGGGAATCATGAACTTGTTCAAGTAGAACTCTGATGTACACGAGGCCATGTCAGCCTTCCAGACTGATCATTTAGTCCTCACAGACTCATCTCACACTGCAACGCTCAGCCATTCTGTTTAAGTCTTCTTGCTCTGAATGGTAAATGCTTAGTCTGCATTGCACTGTGGGAAGGGCCTGGAGGACTGAATAACATCAGCTAAGAAGGTTTCACACATGGCCCATTGAGAAATAATTTTATACCAGGGTTTAGCTTAAAAATGAGCATGTATTCAGTCTTTAATTAATTTAGCCTTTTTTTAAATTCAATGATACCCTTGTTTCAGGATGTCAATTCGCCAATAGTCAAAGGGCTAAACAATAAGAGAGAGACATTCTGCCTACAGATGTTTGACAGCATAGTTGAGGTAAGCTGAAAACAATAAAGAGAAATAGACTTAGAATCCACCAGGAGAAAAGGAAGTCACACCTTCGATGTGAGGCGAAATTGCTCGTCAAGTGACCACTTCCATCACACCCCGGTGTGGGACATCTGCCACCGGAAAAATAGACAGATTTATAAGCCCAAAGGGAAGGAGAAGAGAATGTGAAAATTACAGAAGAGGGGATTGTTTCAGATTTTTGTTCATTTTCATTGTTTCCAGTTTAGCTTCACTGTCTTAATATTGTGGTTGTGAACTTGGTTGTTGAGATCAGCATCTCTTGATATGGCATGATACTTGTGCTGTGTCTTATATGGATAAAGCATCAAAAGAGGGAAACTACAGTGAAGTAGAAGCTACATTGCTAGCTCTAAGATCAGTGCGGACAAATGAATAGAAAGCTGTTAAATAAAATCATATAGCAAGCCACTGCCCAACAGCACAGGATGGTGAGGGAGAGAGAAGGAAAGGTGCTCCTCTGAAATACTGGAGCAAATAATGAAGATGTTTATCAAAAGAAAGAAGTTTGATGGGGGGGGAAAGCAGAGCTTGAGTGGGGAGAAGCAGGTGGGGTCAGGTGGATAGAAGGAACACTGGGACATTGGGGGAAAGTAGGGAGGGGTGTCTTACGTTATCAGGTCCTTCTTACTCTCCTTGCACTGGACATACTTGGGCTTGGGACTGGACATGTTAACATCGGTGGAGTAGGAGCGGTCCTCCAGCAAGTCGTGGAAGGGATCCAGGTCATCCGGCTGAGAATAGAGAGGAAGAAGAGAGGAGGGACAGGGGAAGAGAGAGAGTCAGATGAAGAGAGGGTTTGGTTTTTCACTCTATTATTGCACATATTAAAGCATACTGATCACACATATTATACAACACATGGGAGCATCTTATTAATCAGTACATCATGAAAACTGTTATCATAGAGAGTTTGTAATGAACACTCATTTTCCTCTGCCTTCCTCTTTCTCTGTCTTTTCCACACACACATAGGTACACACACCACATGCACACCTGTCACACCACAGAGTCTTGTCAATTTGAATGCTAATGGTTGAGCCTGTGTGACTACTGAGCCTCACCTGTCAGTCTAAGAGAGCTAGAGAATGGCATCCCAGGGAGGAAATAATGACTCAGTGCCAAGTGAACAGTGTGTGTGCCTGTGAGTGTGTGTTTGGGGGCTCACTCATGGGTATGTGCATGTTCATAGTGCATTCTTGTGCCTCATTTCATGTGTATTGCATATCTCTTTCTCGCTGTAAATTCAGCACAGTGCAGAACAATTGAGGGAGTTGGCTGGTTGGTACTTGTAATGCACCAGTCAGCCATTAGATGGCACTGCGGTGTAGCGCCGGGCCGCTGCTGGCTGTGTAGTGGGGCTGTGCTTTGTCTGCAGTGCATGCAGCCAGGGCACGACGGCTGTTGATGCAAATCCTCTTTCCTCTCCCATGCCCGCAGTGTATGTACAGTAATGCCCATAAAGAGACAGGTCTAGATACGGCCCAAATTATCCAGCGCTCAAGCTGTCTCTGAGTGTGTGATGCTGGGTCAGCCAGCAAGCTTCTCCAATTAAAGGGAGCACAGGCTGAGAGGCAGACAGGAAGGAGAACGACACATACATACAGAGACGCAGAGCAAAAAGTAGGCTAGGGATGGAACTCACATATACGCACAGACACACTCCCAATGAGACATGGGCACACACACTGATATGAATATGCACAAGCTCTCACCCACACACCAACAGAGGCACATGTACTGCTCATGCATGCGCCTGTGCACACCGACAGGCGCACCCAGCAGTGGTGCATTGATTTCCAGCAGTTCTTTGATGAGATGAGCTATTCCGATTCCCTCCCAAGGTGCTACTTTGCATAATTCATTTTGGAGAAGAGCAAAATGTAAAAACAGAAAGCCAGCATGCGGGGAGCATGATACAAACAGAGCAGAAACCTCTGTGCATGGCAATGCTGACATCAATTAACATGCAGATTCATTAGGTTTCCCTCAAAAATCCCTAATATGACTTTCTAATGATTCCAAATATAACGGTGAGTCAGACAGGAGGTAAGAAAGCCAGAAGACAATCAGACAGCAATGCAAATGTTTGACTGGGAGACACTGAGTTGAATAAATGTCTTAGGGGGGGGGGGTAATTTGGGCTGAGACACATGGAACAGACAGTCAAAGTGAAGTATGCCAACTGTATGGCCTCTAAACCCACAAACTATCTTATACTATGCTGTATAATTATTTTCAATATCATGCTGAAATCGCTGTTTGAAATCTCTCTCTTTTATTCCTCTCTTCATCTCTCATTACTTATATCTTGATCCTCATATTGTTGGGACCACCTTACAGTTAATGATATCGAACAAGTGAAGGAAAAAGAGGAGAGTATCCTTATAGGTTTAGCAAATTAGAAATAAAATATGTATCAGCAAGTAGGAACAAAAGAAGTAGACAAAAAGAAGCAGTCTGCTTCATTAAGAGCACAATTTTAGCAATCTTTCTGAGGTGTCTCAACTTTTACAGACTCCTTCTATATTTCAAAGTTACTGAATGTTTAAGTCTCTGTTTAAGAATCTAACCCTAAAAAAATGCTACATAATTAACTGGCCACAACCAGCTAGTAATGGTCAAGTGAATTTCCGCATCTACATTACTTTACTACCAAACATTGTCCTTGTTTTCCCCCTTTTACCTCTTTCTCGTCCTCATCTATGTGTTTGATCTTGGTGTAGTCTACAGGCAGGTCCCAGCAGTCGGCGGCATCCCCCATGCCGTAGCAGCGGGAGCCCAGCAGGGCGGCTTGCCTCTGGGGGGACATGGGCTCTAGAGGTGTGAGCACCGAGTCCCCTCCACCGCCGCTGCACAGACGCTTGCTCATACTCAGGTCCAATGTACCGTTCTCATCCACATCTAGGCTGGGACTCTGGAAAATGCATGTGGATGAGTTTTTTTTGTACATGCGTATGTGTGTGGAGGTAAAGTCAGGTCAGTGTATGTGGATGGAGATGAGTGTGTGCGTGTTGAGTTGTGTGTTTTCAGTCAGATGATTATGGGGAGTAAAAGGAAGCACAGAACATAAGGAGGCAGGGATGGAGAGAAAGGGATAAAAGAGAGAGTTTCTGATTAAATAGCAGTCAAACATATTCACATTCTAGGATCAGAGCTGGGCAAAACAGTAGCTGAATACATCGTGAATACTAAAGAAGTACATGAAAAGCGCTTGAATTTTCTGTTCCTCCAGTGATGTGCTCACTTTTGAACTTTTTAGATGTCTGGAAAGATGGATCAAGAACACCTGCAGTTCAAATATCTGCATCCATATTTCAATTTAATTTTTGCCCAGGTCTGTCTAGAATGACACAGTAGACACTTGCAGTGTACAGTAACAATGTAGTGTTACACTCATAAGAGGGCCAAAAGAAGAAGAGGTCATCAGTGCTCAAGGACGAGTGCATCCCTCTGTGAACCCCTCCTTTTCTCTGTCTCTCTCTTTCCTTCCATCCCACTATGGTGTGTCCTGTGTTCTGTGCAGTCAAAAGGGTGTGTGTGCATGACTTTGTGTTGTGTGTGTGTGTGAGCCTAATGTGAGTGGACATCACAGGGGGGCAGGGGCTGAGGGTTAGGGGTGGGGTTGAGAGCAGTGATGAGCAGCAGTGGCTGGAACTAGACTGCTGCAAACCCAAAAATAGAGGCACAACTATACTGTGTTCTGAAACAAAGTGGGCCACATCCAACAGGACTGACTGCTCACATAAGCATTCACTATATATCTATAAGCACACAGGTCTTTTGTTTAATCTACATCTAGCACACATATACCACTCCCTCAAGGATTATGCTTTTAGAGGCATGTGCATGTGTTTGTCTCCTTGCTCTCATTAACATCCCTCTCTCTCTCTGACTCCCTCTTCTCATCTCCTCCTCGTCCTCCTTGTCGCTCCCTTTGCTCCCTTTCATGAGTAGGAAAGCCCGCCCTAATGCTGATTCCAGCCGACAGTGTCCCTAGGGGTGGATTCTCCTGGTGTCTGAAGCCAAAACCTCTGTGACGCACATTGACTCAAATGCATGGGGTGATGGATTTGGGACGGGGCATGAATACTGCAACAACTGTGACTGAACCAACTTGGCAAATCAACTTGAAAACAGCAGAAAAAAAGTATTTGGAACAAAATAGTACTGCTGCTATGTCATTAGTCTGTGGAGAAGAATATCTCACTATGAATAATAAAAGGCACTATAAAAGAGTTGGGCGTGATGCAAGACAGACAAACATGGAGATGATGGGGTGCTAAACACAAAGACTGACATTATTCCATGATGTAGGTGTCTGGCTCCATCAAACACACACTCACTATTAAAACTCCACTATAAAAGTTCATTTGTAGTTTGACTAGAAGCTTGGAAGAAGGAGAAGGAGGAGAAACCAAGTAAAGGAATGGAAACAGTATCTGTAAGATGAAGGTCAAGTTACAGAGGAATAGATCCATAGGTCTAATTATATGTTGCTATGACTTGTTTTGTCCTGGTGAATATGCTCAGTGGACCACCCCCTCCTTGTCAGCCACTGTATTGCATGTCACCGACCAATTAACGTGACCCACCCTATCATATCACATTAACGGGGATGATATGTGAGGATGCGCCCCACCTCCTTCATTACAGACCACCCCTTCTCGCTCTGATCCCCCGGTAACCCCTGACCTCGGTTGCCATGGCAATGCTGCAAGGAAGAGGGCCAGAGCGTGAGAGGTCACTTGCTAATTCTCGCCACATTACTTCTGCCCACCTATTCCAGGTCTTAAAATAAAACCAGCATCATCTCCTGCCGTCCTCTGTGGCCTTTTCTATCTCATGTCTCACTCTGTCGTGTCTTTTTCTCCCCCGCTCACTGCTTCCTCCCTCCTCTCCATGTGTTCTATAAAAGGGTAGCTTGTGCTATTTTCCAACTAAACAAATATTTCATGGATGCTTGTTTATGTCTCTGTGTGCAGTATGTGTGCAGCTGACCAATGAGATTATTTTATTTTAACACATATAGGATCTGAAGCAGCTCTGCTCATGGAAATACACCCTTTCTAAAGCTGAGGTTTTAAAAGTGTACTTTTTAGCCTACTGTCAAAAATGTTCCTCGGCATTTTAAAAGTACTGTACATACAAACATCTGGGTTTTTTAATCAAAACATCGTTTGTTCCGCCCTATCTCTATCAATAAAGGCAAATTTCCCCCCAGAAACAAGTCTTTAAAAACACATACAAACTGCTAACAGTTACATTAACCATTACAGTATCATTATTATTTGCCTGCTGCTATTGCTGTGGCCACCTGATGTATACAGGAAGTGGATTAGGTGTTTCATATAATCACATGTTTTGTTAATAGTAAAAAGTAAAAAGATCTTACCTCAGGGTACATTAAGTAGCTGTTCTGGAGTTTTCTACTGTATCACATGGAGCTCTAGATTTTCAATCTTTCCATGATTATGAGCACCTCCAGTACTTCTCATCCATATTGACTTAAAAGATGAAAGTTGAAGTTCAAAGTTCATTCTTGGCCTTGAAAACAGTAGTTGTCAAAACACTTACTTACTTCATGGCCTATTAAGCACAGTTCCATAGCGATTGCAGAACTCAATCTCCTGATGAGGACCCTGTGATACGGTTGAAAGCCCCAGAACACCTACAGATTGCTTTGAAAACTGGTCATTCCAAGAATGATCTTTGGACCTGTACGGTGTGATATGTTTGAAAAGTGGTTTGCATTTATGTAAAGTAGTATGCATGGTTTGCAGTAAAAAGATTTAATTTATGTGAAAACACAGGTATAGTCCTTTAAGGGTGTGTTTCCCTCCATTTGAGTGGAGCCACTTAACATCTATAGACATCCAATAACTGAGCTTATCTAAACTAATTGAACTGGTCAACATACCATGCACTCAGACATAACTTTGGTAAGTAGGAAAATAGTACGATTCTCTAAAAAAATGTATTTCTCATTCATGTCAGCTTTTCCCCTTAACTCTGCCTATCAAAGCACAATAATCTCGCATGTGGCATAATAATGATTTTCTTAAGAAAAGAAAGAAATGAAGACAGTGTATTTCACTCTTTCAGTCAACCAAGCTACCAATAATGACAAGAAGAGAAACAGGCAGTTAGACAGACTGAAAAAACAAGGAGGTGAGAACAGATGTGTGTGTGTGTGTGTGTGTGTTTCATTCAGACACAGAAAGGAACAGTGTGTGCCACGAGGTGAGGTGTAGAGATGAAAGAGGAAGAAGAGGGGGAAAAAAGCCCTCTGAAGTCTCCCGTCTTCCCATCCTGCCCTGAGAGCATCCTGCCCGTCTCGCCCCGGAGCAGAAGGACAGACAATGAAATGAGGTAGGACCAGAGGAAGTCCTGACTGCTTCAGGCGTTTGTTCCCGTCAAGTTTATTCCGTTCCACTTTTCTTAGGAAGTACGTTGCTTTTGGCTTTTTTTTCTTTCCTCCCCCTTTCGTCTGCTCTCCCCTCATTTTCTCAAACTCTTCCCTCTCCTGTATCCTCCTCTCCTTCTGCACTGTAACATTTAGAAACCTCCCACCAAAAAGGCTTTCTTTACTCTCTTTATTTTCATTTCTATCACCCTTGCTCTCATTCTCTGGCAGTCTCTGCTGTCAACATTAGCATTAAGCCAGCATTAGCCCTCTGCTGTGCGCTCTCTTTCTGGCCCCCATTTTCCAGCTCAGCATCCCGGTGCAGATAATGCAGGAACACCGTCACCTTATCTCCTCAGAAATGACACACTGGGCTCACGCCGTGTCAAACGGCGCTTCGTCCTGCTCCTATCTGATCCCCAGACGGAAAATAAAAAACTGCCCTGCTGAGCCCTGAGTGTAAGACACAGCCCCAGATCTTTGATGGAACGTGTGCGTGCAAGTGTGTATATGTGTACGTGTGGAGTGTACAACTGAAATCTCACTATCTTTGTCAGTTTTCACTGCCAGCATTAATATAATGAAGGAAGCACAGTGATAATCTTTCTGTGACTACAGCAGGAGGCCAAAGGTGTAGTGAATATAGAGTCATGTATTGCTGTGGTGTCAAATCAGGGTGTGTTTGTAACTTCCTCCCATTTGATAAAGAAGGAGCTGTTCCAAACCAAACCAAAATCTGCAGAATTTGGTTATGCCTGCGGATTTCATTTTATACTTTGGACATTCAGGTGACAATCTAAATGTATGATAAGACATGACAGTCATTCCAGTGTGTGTCCTCTCCCCTCCTACCTGCGAGCACAGGTCCTGGGGCTTCCCCCCCATGCCATGGGGCATTTCCCGGCAGCGCGTGGACAGGTTGAGGATGGCCGTGGCCGCCATGTGGGCAGCCTCCATATCGTGACTGTAGTCAAAGCTGCTCTTGCTGCAAGTGCTGCTAGCGCTGCTGCCCCCGCCCCCACCGCCTCCTCCCGCGCCCCCTCCTCCACCTCCACAGCTCAGGCTGCTGCTGCTACTGCTGGGAGCGTAGGTGCTGGTGGTGCTGCTGGCCGAGCTGGAGTTCTTGCAGTAGCGTTTGGCTGTGGGACGCATTAAAAAATTCAAAATGAAAAATTCACTCAACATTAAAGGTGAATAAATTATGTTGATGTGGGTTTACTCGTCAGTATATCCCTGATGAAGTGTGTGTTTTTATGTCTTTAAAGTTAGACCCTGCAAAATCCTCACATACAGGATTTCTGAAAGACATAATTTAAGAACAAGACTGCCAAACTTTTCATACATAAAAACATAGCTTAACATTATAACACATTATAGGTCTATTAAATGTGGAATTTCAATTGGTATTTTAATGTAATTAGTATTTTAACTCTTATCCAAATTTCAAATAATTCACCACGCTAGAAGATTCCACAAAACATTCTTGTGACCCTGTAATGTTTATGCTTGGTACTGCTTAAGGGAATGTTTTCTTGTGTGTGCACTGATGAGTATAATTAATCTTGAACAGCCATGAAAACAGTATATTCAGAATGGGAGAGATGAAAAAAGATGTCATTGGAATGTCTGGTGGAAAGAAACATGACTCATTTTATCTTGCTGAAAAATAGTACCGTCATATCCTTTGGGGGAGGTGTCTCTTTGTCCATGAACTTTGGGTGCGATGGCCCGTTTCCCGTACACTTGGTGGTTGTTACTACCGTCAAAGGCGCTGTAGTCGAAGCTGGTCTTGGAGTACTTCTCCAGCTCCTTGGCCAGGTTGGAGCGGGGCGTGCTGGTGGAAACATTGTTCTTGTAACCATACTGTGGATAGTCCAGTTGTTTGACAAAGCACATAGGCCTGGAAAATAAATGACGAGGGGGTGGAAGTTGGACCGAGGCACTCAACATTGCCCAGGGGAAGGAGAGGGAACTTGGGGTTTGGTTAAAAAATGGGCAGATGCAAGGGAAGGGGCAGACTCCTATGGCAATACTCCAGGATTAGAATATGGAGGATGATGCTGGTGGAAGGAGGGGTGTTTTAGGGTGCAGGACATCCTTTTTATATGTCATAGCATGGATATTTTCTTCCTCTTGCTTTAAAAAAATAACCGTGCTACAAATGTTTTTCATGCCTAGTCAATAAAAAACAGGCAAAATTGAATTTCTGCATATCTGTTATTGCACTCGCATACTTTTGATATGCTTTTATCATATGATATGCATTTATAAGCCCAATCCAAAACCAGGAAGAGATGAAATATAAAATCTCACACTGTTGATGTTCAGTTAGATATAAATATAAAATCTACAATTACTTATGACTTTTCATCACAGCATTTTCATGAATATCAAACAAACTCTCATTCAAAAACCTCTAGCCTTCGCTACGATAAATGAGGCCAATTTTGTTAAAATCAAATAATGTGATTTGCCTTCAACAGTAAGCACAGAAATGAACATGCAATCTCTTGGAAGTATTCTCAGGGGACAAGAGAATATAAACATAAAACAAAAAGGGGAGACTTAAAATCTCAATAGCTTTATGAAATGTAGAGGAAAAAAGGAACAAAACATTCCAGCATGACTGAATAATAGCTCTTGACATGTAAAGTAAACACTCAGCTCCTTCCGTATCATATTACATATAGTACCAGTCAAATTTTGGACACACCTTCCCATTCCCTTGAATGAGAAAGTGTGTCCAAACTTTTGACTGGTGCTGTAAATCTAAGCACAAAAATCACATTTACAGTGATTGCAGTGAATGGACGATCAAGCTCCCGTTTTTCTATCTAACATATTTCTATGACATTAGACAATAGAAGTTGACAGAGGTTGGGGAACTACAAGCATCTACTGTAAGTTGTATGCTTTGCCACCTTTGCCTCCTATAGAGAAGTTATTATACATGATGTGAAGGAAAGTGAAGACTGAATACTACCTTAAGACTCGGTCAGAGGCCTGGTTGGACTTGGGGCCGTCGCAGCTCTGGTGCTTCTCCTGGGCTTTGGCCAGCTTCTCGGCTGCAGCGATGGGACATCCTGACAGACTGAAATGAGAAAGCGGCGTTAAGTGGCACATGTGCATGTGAGACACATTTTGATAGGTGAAAATGTTACATTGAATGCACATGCTGTAAAATGGTTGGCTTGATAAGATTGCTTGTCAACTAGTCTGGCAGGCTGAAAACAGCTAGTGCACATCTGTCTGTCACCTAATCAATCTAAGCATCTACCAGTTTGAAAATACCTGACTGTGGTTCAGAAAGTCTCACTTTAAAATGCAAAATCATTCATTTTCATCACTTTTAACAGTTTAAATAACAACACAGTTGGCAACAGCTTGAATGTTCTTGGTTGAGTGGAAAATAATCCTCAGAATAGATATTCCCATATGGACACATGCATTTTTATGTGCATTCTGCAGCATCTTGTTCTCTTCAAACAAGACACACACACACATACACTTGGGATCTACACCTGCAGTGTGTTTGAATAGAATTTAGTGCTAACTAACTGACCAAATATGACAAAAGTTCATGTTGTTAACCCCTGTTATTCTGTGTGTCGGGCCTCACTGAAAAAATGATCTTTGACAATGGCCTTGAAGCCAAGATAGAGTTGTGTTCATGAGCACCTGTCATTAGACGTGCATAAATGTGTGCTGGTGCAGGGATAAAAGTGTGTATTAGTTTGGGAAGTGTGAGGTAGTATGGAGGTTTATAACAACTCTTTCTAGTAAATGTGAAAGTTTATAGTTCGTGTCCATGTGTGTGCCTATTTTGCACCGCAACCGTGTCACTGAGCGCAGCATGGAGGCATTCTGCTCCTCCCAGGTCTGCACCTCTCCTTTCACCCTGGCTGAGTGGCAGAAAGGTGCTAATGGCTGCTGCTATGCCCGACTCCCTGAGCATCTGCTGTCGGTGACACTCCTCTTTCACTGTCACCTCGCCCCGTCTGACAGCACTGGCAAGAGCGCCCTGCTATTTCAGTTTCTCCCTCCAAACCTGCACCTGATAGATGCCATTTTTCGCCAGGAGCTGATAAATGATTCATGCTGTGGAAGGTGTGAATTGCTGCATTCTAATCAGTCTCTGCTAAACTATGGGATTGTTAAGCAGCTGAACTACTTGAATTATTTCCATTTAGACAACATTATAAGAAAGACTATCAGTACTTATCCACATACAAAAAATAATGTGTTGAAAAGACAAAAAATGGATTTAACAATAACTAAACAAAATATGACTTTAAAAAGAAATTGAGGATGGATAAAAGAATTTCAAGAACAACACCTCATAAATGTATGAACTGAAAAAAGTCCCACAGTGAAAAAAAGGAGGACTGAACATGGACAGTGCCAGTTTCATACAGGCAGGCTGTCACTTACCTTCTGTGGGAGTTTCTGTTGCTATTGACATGGCCGCGTCCCGTGCAGCCAGGCGTAGGACACTTAAGAACATTCTCATACATAGCCACAACTTCACACAGACAGGAGATAGGAGTGAAAGACAGGGAAGGTTAGGAGCCCCT
This sequence comes from Scomberomorus guttatus, assembly GCA_038419695.1. Lineage (NCBI taxonomy): Eukaryota > Metazoa > Chordata > Actinopteri > Scombriformes > Scombridae > Scomberomorus > Scomberomorus guttatus. Next base: position 26,732,955 of record CM076455.1, read on the forward strand.
TACAAACACGCATGAGCTCTATTAGTGTGTGAGGAGCTTGGCATTATAAACATCATTAAGAAATGAGCCTGTGTGAACCTAAATGACCTCTTCTTCATTTTAATGAACACTAGTTTGAAAGGGCAGGCAAGGTTTCCCACCATATTGCTTCCACTTATCCAGCCCTTTCAAATTAGTATTCATGGAACAGGGACAGTCATGAATAAAAAGATGTCATTTAAGTTTAACAGGACAAAGCCAGCAAGAAACAGAAATGGAAGGAAGTTTTGAGCATGCAGAGAATAGAGCAACCAACAGCTCAATCAAGCAAAACAGAAGTCTTGAAATCAATGGAAGTAGCAGACAGATGGAATACAGCTCCTTGATAGAGTGTGCTTTGTTATCATCGGCACGTTGTTAGGGTAGAGAGCGCAGTCTTCAATACCATTTACCATTAAAACAGTCCATAACTGTCTCAGATCCCCTCGGCAACCAGCCAATTAGATTAATGATCTATGGATGTCCGAGAGGAACTGTTGGAGCACCGCAGGCGGGGGCGCGGGGAAGGGTCGTCTCGGCACCAGTGGCGTGCAGGGCCAAACCCCATCGGCATCAGCTTCATCATTATCACCCCCTTAAACTTTAACCCCTCATCATCCTCCTTCCCTTACATACTAATTGGTGTTCAGTGCAGGTAATTGGACAAAGCCTGCCACCTCAAAATGCCACAAGCCAATACATTATGCATATCCCAGTTTTGTCCTGCCCTCTGCAAAGATACAGATAGAATGACAAGAAATTAAAGCACCAGGCTGATTCACTGGGAACATATCAAACTATATGGCTGGAAAAGGAATACATGGCAGAAAATGGGATGTGGTTCCAAATGCCTTGTATGTGACAAAGGTAAATTACTTTAAAGACAAAAACAAAGACTCCTGTGTGAGGTGATTAAATATTTTAATATTTGACAGAAAAAAGAGCTACAATGAGCAAACAGGAATTGGAATTAATGAATTTGAGATATAATTTAATCGTCATTTTTCACATTTCCCAAGGAACAGCCTGGCTGCACTGTGTGATTTCCCAATTAAATGAAGCCACTGCATTAATAAAACATAGTCCATCCAGTACAGCAAATGTGTTAATAGGGGAGAGATATTTGCCCATAACTGAGTCTGCCCTGCAGGCAGTCACATGTGTGACATGTACTCATCTTTACCTTTAAAGTGGTGAAGCAAGGAGTCTGTCTGCATGAGACTAGTGACCACGTATTGACAGAAACTGGTGACTGGCTGCTCCATGGCTGATAATGCAGAGACCCACTGATACCTCATGCCACCTATAGCAAGTCACCTTTTAACAGCTACAAGACTGTATTGTGTGTGTGTGTACGTGTGTGTACGCTTGTATTTGTGTGTGCATGTGTGCATGTGAGTGTGTGTGTTTCACTCTCAAGTACCCTTTTGAAGTCGGGGAATAGGGGAATAAGGACTGAAGATGATGCCGAAAAGATCAAGAAGAGAACTTTTTGTGATCCAAAGCATCCTGTGCAGTATTAGTGGTATCATTTCCACAAAAAGTCAGCCCGATCAACACAAGTGAGGAACAGGAGGAGGAACACAGACATCATATTCCAAATTCTCCAGTGACAATCAATTCAAGTCCATTCCAAATTCCATTTTGGGGCTCTTGATCCCAGTCAAGGTCAAGTGCTCTGAGTCATTTCACATTTCTGGGAGACGAGTACATCTAAGGTTAGGGACCTTTGAGTGAATTGTGCTTCACAGAACAAGAGTCATCTGTGACACTGCTGGTCTTTACAAGCCTGGCTGTAATGGTAACTAATTTCTTTGCCATTATTAAAACCCTCTTTTATTTTGATTGTCTGGGTCATGGCAGATCATAACTTGATTTTCACGCTGCGGTTAATGAAACGTGTAAAAGGACTTTTATTGAGAAGTTTGCACAAGGTGAATGAGACTAAATAGTCAGGGTGAAATCTCTAAAAGGAAAACTCACTATTCATTCAAGGCTAATGTTTATTGCCACTTCATTTGATCTGTGGCTTGGAGATATGATACTGCCTTTCTATTCAACAGAGCTTAATTGAGCAAGGAATACAAATAAATGAATCAGGTTTATGGCATGGATGACTGAAGCAGGCTCAGTGTTATCAAAGTCTGTGAGCATTTCCAAGTTTTGTGAAAAATGAAATGTTAGGACTCAATTAACATTAAAAAGCTACACAAATTAATGAAATACAACATTTAACCTTTTCTTATCAGTCATACATGCAGTGTATAAACCACACTGTGAAGAAGAAAGTATGAATGAAACCAACAGCAGTGGATGGGATAATCATACGCTAAACACTGTCAATCAATCTAGTGAAGGAGAAAGTCTCATGCAGTCAAGTAAATCACTGATTGACAGCTCTTGACCATCCCACCAATCGCTGCATTGCCACTGTTTGCACATCACTAAGGCCTCATTTCCCACTTCATCACCACGGCACACTAGGCAGGCAATCAGCGAGCAAAACCATGGCCCCATGCAAAAGGTCACAAGAGAAGTGCAGCTGCAACCTGTCTGACCCCTCACTGTACCCCCCGCTGAAATATCAAACACAGTCCAACCACAACAGCAAGTGCACAGAGCACAGGACGAGCCAGACACAGCAATGATCACAGGAAACATGCGGATTCCTGAACATCAAAGGACATGAAGGCCACAGGTTGGGTAAATAATGTTTGGTTGGTGTGTGATTAAAATGCTTACTTTCTGGTGGCACTCTGTCTTTGTGCGGACAGCCGGACAAGCTCCGATGGTGAGGGTACAAGCCCGTCACATGACCTGTACCATCGCAGCCCGGTGTCGGACACCGGCTTTCCTTCTTGTCTGCACGTGAAGCATCTGTGGGCAGAAAGTCATATTGAGTTGATCGCACACTGGGTACGACATACTGGCTGATGTGGGGCTAGCACAGACCTGAAAAAATAATGTGATGCTGATGAAGGCAGTTACTATGACAGCCACATAACGTCAGAGCTATAAATTGGGACTAAGAAACAGTGTCTCCCAGATGTTATGTGAGTTACATGGGAGTTAAAAAGCCATAGGTGGATAACAGAAAGTATATAACATAAAGATAGGCAGATACTATATTATGTTGAGAGCTGTGAACAGCTGCATCAGGAAGGAACAGATGTTGAAGAACACAAGTTGAGAACTTTTGCTATTCAGGTTATATATGGGTCAGTCTATTCTGGATTTCCCAGACTTTTCAATAGCTGCCAAGGCCATAATTTCCACTGGGGATGGAGGGGGCTTAAAAAATCATGTATGTTATTATCCACAGTCAATATTCAATCAATATTCAGCCAATATTCTCCCAAAAAGATGCCAGAATTGAACATCATATTAATTATTAGATGAGGCAATAAGTGCTCTTTCTAATGATGCACATACATTGTTATTCTGAAATAAAGTATAAGATCTCTATCAATAATACCTACATGTGATAAGTAGTAGGGCTAGTTTATGAATAATACAGCAATTTACATAGCAGTTCTGCTTTTTAAATGTGACCACTGTTTATTTGGAGAGCATGATAACCAATTTTCCAGATTAAAATGTAAAATTAAAGAAGCTCTGACTTCATGTGCCCCCTGACCCCCCAAATATGAAACCAAATCTACGCCCTTGACTACTGCAACCAAAAACATTTTGAAGTGGATTTTTTTTGTATTCATAAGCCGCTATTTATTGGAACAGAGTGAAGATTTTGAAGAAAGGACAAAGATGTAATAATTGGCTTGTTGACAGATCTTTTAATCATGAAGTTTGTTTACTGTAATGAAATTGTGAACGTTTATGAAATATAACAACTCTCGTGTTAGTGACCCTCAACAAAAATCCTTTCATCTTCCAGTTTAGATTCAATTAGGAATTTATCATTCTTCTCTTCATTAGAACCACTCATACCTTCATATGACAGTTTGTTGAGCTGAGCGCTGCAAGGAGGGTCCAAAAAGCACATTCACACTCACACACACACAAACACCGGATGAGATTGTCTTTCCCTTCCCCAAACCTGCTTCTTCTGTTTCTTCCAAACCCAGATCAGATATGGTTACCACCAAAAAGCAGCGATGCCAAGCTGTGCCAACTGGCTTTGTTTCTCCAATGCAAGCATCCACCTTTTAAAACATTTGACTCTCACACAAGGTCAAGGATTCTTCTTACAGTCAAAATGCAATGTCTTGTAGAATGATTCAGTTTACGTCAACATTTTAAATAAAATTTAGGAAAATTTTAGAATAGCAATATTAAAAGCTTTTAATAGCAATAAAAGCTTATAATACCTTTCTGTGGCATAGTTACAGGAGGTGAATGATGTATCAGATTGTACAATCAATTGGAGCCATTTGAATGACAGAAATCTTTATCAGGATCAGTATTAGGAGAGTAGAGAGGGGATGCCGCAGAAAGACTGATCCACTAGTTTTACAGGCTTTTGTAACTAACCAGCTCCACCTAAGGCCCTTACTGACAAACCAAAATAAATCCAGAGGTTGTGGAGTGAGAACAAGGAGAAGAATAAAGTGAAGAGGAGGGTTAAGAAAGGACAAAATTGAGAGGTGGCATGGAGCACACCTACTCATACATTTACAAGTGAGTCACCAAATGAAATCCCATGTCTCATTCATCAGAAAAAAAAGCACCTCATTATCCTCTGTGGCTGTCATCTATCTATGTCACGTTAAGGGCATATGAGTTTGGTACAATATTGCTATGTCATGTCTGGCCCTTCTGTCTGGCACCAGTGCAATAAAGACAGAGAAATTTCATGTTGATAAAGAACTAGGTCTGCATGTAAAATGTAGCTTAATAATGGCTTCTTTTGGGGCACATTATTACACTGACTGTTAGCGGTTGAACAGTATGTTGAAAATAATTCTCAATCTGCACACGCATGAACGCACATACATATACATACGTGATGCCCGTGCGTTCTGCTTGCCACGTTTCCATTGCAGAGAGTGGAGGCAGCCAAGTGGAAGGCATATTAGAAAGCAGGGGATATTGATTGTGGCTGGGGACGGTCTGCGCTTTGCATAGCAAATGGCCCCCATTACCATACCATCTCTGGATAATTAATGTGCAGTCAGTGGGCCTGTCGTTCGTTATCGGTCATTCTGATACTGTTCAATTTTCATCTCAGCCTCATGCTTCTCTTAGGGTGCTGGGCTATACTCTGAACCCCCGCACCCCCCTCCCTCGCCATGCTCTGTTTTATAAATCACACACAGGAACCCTGGTCAACGAGTGTCTGCTACTATCTTGCCCGAGGAAAGATGTTATCGTGACGCAACTGTCTCGCGTCCTCTCATTATTCCAACATTAGCCAGACACAGAGGCCATGGAAGGCTCTTGAAATTAACATTTGTGTGGCATTTAAGTCGCAATATATACCTGCTGTGAGTTGTGTGGCATTTAAGGTGTAATATCACCCTGCTGTGAATTAGCATGCTTATTTGTTGCTCTCATCTGATATTTTCCTTATGGGAGGAAATGATTTAACCTAACTAAGTCTGAATATTGTTGCAGTAAAGGATATGATGAGAGGAAAATTAGGAGTTAAATAAGGGAGCTACAGTGAGACCACTGTAAATGCCACTGCAATGTTTCTGTGACTGCAACTCTACTCTATATAAGCACCCAGCACATGCAGTACACTGGAATACAGTACTGCAGTCTTTGCAATATATGATTAGCCATATACTATATGTGTATTCGTCTTCATGTAGAACCAAAAAGTATCAATAACGGAACAGTAAGATATAAGCATGATAAAAATATGATAAAATATGTATAAAGCTTTCTTGTTTCCTACAGAATGAATCCTTTCTAAAGGCAACAGGCCTCTTTTTTGTAACTTCCTCTCCCAAGTACTTGCACAGGTTTAAAAATAGGCAGCTTTACCCCAAGCTGCATTGCACGGATGAGATTTGCGGTCCTAACAGGCCATGCAGATTGCCATTACTTATGCCTGACAAGCCTACCCTCTGATGTTTCCATGCTGGCCTATTTTAACAACATAAGCTGCTGCTGCCGCTCCCGCTGCTACCGAGATGCGAATTTCCAAATTGGCTGAAAAAGCTTGTCCTGGGGTTATTGTAAGGTTCCCAGAATGCATGTGGGCTGTCTAGTCTCCAGTACAGGATAGATAGAATACAGAGCCAAACACTGGCAGACAAACATTTTACCTGAGCTTGTTAAACGAGGTAAACATGTCTACACTTGAGAAGATATGGTTTCCAATGGAAGCATGGTGTGCATCTGAGCATGTCCATGTTTGAAAGAACCACTCACCTTTATGGTAGAAGAGCTTCTTCATACCATCAGGAAGCCGGGGTTTACGTTCAACACCATAGCCGTGCCTTGGGCCATGGTCTTCATGGTTATACCTCACCCCGTCTCTCCTGGCAGCCTCAGCCGCCATTTTATCCCGCATTGCCTTGGCCCGTTCTGACTCTAGTGCAATGGCCTTTTCCAAAAGGGACAGGTTACCCTTTGTCATGTCAAACACTTCTTCTGATCGGTCTGACGTCACTGATGCCGTGTCCTCATCAAAGTCCCGGTGGTTGCTGTGATATCGGTCGTCCTGCGCACAACTGGAGAAGGCCTTGGAGCGTGGGCTCAGCTGCTCCTCCAGCTTCATGAGATTGTCCATATCGGAATAGTTCCTATCAAGCGTCCGCCTGTCCTCCTGGCTATGCTGGAAATCCCCATAGCCGTGATGCTGGGGCTGTTGATTGGCATCCCCGCATGTAAAAAGATTTAGCTGGGGTGGTCCATTTCGGTCAGCAGACTTTGTTTCACTTAGTTTCCGAGCCAGGTCGAAGCATTGGTTCCGTAGGCATTCCAGACTGCTCAAACACACTTCCTCATCACTGTTTTCTATTTGTCCATTACTGGTGGTCTTAATTTGTCCATTACCACCATTGTGTGCATTTCCCCCATGGGAACAGTCATTCTCGCCCCCGTTCTCTGCTGTACCGTCCTCGTACTCCTGTCCATCTAAATTGTCAGATAATACTGCACCGTGACCTTGCGCCAGCAGTTTAAGGGAGTCCACTGTCTCCCTGACCACATCACTGTCAACGTCCAAACTCAGATCAGCTCTTTGTGTTTCATCCCCTTCCCCCTCTTCCTCTTCCTCCTCTTCCTCCTCCTCCTCTTCGTCTTCTTCTTCCTCCTCCTCCTCCTCCTCTTCATCCTCCTCCTCCTCTTCTTCCTCCTCTTCTTCCTCCTCCTCCTCCTCCTCTTCCTCCTCAGCACTGTTAGAGGAGTTGCTGTTCATCTCAGACTCCGTCATGGCACGGTTGGCAGCGTCTTCTGCAATCTTTCCCAGGTTGAGCAGTGACTTGGCCACAAGTTCGTCGTAGTTCTCGTACTCGTCATTGTTGTTGTCATCCTTTTCTGTTATGGGGCCAGATTTGGCATTGCCGCCGCCACCTCCACCATCGCCCTCGCCCCCCTCGCCACTGCTCATCTGATCGTCCTCTGTTGGAAAGAAAGAACAAACGTCTAGTAATTTCATTTCCGTCATTCTATTTTACTGGTAAATCAGATTTCAGGGCTTGGTCCATCTAAATTGGATAAGGAACTCTTTGCTTCCCCTAATAATTTACTTTGAGAGTCTTAACAGCAGCTTGTGTTCTGAATTGCGAATCAGCACAGGAAGTTAAATATAGCGGTTTGGGAATGTTCCAGAGAAAGATGCTCTTGTAAATGAGAATCTATGAAACCAGGGACTATATGCAAGTTTTATATTTGCCCTAATTCCCTGGATTTCTTTAGAAAAAAATATTTCAAGGTCATTTGATTAATAATATTACTAATGAATTCTGTAAATAATTGCAAATTAAATAACATTTCACTTATTTCAGCAGTGTACATCAAAACACTGGGGGGAATTGGAGGGATTTTTTTTTTTTACAAATCTAAAATCTGAGAATAATATGGTGTTCCATCTGCAACAAGATGAACCCCAGTCAGTTGCTATTCATCGTTTGCTAGTAAAATTCTTTTTTCATTCAGTCATCAGTATCTTTAGAATTCCTTTCACTGCCTAATTGATTCTGACAGGCTGTAAAAGGTTACTGAACCTCTTCTGTCAGTAATTTCAAGCACTCACTCCTGGAGCACTTCCAATCTCTCCTTTCATATTTCCGCCCTGAACCGCCAAGAGCACATCGCTCACATTGGCGTCACATTTGCCACTTACATTCCTGCAGAGAAAATTAACCTAAAGGCCCCCCACACATGCACAGAAATAATAAATGAGAGTTTCACTTGGTGGGAACGAGTGAATCACATGACAAAAAAATAATAATAACAAAAAAACACTAAAGTCTAATTGATTGTGATGAAAAGTTAATTATCACTAGGTTCAAAGACTTAAGAGGTTATATGTAATCACAAAATACACATTAATGTGAACCTGACTGCAGACCTAAGTTACAAATATGAAGAATGCAAAAACATTCACAAACAAATACGAATATTATACAATTACATATGTTGTACATAGACTGTACAAATCTTTACGCACATACAGTACATGTACTGTATAAAACAGTCATACTGACTTTCCCTCACTCAAATACTGTACATACACACATACTCACACTCCAATCTAATGAGAGCAACACAATATTGGTGCTTGGGGGTTGGGGGCTTTAGAGCGAGAAGAGGGAACAGTCACGAATGACCAGGCACATATTTTGACAGTGGAAGGCTTCTAACAGCATTCTCTTGCACCAGGGGTTTAATTTTTGATGGTATGAAACATGGCACAGGGAAGCAATTTGAAGAGCAATCAAGGTACACAAAAGGGATATGGAAGCGAAACAGATTAAGGGAGGAACAGAGAGACTGTCCTGCCCTGAATTGGCTTTGGATTAGCTACAGAGATGTGCATACCACTAACAAACACAAGGAAGCTCCAGAATGTCACCTCTATTACATTTAGGAGATTGGAATCTGCCCAGCGGCCATCCAGTACTGCTTTCTTGGGGCGAACAGGGGGAACATGGAAATGATGTATATGGAAAGATTTTCTGCCTGTCTTAGGGAAAATGCTGCAGATTAAAAATGCTGTGAAATCCTTATATTACAACAAAGCATTCATCAGGAATACCTGCCAGTGACAACAGCACGCACTGTGGCTTGTGTATAAGACTTATTAACAATACATGATAATCAGCTACTACCCATAGAAAGAGAGGCTGTTGACAGGCTGAACAGACAGTGGCAACAGTCCACTGTCTCAGTGTTAAGGCATCGGCTGTGGGCTCTAATGAACACCAGTCAGTAGAGATGTTTTCACATGTCTGCAAGACAATAAGAGCACGGCTGCTGAGATGCCACATCAACACTTTGGGTGGGTAGAGCTGTGCACCAAACAGGGTTAACACACTCCTCTCTCAGAGCTTCACTCTTAATTGGACTTGAAGGCACTGTCAGGTCCAATCGTGATGTGGGGGTGCAAAACAGAATCTGCTGGAGAGAAACCTGCCAAATCTGGTGTTGGGCACGTCAGGGGTGGGAAGAGGAGATAACATATGGGGCAGGAGTTTCTCAAATCCCAGTCCCAAAACTATGTGGTATTTTTGTATCATGTCTTTAGGAAAGGCATAATTAAAGCAATGCTTTGATTGTCAACAGCTCTAATATTAATAAGATTTAATATTAGTGAAGAGACAGGCAACTCAGTATTCTTTTCTGATTAAAAGAAAAGATTAATTTTGTCAGTAGTCTTTCTGTAATTTACAAAAAAATGAAATAATGATGGCTCCAGTTTTTGCACTTTAGCATTATTCATCTCCATTTTAGGCTCTGATCCTTCTGACAAAGGTCTTGGAGAGGGTTAAAACATTTCAGTGGGAAATAATAACAAAGGATGGGCCTGCTGATTTTAGCCATCAATTTTAATAATTTCCTTGTAATTAAAAAATCCTAAATATATTTAAAAAGAGCTCTATGAAAAATCACAAAAGATTTGGTGCCAGTGCACCTCTCCTCCACTTCTAGTGGGTTTAAACTACAGTAGCGGTACAGTAAAGGCTTTGAAAATGAGTACATGAAGTATACAAGTAAAATGTGTAAATGATTGAATTAATGAATAACATAAACAAAAAATATCAAAGGAATAACCGATCACAGCCATGCTGAAGTTTCAGTATGTTGTTACAGATCTTTCATCTCATTCCAATGCAAAACACAATCAGTGTTTGAACATCATGTCCAACTGCCCCAAACTACTTCATTGAGCCCATCAAATATGGAAATCTAAACCACAGGTATGCAAATGTTGCACTTGAAAAATAGTGTTTTTTTAAAGATCAGGAAATATTTGAAATTCTAAATAGTTGCAGTTTACTGGTGTGAATGTAATGTAATTACAACAACATGAGAAAGTGTTCCCACCTTGCCCTTGACTCTGCTCTCCTTCTTCCTCCTCCCCCTCTTCATAGTGCACCTCCTCTACCGCTTCCTCCTCCTCCTCTGCCTCCTCCACTCTCTCCTCATCACCTTCCTCCTCCTCTTCTTGCTCCACCTCTACCTCCTCTTCTTCCTCCTCCTCCTCCTCTTCCTCACCATCTGCGTCCCCTCTCTCCACCTCGCCTTCTTCGTGCTCCATTTGCTCTTCATTGTAGTCCATGTAGCCCTCCACTTCCTCCTCCTCCTCTTCCTCCTCCACCTCTCCCTCTTCCTCCTCCTCTACAGCACCTTCCTCCTCCTCTTCCTCCCTGTCATCCATCTCCTCCGTCCCGTCTGTCTCGTAGCACTCCTCCATTGTGGAGTTGTCCATGTCATCTAGGTAGGTGCTCCTCTTGGGGGAGGTTTCCAGGGTTTGTCTGTCTAGACTCTTTCTCTTCTTGGCCAGAGGGCAGCCGTACACACTGCAGAGGAGAGATAAGAAGGCAGCCGTTAGCTGTTAGCCTCACCTGGCCATAAATGCTAATGCTCATTTGCACACAGGCCTCTGTGTCAAGGTGATGTGGTTTACAAACTAAATTTGCAAGAAATACAATGCACACAGCAGCACTGTAACAATAGAAGCAATGCTTCTTAAGCTCTTCTGCTGGGAAAAATATCAAAGTTTCTTTACCAACCTTAATTAGACATGTACTCATTAACTATTGAGCAATTATAATAAAATGGTCCATTTCTTCTAGAAAACAGTTACAAGGGGATAAAATCACTATCTTTGAAACAAACAAAGCAGAAGATTTAGTTTATTTTAACATTCATTTATATTCAGGTAACATCAATTTGTTCTTCAGGCAAAAGAAAATCACTGTGCATGCTCTGCAAACACTTTGTACCAGACTGATATGCCCTTGTTCTGACGTGAACCAAGTGTAGCAAAACACAACTGCTCGTCTGGAATTGACTGTAAGAGGGAAAAGACAACCTGTAGCCTGATTAATTGAATCTTGCCAAGGCACCTCAGGTTTTAATGTATTCTCTGGCTCCCCTCGGCAGCAGGGGGACAGATCCTAATCTGATAATCTGATAATCTGTGTATTCGCTCAGGCTATTGATCACAGGGGCTTAATCCCTTTCACTCATCAAACCTCTGAGAGCCCCAAGCTGCTACCTGGCCCCTCAATGTAAGATGCGTGTGTGTGACTTTAGAATGAGTCTCGCTGTTTGTACATTCACATATGTACAGAGCTCATCATAGTTCTGACGGTGTGCTTTTGTTCAACTGTACCAAATGTGTGCACACAGCCACACACATACACACCGTCGGAACTATGATGAGCTCTGCTGAGTGTTTTGGCCATCAAATAAACCCCCTGTCCAGGCTGGAGTGTAAGGGAGCTAAACACGCTTTGGGCATGTTCACTCGGCTGTGAAATATCCCTGGCTCCTATTTTTACAACCTCTGGATGTTTCCCTGGCTCTGCACTACTTAGAGTAAGACCTGATGTGAATGAATGGCACAAGGATGTGTGCGAGAGTAAGAAAATGCTAGTTGTTAGTCAGTGTGTGCTGCTTTTGTGGTGGAGCAGCTATGAGAAAGTAGTTAGGTGCTAATGGTCTATTGCAGAATGGTGGATCGCAGTCTTAGAAACCCATTTCTCTCCCTTCTTTTTCTCTGTTTTTCATGTCTGTGTGTCCCACAGTCCAATATCCTATCCTGCTCTCTCTCTCTCGCTCTCCCTCTCTGCTAAGTCCCGGGCGTCCATCAGTCAGTCAGGGTCCAGTCAGTTGGCAGGCTCAATCTTGCCCAGCCCAGGGATTCCTTAATGGTCTGACCCCCTGCACCCCACGCAACCAGGGGCCTCATTTCATTAATCTAAGCCCACATGGAAACTCATTCCCTGCCTGACAGCCAGACCTCTCCCCCAGGGCAGTGTGAGGGTCTGCGGGACGGCGAGGGAGGGGTGTGTGTGCTGCGGCACTGTGATCAATAGTGCTTGTGACCAAACATCTCAAAAGCACATTAAAATGCCACTCATCCTGGCCCCTCCGTTCCAGGGCCCTCTCCAAATAAATCAAGGGCCGGTCCCAGCAGGTTAGCGGCTGCCAAGGCAGGCGGGCTGGCAGGAAAGGAGGATAGGTGAGTGGGAGGAAGGAGGGGAAGCAGGGATGGAGAGGGAGAGGGAGAGGGAGAGGGAGAAGTGGTGTGGGAATGGCAGATAGAAACAGGGCCTTACCATCTCCTCTCCTTCTCTGTCTCCTGGTCCTGCCTTCTTTTATCTTAACAATAAAGAAGTCTTAAGGCAGCGCTGCTGTCAAGCACTGAGCCAAAGCAGAGCTCAGCGGCTGACAGGTATTAATGTGACTACACCTGAATCACTCTAAAAAAAAGGTCATTGAATTGCTATAATTGCTTTGCAACATCAGCTAATGGATACCAAATAATAAATGCTGTGTTGTATATTTTTTCATTGTATATTTAAAAGGAGTCAAGTGCATTACATTGTTTTGGGTCAGGATTGTACAAACAAATCGGCCTTTTGATAGCAGAGAGTGAACATGCTTTAAAACCTGACTACGCTAAACGTTCCACCTACAGTGGCTCACCAGCCTTCACATATTTGTCTCCCCTTTAAGAGCTCCTGCTCATTTAAAGCTACTGCAGAGCATCTTATGTAAATGACTTTTAATCACACTCGTGTTAAGAGGCGTTGCATACAGAACAACTTGGGTCTCAGGTGTCCTCCCGTCCCTGAGCTGTCAGGTTGTTGTGACACTGTGAGAGGTGTGTTTGCCCCGACGCTCCTGAGCCCCATGATGACTAAGCCACAGGAAGAATCCACAGCTCCACCATCCCACGTTCCCTGGCTCTGTCACTGTGTGACCTTGGCTACAACATTCGTCATCACAGGCACTGCATCCCACTCACTGTGCTTGGCAATTAAAATTCCAGAAATAATTAGGTGGCATTTAAATTAAAAAAGAAAATAAATTCTGCAGGCATTGTGCTGAGACAAGAAGGAGAGGAGAAAATACTGTACCATTCCACGTTTCCCTTTGCTTTGTCCCCTGGCAGAATCACAAAATCCTCCAAGAGGAGTGTGCTTATGAGAGGTAGCAATCAAAGAAGAAAAGAGCTTCAGATCACAAAAAGACCACTTCATATTTTATGGAGTGGGCATCCTCAGCATTATAAGATGGAAAAAATTCTATTACAGTGTGAACAAGTGGCCCTTTAATGCAGAAAAAAACCATCTGGAAATGTTACAGTGAGGGCCCCATTTCTGGAGCATTAATGTGAGGCAGGAGACTGGAGAGGCAGGAGAAGGAGAGCTCCCGTTTGGCTAATTTTGGGCGACAGTTGAGCGACTGCTGGAATGCGACAGCATTCCACGGTGCCTTTATTAGCAGTCATATTAGCGGCTGTTCTCAGCAGGGGCAAAAGCTTTAGCCAGTCATTAGCATCACACGCTATTTGTCTCCCTGACACCGGGATGAGGCTGCTGTTGCCTCTTCCTCTGCCTCCTCTCACTGCTGCTTTTTACCTCCCTCTCTCTCTCTCGTCATCTACTCCTGTCACCCAATATTCTCACATCATATTTCTCGCTCCCTGTTCTCACCCATCATAACCTCACCTGCTCCTTTTCCTCCCATGCATCCACTTTCTCCACCTCCTCTGTATATATAGTATCTTAGAGTATATATTACCTGAATCCTTCTCAAACACCAATTCCTCCCTATATTTCTTCCACTTAGTCTTTCCACCTTTTTCCCATTTTCTCCTATCTCTCCCACCACCTCAGCTCATTGTCTCTCTGCAGAGCAGACTAGAGATGGAAGGAATGCACCACCTCTGGCTGTGCCCCCTATCCAGCAGGAGGATCTATAGACACGTGTGGCAGAGCCCGTCTCCATGGTGATACCCTCTAGAAATCCATGAGGGATTCGCCATCCTCACAGCCAGCCAGTGAGGAAAAATGAGAGAGAAAGACAGGCAGGGAGAGAAAATGAGAGGTGGGGAGGAAAATAGAGGCTATAGGAGTGAGACAGACAGGAGAATGTATGTTTTTGTGCATGTTTGCATGTGTGTATATACCTCTTTTGTGTGTGCGCAAAATTGGGAGATATATAGTAGAGGAGTTGAAAAGAAAAGGAGAAGTGTGTGTGTGTGTGTGTGTGTGTGTGTGTGAAAGAGGAGAGAGGATCATTTCAGAGCTGTCAGCCTTCTCCCGCTAGCAGGGGAGAACAAAAGACAGTGTCTTGGTGCAGGAGGCTCAGCGCATGGCAGACGCTGCAATTTGGGGCGTTTCTGGCGGCTCAGGCTCCAGCTCGCCTATCAGCTGCTATGGCTGACACACACACACACACACACACACACACACACACACACACACACACACACACACACACACACACACACACACACAAAAGGCAGAATGACTGTCAGTTTGTCCTAAAACTCATGAAATATTACTTCATAGCTGTGGTGTTGAAATAATCCTCAGTGTCAGTGAAACTTATATGATGTTTGTGTGTAAGTGAGTGTTTCTGTTCTGAAATTACATGTCCACTTGTCTTCATAATACAAGCCACATGTAAGTATAATCTTCTCATGTTTGGCTACATATTCCAACATGTCCATATTTGCAAAGACAACACAGCAGTAACAACCCAGATTCCTTGGCAATACAATGGTTTATATGTTTTAGACAGCGAGTGCAGTAGTGAAGCTGCTATGAGGCATCAGTACCCAACAGCAAGCTATTCAGCTCACTGGTTCAATAAGCCTGTTGTTGCCCATTCACTGCTCCAGTCCTAACATTTGTAGCCTGCAGTTAATGAACCAAGTCTCAACTTTAGGCAAATACTCTCCCCCTTGCGTTGCTTTGACTCTTGCTGTTCACTCTTGCACTTGTTCTTATCCATGCCACTGCCGGTGTCCTGATACCCTACTGTCTGTCTCATCTCTTCTTTATCCTGAGCCCAGGAAGAGCCTTGGAGTCTGCACTAAGCCCCTAAGTCTAAACATGACTGAGATACAATACAGTGGCTAGCAACGACTCTAGTGGGCAGCTTACATGATCTGAGCAACATCTTCCTACCTTTTATCCTCTCTCCCTGAACCTGTCTAAGACCTCAGCTGCTCCCCTTTAGCTCCCTTTGTCCATATCTGCCAACTACCAAACCACATGCTTGGAGGAAAACACCTCCTCACAGGCTGTTTGTGCACCTTGTTGATACTGTCCCCATCAAGCAGGTGTACTGTAGTTGGTGGGGGAGTTGGGATGGAGCTGAGTGCATTAATTGGAATGAGACAGGTCAGGGCTGCTCAGATAGTGGGCCGTTTTGTTTTTGTTGCAGCACCAGATGAGATGCCAAAATACTTCTGTAGATTTTGTGATATGATATGAAGGATGAAAGAAATTTAGAGCTTGTATATCAGATCAGTATTTATTATGTATATTGAACACACAATACAAAGATTTAGTATGTAATATTATTGAACATTTGTGTTTTCCAACTCCTTGAACGGACTGTAATACTGAAATTGGGGATTTAATCTGGTAGAAGATGGATCTGGTAGAATATTGATATGTGTATCATACAAGGCATTTTGCATAATTTGGTAGTGGAAGTCCTGAGCCGCAAAGCTCATCGGGCAGCAGATTCTGGGGGCGTAATGCAGCTATCTGTCATCCTGCAGCTAAATTCACTCCTGGATTAGCCAGGTAAGGAGTCTCTCCACCAGCGTAATGACTTCAATCAATCACCCAAACCCAGAGACACACAGAAGCCAGCTAGTTAGCTGCTAGCCCAGCAGCCATTTTGGAAAAGGATTTCCTTCCTCTAGCTTGTCCATTTGTCTGTGTAAGCCACAGTGGAGACTGTCACAATAGTTGCTTATTTGAATGAGCTGTGAATAAATGAAAAGAACAAGGTAAATTAGATTGTGAGTGCAAATGATACATTCTCCCTTCACTTTAGTTTTTGCTTCTTGAACTGAAAAACTCATCACCAGTGTATTTAGTCACTATGATTCTGAGAATCACTTATAAAGCTGAAATGTACTACTGTACAAACTACTTTCATTATTAATTGTTCTGCTTATTATTTCCTTAATGAATAGTCATTCGTTCTAGAATATCACTAGAACACCACGTATCTAAAACTCAAGGTGATATGTTCAAATAGCTTGTTTTGTTGTCCAACAGTCTGAAACCCAAAGATACTCAATTTATGATCACATAAAATCAAGAAAAGCAGCAAAAATCCTTACATTTCAGAAGCTACAATTAGGAAACATTTGTAATTTGTGCTTGAAAAATTACAAATAATAGATGATGAATGAATATTTGCAGATTAATTTGCTGTCCATTCACTAATCAATTGACTAATTGCTTCAGCCCTGAAAACAAACAATAAAAATGTAAACATTTAAATGAAAAGTCTAGAAATATTCTACATTTTTCTTATTGTCAACAAATCCTATGAAAAGACAAAAACCAGCAACTAACCAATTCTACTGTGTTGCCTCTGTAGACAAAGCCAGACACTATATATCTTATTCTTATGGTTCCTATAGGCTTGCACTGGGAACAAATGGGCTTGGGGCTGAGAGCCACAGACCAGCTGGGGAGGTGGGAATGTACTGAGAAATGGACTAATGCATTGTTGGTTTTGGTATTTTCATGTGATTTGTTGACAAAAACAAAAACACTGAATATGACCAGCCTTCTTCTTTACCATAATTCTGGCATATAGAATTAAGTGTCTTCCTGTGTTGCATTGTGATTCCCACTCTGTGTCATGTTTACCAGGCTCCATCTCCCTAGCAGAGGAGGACGGCATTTTGACATTGATGTAATTTAGTTGGCAGCTGCTCTGAGGGGAGGGCTGGCCTGAGGTCGGGGGGTGGGGGGTTGGGGGGTATGGGATCGGGGAGGGCTTGTGGGGGTTCAGGGGTTAGAGGTCAGAATGTGCCGGGCCTGGAGCTGGCCCTAAGCAGCTGCCCGCCCCCTCACCCACCCCCACCTCCCCCTTCATGCCCACGTCCCCCTGGCACGCTCCGCACTCACAGCACATGATCTGTTATTCCCTTTGATGTCTTTCCTCGGGGAGGCGGTTATAAAAAAAGAAAAAGAAAAAAAAGAAGAGGATGAAAAAAAAAAGCGTAAACACCACCTGTTTATCTGACGCTGGGTAATGTCAGAAAGGTAGTTTGCAGGCTTGTCATAATATGCACAGGAGGCAAATAAAGGGGAAAAATTACAAAGGGAAAAAATAAACAAATGGCATCAGAGAGGAAGGCATGACGAGGGAAGCCGCATGAGCATGCCACTGTAAATTTGGTGGCCCTGGTTTTTAAATGCTTTCAAAGTGTGTTTTAAATTGCATTAGAGGTTTATGTGAGGACAGAATGTGCCGTAAAAAAAAACTTTAATGTGCTAGGGACTGTGATGTAGACAATATAGTATTGTTACAATATACTATCATTACATTAGTGATTGCTGCAGTACAAGACAAGGACTGATCTCTGTCCAGCTTCATCACACTGTTGAAATGATAACAATGGAATCACAACCACACTGAAATGAACCCCAATGCTCCACATGCTGTCTAAAGTGTATAAGCTAATGACAGAGCTGACAGATCCAACCAACTCTGTTCTTTTCACCCTCAGCCCACACTGCCTTTTTGGTGATATAAAGCTTTCCCATTAAATATGGAAATTTCCGTTTCGGTGACAGATACTTCACAGGGGGGGGTTGATGGCAGAGACGGTGTTTTTTTGGAAGGGGAAGTGGCAGATTTTGATTAATGCGACCTTATCTGGTTCTGCACATGGAGGCAGAGGGGTTGCTGAGCTTGGCGGGGGTGGATGGCTGCCTGTTCTCTTCTTCTTTTTCCAGGCCTGTTTCTCTCCTCTATTTAAAATGGTTTCACTCACTTGCTGTTTCTGCTTCTGCCATCTCTCCATTTTCACCCTTTTGTGGTTAGTGCACTCATCCTCTATCTCTGTTATAATGTAAGCTTTGCTTTAACATCTTGTAGTCACACTATTCTTTAACTTCATATGGCCTTCTGATAATTCTGACTGATTTTCTTCCTCACCCCCTGTCCCCTCTTCACCTCCTCAGTCTCTTCATCTCTATATCCTTACTTCCTTTTCCTATCCCACTTAGACATTTCCCCGTTTCTGTTAAAACTGCTCATCATACTGCTACTTCAACTTACCTTCAATTTCCATATCCTTAACTTATATATATATATTCTCTCCTCCTCTCTTCTCCTCTTTCCCTCTCTTCTCTTTTCTTCCTTTCTCTTTTCCTCTCTTCTCTTCTCTTCTCCCCTCCTCTCCTCTCTTCTCTCCTTTCCGTTTCCAGTGAGTGACTGTGAGCGGCGTTTTGAATTGTTTTCTGTCCCTGTTTTTTTCCCCTGTATTCTCCATCAGTCCTATGTGCATGATCAGATAAGCTTTCTTAATACCTTTTCCAAGTGACCGAGTGATCACTGTTTTGGTCTCGTGGTTTTTGGGAGGAATGGTGTCCTCCGAGATGCCACCTCTGTCTATCCGGCAGTGAGTAAGGATAGTCCCCCCAGATAGTAATGTTACCTTGGAGGAGGTTCTGTTGGTTGTCGGTGAGCAGGTAGGACACGATAAACTATTTTTGCATCAAGAATGAACCAAGCAGTTGTTGTGTTCTTGAAAGATAAGCCTCATATTTATCATCTGATAGAGAGTGGTGTGTTTATCAATGACATATTTGTGCAGGTCTCCCCGCTGTTAGTTCCCTCCATGCGGATCACAGTATATTGGTGTTGGACTGTTTATACCTAATGAGTTGTTAGAGAACGAGTTCCATAGATTTGGTAAACTTGCCAGTGGATTTAAAACAGGGAGTTTGGGATGTAACTGAAGCAGTCTCTGAGGCGGCAGGTATTCATGTTCCTGAACTCGCCTACACAAACACTGGAGGTGTCTTTCAGAGTAAAGCACGATGATGGCTCTTATATGGTGTATGCCAGCTCAGGACAGTTGAAATGTTTTGAGTATGTAGATGTGGGACACAAAAGCTTTGCATGTTCGCACTCCGCTGATGCAGCGGGTGGCTCCGCTCACACCAAGGCAGCGGCTGGCGCCGCTTCTGGGAGTACAGTGGCGGATCACGGTGTTGCAGGTGTGGCAGCTAGTGCCACTGGCTCACATTCTTATAATAATGACTTAAATAGGGAGGAACAGAGCCAGCCTGAGAAGCAACAGGCTTCTGTGGCTGCAGAGAACCTGAGCAGCTCTCAGCCTGCAGGGACTGAAGTACAATCACAGTTGGCAGAAGGAAGCAGCTTCCACAAGTTCTGCAGGCAGAGTTCACACTGTGATCACCAATGAAGGACAGGGTGTGTTCAATAGTCAGGTATCATGTGAAGGAGAAGACATGAAGTATGACTCTGAGTCAGATACGGTATCTATTGGTGAAAATTCTAACAGGAACACATATCTCTATTCTTTAGAAGAAATAAATCAATTTCTGGTAGAAACATTCAAAAAGTCTGTTAGAGTGAATGATTACTTCAGCGACACTGGCAGGTTCATCAGATCTGTTGGCATAAAACTGGTTGGTTTTCACCTCTTGGATGAAAAGTGCTCCCGCCTCAAAAAGCATATCACAACTCTGAAAAGCAACAAAAGGTAAAACGGCTAAAAAGACTAAAAAGTAACATTATGATGTATCACACGCTGTTTTACTCTTTTTACTGTTCTCTGCTTGTTTTATCTTGTCTGTTTCTCTTTTCTGACCTCTCTACGCGGAGCCTCAAAATAGGGTCTTTGAACATTAATGGTGGGAGAGACAGGCACAAAAGGATTGATGTGTTGTTTTTGCAAGAGACACATACTAATCCAACAGACGAGATAGATTGGGGCTTATGGTGGGAGGGTTCGTGTGCCTTTAGCCATGGCACTAACCTTAGTGCAGGCAGGGTTAGTTGTTCTCTTTAGAGCAACTGCAAATGCAACTGATTTATCTTCTACTGAAGTGGTGAAGGGTTGGTTGTTGATTGTCAGGGCAGGAATAGAGAGCTCTGTGTTCTGCTTTATTAACATATATGCCCCAAATCAAGGAGTAGGTTTTTTCACCTTGCTAAAAAATGAGCAAAGGAATTACTATCAAGATCGATTCATCATTGGTGGGGATTTCAACTGCGCTCTAGACTTAGATGTGGACAGGACAAGTGAGGAACCCCACCCACAGTCATCTCAGAGTCTTAACAGTATCATCACACACCTGGAACTGTAAGACACATGAAGGGTCAAGCATCTGCAATCCAGACAATACGCATGGGTGAGGGGCAGCAATAACAGGGTGAGTGCAGCCAGACTGGACAGGATCTACATTTCCCAAAGTCTCAGCTCCACATTAGTTCACAGTAACATAAGTGCAGTTGGCTTCACTGACCACCACTTTGTCAGTATGGACTTGATCATTTCACCAGGTGAAAGGGTTAAGTCCTACTGGCTTTTTAATAACAAACTCCTGCAAGACAATACTTTCTGCCAGAGCTCTGAGCACTTTTAGCTGATTTTAGTTCTTTGAAGCTGTGGTGGGAAGTTGGTAAGGCACAAATTTGTGTTTTTTGCCAGAAGTACACCTCCCAATCCACTGCTAAGATCAAGGCAGCAGTTCAGGAACTTGAAGCCAAGATTAGGAATATTTAAGGGGGGTTACATAGAGACTCGGATCCCACTATCGGTCATCTGCTGCAGGAGAAGAGGTTGGAGTTGAGCTTCCTGCAGGGGAGAGTGAGATGAGTGAGGCCCATTGAAAAGTGGACAGCACACCTCCAGTGGAGGGTTTTACACAGGACAATAGCTACAAACAGAGACTGAGTGCATCTGGATCCAGAGTTGGGGAAGAAGTGTATTTTCTGTTCTCATATTGGGACCCTGGTACATTTATTTGTTTGTTTAGTGTCCTCGGCTGTCAGCACTGTTTGAGCTTTTAAAAAGGCTTGTTTATTTTTGGCCAGAAATAATGTGCTAAGAAGAAGATTGCACACACATTGGTGAACTTTTTCTGGTTCTGCCAAGTTGGCCATCTGGCTGACACACAGGAACTGGGCTTAGAGTACCGGCAGTGTGGAGCCGGTTCTGGTTCTGGAGGGACTGCTGAGGCCTGACTGAGGGTGGAACTTGCTTATAACACGTTTCTGTGTTTGGTTGACAGGTTTTGTTGTATTTTAGGATTGCTTTTCTTTTTTTGCCCTTAAGTGATGATGTGACAGTGATCTGGTTTCTCCTTGCAATGGTTCAATAAAGGGACTTTGAAAACCAAACCTCTTCTCTCCTCTCCTCTCCTTTCCTTTCCTTTCCTCTCCTTTCCTTTCCTTTCCTTTCCTTTCCTTTCCTCTCCTCCCCTCTCCTCTCCCCTCCCTTCACTTCTCTTCTCTCTTCTGCTCTCTTCTCTTTTCCTCCCCTCCCTTCTCCTCTCCTCTCCCCTCCTGCCAGGCAGAGTAAGGTGCAGCGGTGCCTCTCCCCCTGTCTCTCCATCACCACCTGGCCCAGTTCCAATGCTTTTAGTGAGAGCTATCTGTCAAGCTATGAATAATACAGGCCCAAGGCTGGCGTTAGCTTGCTAGCTAGCTATGTGGAATCCAAATGAGGTCTACAGCAGGAAGAGAGCACTTGACTTTTAGCTCGCTACCACGCTGTCCCTACCAAGACAGGCAATTACTCAGCCCACAGCCCCAGCTGCAGTCGTAGCAATCATAAATGCAACCCCTCACATCTCCGTCTGAAAACACACACACACACACACATACACACACACACACACACAGTTGTATAAGCAGACACACATACCCCATCTCCTGGTCCAAATAACACCAAAATTGTCAATGTGCAAAGACACAAAGTCTATACAACTTTTTTGCCATACATGACAGAAAAATCCATAGTATGCTATCTTGTTTGGCAGAGAAAAGATAAAACTGTTTGCAGTCAGAATAGCAGAAAATAAATGAATAGCTTAAAATATATTTTTAACAGAGGATAGCGGATAATTAAATCAGAGCATTGATTGTAGGCGGAATACTAGTCCATCTACAAAATATATAACTCTGCTAAGCAACCAAAATTATGAAAAAGAGATATTTTTATTGCTGAGAGGAAAAGTTGCACCTGTTTTTTCCTACATAAGTCATAATCTTTTGCCACTGTAGTTTAAATACAGAAAGAAAATGTAAGTTAAATGTTTAGTAAGGCAAACTGACACTGAAGGCACTCTTTCTGTCATTCTGGTAGTCAGTATTTAAGACACCACTGAGCTACGACAATCTATTAATCAACGGTGGAGTTACTTCATCATCTCTTATCTGTTGATTAACAGGAGACACGTCGTCCACCTTTATCGCACTTGTTCCACGGTTATGGCAGAAGGCTGAGAGGGCTATCACATGTATCAGGCATATGACACATGTATGGTTGCGTAATTAGCTTTGCACCGAGGCATCCTTAGGTGACTGTTAACCCATCCATCATTGCTTCTAATCATTCGTTGGTGGAGTGTGGGATGTAATTACAGAGTGCTAGGCAACGACAGGCTTCACAGGTAAAAATAGTCATACAGGATGAGAGACTTCTGCATGTGTTTGGCATGTGGGATGTGTGCACAAGGTGTGTGTGTGTGTGGCTGCGGGTGTGTGCGTATGCATGCCTGCGTGTATTGTGGTAATGAGCTCTAGTTAGTGATGCTCCAGAGTGTCTTATTAACAAATAATAACAGCACTCCTTTGTTTTTTACCTCTCCTCCCATCTATTATTCACACTTCACAGATTTACTCATGATTCATTTATAGGAGCATCTTGTGCAACCTAGAAACTAAATGTCACCCAAAACAACACTATCAGATGGTGCTGTGTGTCTGAGCATGTACATAGTGTTTCTGGGTATGACTTGTATCTGTGCATTACTCGCTGGAAGTATAGAGGTCTGTCCACCCGAAATCTGCCCTGCATTAAATAAACAGTATTTACAGCAACAATCCAACACTGCTATAGCAAGATTATAAAAATCTGGGACTTCTGCAATCTGACTCCATCTGCATATGCACACACAAGTGCAAATGAGAGTGCTATTGAAATAGATGAGTTGGATCTTGCCGGATCAGTAACGGGGGCTGTAGTCAGGCCATTCTGCCATTCAACCCCCCTGTTGTGAAATCAGCATGACGCCCTGTGTACTTTAGCTGAATTCTCTTTCCGCTGAAATTGCCAGGTTGGAGAGAGGCACTCAGCTGGGAATGCTGCTCTACATGTGAAGTAGGTTGTGTGTGTGTGAGGGCTTAGGAGATGTGTGTGTGGCTTGTATGTCTACATTTGTGTCAGCACAGATTAAGAGAGCCTACGTAGGTGTGTGTGTGTGTGTGGGTGTGTGTGTGGATGTGCTGCCCTTTGCCTCTCTAACCCTCTCTCCCTCCAGGTGGAGAGCCTGTTCTGAAGGCTCTGCTCCAGTCGAGGGCACTTGAAGCCAGGCTGGCAGCACTTTAGCCAGATAGAGGTAAACCTACAGTACACCATCTGTCTTAGCAGCAAACACTTAGTGGACCATCAGACAGCAGCCACAAGTGGTTTGGCACTAGCACACAGTGACGCCCTACAGTATGCAGCAAAGAATATCCACATTCATAAAAAGTCATTTACTGTATTCTTTTCTTGACTCATTAAACAAAAAAAAAAAAACAAAAAAAAAAAGCTCTGCTGTGACACACGCTGCTGGGACACGCCATTTTTGGTCAACAGTAGTGCTCAAGGAGTTATTTCAAACCCATCTGAAGTGTCTGTTGTCAGGTAGAGTCAGTGTTAAAGCTCCGGTCCACCCAGAGGATATATCCATGTCCTCTCTCTTCAGTGGACACGCCCGCCCCAACAGTCTCTGAACCTCTGAACTTAATAACACTCATGCGGACCTCCCTTACTAAAATATACAATTTAAAATAAGCCTTGTTTGTAGGTGTAAGACAAGCAACATGGGTGATATTTCAAAAATAAAGTAAAGCTAGGAGCCACTGTTTAATTCGGCATCTATTTTGTAGGTAAATGTGGACTTGTTTCAGTAAAAATGTAACTTAAATAACTGGATAAAAAGCGATCCATCACCAATCATCGTTTTGTTAAATTGTTGTTTTTTTCAATGGAGTTAGGTGTCAACATTACTCACTTTTCTGCTGAAAAGTACCGGTGAGGGGCTGGATGTAGCAGCCGCAGGGTAAGACTAGACAGAGCACAGGCAGACACACAGACGCTGCTCCCGCAGCAGTGTCGCACCAGCACTGGGACATGGATATATCCTCTCGGTGGAGTGAAGCTTTAACACCGACTCTACCTGTCAATGGACACTTCAGCTGGGTTGGAAATAACTCCTTGAGCACTACTGTTGACCGAAAATTCCCCCATTCACCAGTAACAGCTAATACCATGACACCAGCGCTGGTGTCAAGCCGGGAGAGAGCGTAAACAAACAGAGGAAGAGAGGAGAGCTCAGGGCTAAGCAAAGGCTAACTCCTCATCGCCTATCTCTACCCAACATTTTCTTTGCCAATGTACAGTCTCTGGTGAACAAAATGGATGAACTGTGACTGCAGATCACCACAGAAGGATTATGGACTGCAACTTCATTGAGCTACCAGGGTGCTACACCCTCAGGACGGATGAGGGTGTAGCTAATAACTCCAGTAAGACCAGAGCTGGGGCGTGGGGGACTGTGTATTTATATTAGCAAAGCTTGGTTATAGTTAAGTGTAGACCTGTAGAGTTTACATCTATTGTTGTGACTGCATACATCCAGATGCTAATGCTAAGCTTGCAATGAAAGTATTGCATGCTGCCAATAGCAAACATCAGACTACACACCCAGCTGATGCTAAGATGCTCTAGTTCTTATATAGTGTTAGGGGAGGGGTCATTCTAGTATGACTCCGTTACATCATCAAGCCACCATTTCAGGCCCGCCCAAAAAATCCTGAACACAGAAATGGTGAAAAACAGTTTAACGGTCTAACTCCACAATTCAGTACACCATAGTTCACAGTATTTTAAAATGTTTTCAGCAATTATTTTTAACATGTATAATGTGTTTATAAAGAAATCTCTGATTTTCCTTTACACTGACTTTAATTCCGTGAGTAACCTGATGAACAGCCAAATGTCTTTTTTGTGTGCTCTCTGAAAGCCAGCGTCTGTACTCAGCCAAAGATCGCGAGCAGACTGTGTGTGTTTGTACCATAGTTTCAACAACTCCAACAGAGTGATACGACTTCTCTAGCTGATCACGCCACATCAGTATTCTACCAGTTACTTTCATTCATATCATATCAATAATTTAAGTTTTGAACCAGGACGGATCAAGTAGATTGTGAAAAATACGGTATGTCAGATTTAGTAGGCTTCATGCGCCAGATATTTAGTCAACATTGCATATCTCTTGGTGATTTATTTTTACTTTTTTATACTGAGTGTCTTTGGCACAAAAAAATCTTTTTGGATGAATGAAGTGACATCTTTCTCAATCTTATCTCTCATTTTCAGGTTGTAGTGAGTGTGCAGATATTCAATTCAAATTAAAGAACCCGGGATCAGGGCCAGAAAAACTTGGTTGGGACATACCTAATATATACAGGTCTAAAGGAGATGTTTTTTTGTTCACACTAGTGCAGTGCCCGTTCAAAATGTGCCTGTTTGAAACAGGCTGATTGCTTGACCTCTGGTATTGCTGCTTCAACGCATAGAAAAATTAATACTTTTGATGTGAGGTGTGAATGAGTATATACACCAACAATATGAAGGAAACTAACACTCTATTGTACACAGATGTTAAGTACTGTAATAGTGAATCTTTTCTCATTTCACGTATAATGATGGCTGCATTTAAAAATAAAATACATAACAGAGCTTTTGAAAAAATGTGCATCCTAAAATAAAGTGGATCGATCATATTGGGCTCTTATCATTTATTTTCTGTGGCTTCAGTTTGGATCATTTGAGTGGGTACGTTTGCTCAAAAGATTTGTGCTTATATGAGACATACTGGTTTTGAACTGCCCGTGGGAAGTAGCCTAAGAGTCTGTCCATTCTTGATTAAAAGCTGTGTTTCTGCTGTCTACTTTACATTTTTTAGAGCATGCCATGTGAAATTAATTTTCTCGAGCTGAGCTGATACTAAAAGGTGACGTGAAAACACTCATGGGTCAGTCATATATCTCATTCATGGGCTTTCTGTTTCAGAGAAAGCTTTCTGCCACTATCTCTCTCTCTGTCCGTCTCGTGCGTGCTCCTCAGCTCAGCTGCCTTGCTTGAAACGCAGCATTCACACATAAGGAAAAACAACACAGATTTGTTCTGTTGTTCTTTGTATTTACTGCTGCATGAGTTGGATGTAATGAATGAATGAAAAGGAGAAATGCAGAGAAAGAAAATGAAACAGAAACAGAGTGTCTGTCTCCGCAGTAAATCATATGTGTTTGTTGTGCTTTAGAAAGTAACCACCATGAGACAATCAGAAAATTACATATTTCTGTCATTCGCAGGGTTTCTCTCTCTCAGAGAAAGCTTTCCACAGCTGTCTCTTCTCACCACTGCTGTTGCTGTCTCTCTGTCGTCTGCTCACACAGTTGCAGAGCCCAGAAGCCCTGCCCCGCTGCTGCAGAGCTGAGTGGCTTGCTAATTGCTTGTTTATTAAAAGTTAATAAAAAAATCACGTGTCCAAATTGCACCAAATTCAACACTGCACTTCCTTGGGTCCCAAGCAATACATCCACCAGGTATGAAGTAGATCGGATGAACAGTTCTTGAGATATGCAAAGGACATACATGCATACATACATACAGACAGACAGAAAGCAATTCCTTGTTTTATAGTTAGATGGTTTGCCTAATGAAATGTCAATTAATGTGTTGTGCTTTTTCTCCTTCACCTGTACCCAACTGGGGTTGAATTTGGAAACTATCTACCTTCTGTTTAGCAAATTCAACATGTCCTTGGTTTTAGTCTTGCTTTGGTTTCCAGTTTTGACAAAATCATTTTTGAAAGATGTTAAACTGCTTTAAATAGAAGGAAAAATAGAAATTTTAAAGGATAACGTTTGGGTTGTTCTATATTTTTGTCAACAAATCCTATAAAAGACCAAAACCAACAATACGTTAGTCTGTGTCTCAACACCTTTCCTGTCCTGCCCTAAACCCATTGGTTGCCACTGAAGACATCATTTTTCAAACAAGGCTCATAAATATATAGCTTAACTTATAAAGAGTTTCCCAAAACACAGCTGGACACTGTCGTTTTTAGCAAACATTACTAAAGAAGAAAATAATTAGTAGTTAATAGCTTGTTGGGGACTATTTTCAGTCATGGATTAATACACTTTTGGCATGCTTTTGAGTATTACAGCAGCAGAACTGTGTGTGGGATTGAGTCAAAATAAACTACATTGTGCGTTTATGGTAATGAAGGAACATGTCACTCTGTGCAACAGTGTGGCTGATTGATGTGTTTTTAATAGTTTTTGGACAATGATGGAGTTTTGTGGCACCAAGGAATGAGATATACCAGGCTTTGGCTATATCACCAGACTTATCCTTCAAGACCAAATGCAGACTGATAAAAGGCCTTACAATGTGTACACACCAACAATCTGTTACCCTTCTTGTCCACTTCCTGCTGCTGTTGAGCTCTTCCACTGTAGATACCCTGAGACTTATTGTGCCACTCTGCTGGTTGCTTGCTGCTCTCATATCAGTCTGAGTGCTTTGAGAGCATGACATAGTAGAGAGAGCGGAGATGCCTGTGTGCATGTGTGTGTGAGGGAGTAAATAGCATCCCAACTGTAGAGATGGCATTTAAGTGTCTCTCCCTTTGCACTCCAATAGTACTGCAGACCCATTACCTTGGTGCGTGCGTGCATATGAGTGTTTGTGTGTCTACCAGCATCTGTGTATGTGTGTGTGTGCTTGTGTGTGGCTACAAATGTATTTCTGAACCATTCTTCCAATCATCTCCATGCTCCCACGCGGCTCACCCTCTACCTTTCTGTTCTGATCCTTTTCTCATTCATCATGCTTCCCTTCCTGTCCTCTTGCCAGAGGTCTTTGCTAAGGTGTGATTTAGCTCCTGCTGTTCTCTAATTTCTGCCTTAGTCAGGAGGGGCGTGGCTGGCCCCCTGACACCATGGATACAATCTGTCAATCATTTCCCCCAGCCAGGAAATTGTATCCAAAGCGAGAGTAATTATTAAGTCTGCCCTGCGTGGGTTGAACTGAACGCCCTCTTCGTTTGGCACGGAGAGAAATATGTATTCAGAGGCAAGGCCAAGTGGATTTGTGAGGCTTTTATTGTTGCAAAGAACAAGGTGAGGGCTCTCCTCATGTCACATTTTGTCTCCTCTAATCTCTTTGCGTTTCCTTCATTTCTTTCCTCATTCCTACACCCTTTCTCCATGGGGGGAAGGGGGGGACCATTTGCAAAACAAGTAAAAGGTAGTGTACACTCAAAAAAGCCCTGCTTCCAGGTGAGGTACCTGAGGTACCTGTAAATTATTAATAGTTAATAATTGTTTATTCAAAATCCAGACATCCTTCACCCTGGCAACGACCTCCAGCTCCTCCTGGGGGATCCCACAGCGTTCCCAGGCCAGAAGAGATATGTAGTCCCTCCAGCGTGTTCTGGGTCTTCCCCGAGGTCTCCTACCATATGGATGTGCCTTGAACACTTCCAGAGGGAGTCGTCCAGGAGGCATCCTAACCAGGTGCCCAAACCATCTCAGCTGGCTCCTTTCAATGTGAAGGAACACCGGCTCTACTCCAAACTCCCCCCGGATGTCCGAGCTCCTCACCCTATCTCTAAGGCTACCAAAAAGCAGAGAACCAATCCTGAGGTCCCCTAACCGGACATTCTCTTCCCCCCGGCTGCACCTTGAGATTCTGTCCATGAAAATCACAAACAGAATTGGTGACAAGGGACGATGCTGGTGGAACACAACACCCACTGAGAATGAGTCTGATTTACTGCCGAGAATGCGGACACAGTTCTCACTGCGGCTATATAAGGACCGAATGGCTTGCAGCAATGGCCCCGGTACACCATGCTCCTGCAGCACCGCCTACAAGGTGCCCTGAGGCACATGGTCATAAGCCTTCTCCAAGTCCACAAAGCACATGTAGACTGGAGGTGCGAACTATCATGACTCCTCAAGTATCCTTGCAAGGGTGAAGAGCTGGTCCACTGTTCCACGGCCAGGGCGGAATCCAGATTGTTCTTCCTGAATCCGAGATTCAACAATCAACCAGAGCCTCCTCTCCAGCATGCTGGCATAAGCTTTCCCTGGGAGACTGAGTAGTGTGATCCCCCAATAGTTGGAGCACACCCTCTGGTCCCCTTTTTCCTGAAAATGGGAACCACCACCCCAGTCTGCCTGTCCACAGGCACTGTCCCTGATCTCCATGCGACACTGAAGAGGCGTGCCAGTCATGACAGCCCAACAATGTCCAGAGCCTTCAGCATCTCAGGGCAAATCCCATCCATGTACATGTTGTGATATGTACATAATAATAATAAATAACTAGCACTTGTAATTCCAAATACCCAAAATATAAATATGCATAATATTTTGTCATTGGCAGATGTCATTTTGTTTTCGTTTGCTGAATTTAGGCTTTTGAAAATACTGAAACACTTCTGTTGGTGCTTTAGGACACCTGTGCAATGAGGCAACAACTACAGTTGATACAGTTACATGTGTCTCCTTTATTACCGTCACATACATTTATTATTTACCTAAGTAATTAGAATAGTTGCATTCAAATTGTCATATCTGGGTTAGCTTCAATGCACACAATAATGCTACTGTACTATAATCATGATTGTATGTTAACAGCAAAACTAAAAACTCTCCTTCACAGTTCCCATTGACACAAAAGAAACAAAATATTTCAATTAACCAGAGGAAATTGTTAACTAAGTTATACAGACACTCGTATACAACCCGTTCTATTCAACTTGTCAACCATTATCAAACTCTGCTACCACCCCAACCTGTTTTACCTCTGCTCTGTCCTATCTTACCAACAGGGAAGGACAGACGGAGGAAAACCACCCACAGAAAGAGGGGTACAAAACAAGCATTTATAGTCTGTGCTGCCTCTTGCTGTAAAAATCACACTGTTTACATCTTTACTGTAAATGGGTATGTGATATAATCCCTTCTACATTAATTTCCACCACCACATATGTATAATACTAGCCCAGCAAGCCACCTTGGTGCACTGGCACAACAACATAAGGAAGAGAGACAACAGTAGTAGTGAAAGCAAGAGAGTGAAAGAAAGTCTACTTAACATGAGCATGTTCAGCGAGGTAGCTGTTAGAATTCATATTTGTTAAAGTCCTTGAAAAGCTAAAATCAAAACTGGTGAGCTAACAGGAATATTGTAACAGTTCCTCTGCCTTCACTCCTGGTTAAATTATTGAAAGTTACTTTAGAAAACACTTGAGTTCCTGGCTACCTTTCTGTTCCATAGACAAATGCTGATTTATTTTCATGTTTCCCTTTCATTTCAGGAGCCACTTACCTGTGTTTGCTGGCATATTACTGAGTAAATGTTAGAATTCTGTGGATTTTGGCATTCCCGTACAGTGGGAGACTGGAATGAAATTTCATGTCTCACACACCAAAGTTTAAATAGCAAACCACAAAACAAGCTTGATCAAGGACATCAATTCCCAAGGTGCCTTGCGCCAACATTTGCTTATAACTTCCCTTGCCATTTTTAATTAATGTCAGCCACTGTTGCTTGTTGTAAGTACCTCAGTCAATCACTTATATCAGTGTTGACTCATCTGCAATGCACCGCCAACCAAGCCTTGTTAGAACAGAGCAGACGCCATTAATGACCTGTTAACCTTTGGACATGAGCAGATAAGTCAGAATTAACAAGATGTCCCCTTCCTTCAGCTGAGTGACTTAACTATTGACCCTGCAACCCTCACGCAGGACACTTATTGTAGTCATGTTACTGCTGCTGACATGGGAATAGCATCCTGTATGCAGATTAAACCTAATCTTAGAATATGAATGGAGAGATTCTTCATTAACTGTGCTTTGTTGAAGGCCAGACTTAATCTATAAATAGTGCAATATGTAGATTTCTGGAACTGTTGATGAAATGAAAATACATCCTTTTTAAACTCAGAGGTGGGTTACAAATTGTACAACTAGATCATCTTATGGCTCTAAAATTTCCTATGAACATACATACAAATGCTGCTAATCCATGACCTTAGACATGTAAATGATTTTAGCTTACAGAGTGCATGCATACACACACACACACACGTAGACACACACCCACTGTAGATAGCTGTGAACCTACCCTAACCCCCATGTGTGGATGTCTACAGAGTCTTATGGCATTTGCAGGGCCTCTGAGGATATTCAAACATTCAAAGGCTGCGTGTGAAGCGGAGAGAGAGGTGGAGGATACGGATGGTGCGCCGGCGTCTAAAGGCGAGGGGGAGAAAAAGGAAGAAGGGGGAGGCTAATTAACATATTAATGACCCCACCTTCGTACAGCTTCTGTCGGATAGTCCAAACACTTTGATAAGTATGCAAATGAGAGCCGCACCATCTGAAGAGGGAATTAGCTCTGCCAGAGACAGCCGAGAGAGATGGGAGGGGTAGAGAGAAAAAGGAAGGAAGGACAGGAGCAAGGAAGGGACAGTTAGGATGTTAGGTGGGGAAAAGGAACAGAAAAGAGCCAGGAAGGAGAAAAAAGAGGACTTTCAAGATGAGGAAACAGGAGGAAGGAAGAAAGGAGAGACCAAAGAGAGAGTGAGATAGGAAGGAGTCTCAGGCATGCTGATGAACTGATATCCTCATGTTTGTTTTAGTTGTCTTTAATTATCTGGCGTGCACAGTGAGCGTGTGGGTATGTGTGTAGTATTAGACAGAGAGACAGCGATAGAGAATGAGAGAAAAGACTTTCATTCTTGTGCTCTCCAGCTCTCAGATCGATATGGCAGTGCCTGTCAGCCCTGCAGTGATGTGCAGAATGGCTGCAGGGGTTCAGGCCAGTGGGCATACAGGCTGGGTGGAGGGGGCTGAGGTGGGCGGCTCGGAGTAACGACCCCGAGCAGACAAGAGCAAGTAATTATAACACAGACTGATCTCTCTCATTCTATCATTGAGGAGAATGGCGAGTAATAAGGATGAGGGAGAGCACCATGGGAAAGCAAGTGTTCACATGTGTGTGAGACAAAGGGAATGACAGAGAGAAAGAGGAAGAGAGAGCCAGTACGTGAATCTGTGTGTGTGTGTGTGTGTGTGTGTGTGTGCATGTTGGAGACACCTTGTGTGAACAGCCAGACCAGGGATTCACCGACACGCTCATCACGTTCCACAATTATGTTGAATAATTAAAACATTTCATTAACTTGATCATTTCCTGTTCGGCCATGTTTCAGCTCTGACACCGGCAATTAAAGCCGGGGCCAGGACTGTACGCCTCTCTCATTCGGCCAGTTGGCGACAGAGGACAACCTTATGTCTTTTGTATGGAAGCAGAAATGTGACAGGGGAAAAATGAGGGGCTTTAGCTGTTATCCACCTTACTTAACTGTTCTCAACACTCCAGTGCAAAGCACACCGGGACTGACAATGAAATGTATGTGCTCAAGGTGAAATCGTGCAAATCTGGATTT